>QEPC01002403.1:3115689-3152619 GCA_003113815.1 Sphenodon punctatus | reverse complement strand
CGAGAAGGCTTGGGGCTTGGTGGCTGGCCTGACACCCCTACTTGGCTAGACATTGCAGGCTGCCAGGCATTGGTGGAGCAGCAGAAGACATTGGATTGCCCAGTAGCAAAACTCATGATAGCAGTGGCAGCAGCAGACAGACACCTTGATAGAAAGCAACTGCTTCACCAACTTGGCCCCCAGTCTTAGGTGGTGCGGCAAGCAAATGTCCCCCACCATGGAGAACACCCGCTCGCTGGGGACACTCATTGGTGGGCAGGACAAGAGACCCTTGGCCACTTTGGACAGAGCCGGCCACACGTTGGTCTTGCCGGCCCAATAGGCCAAGGGACCGCTGCTGGGTTTGATGCACGGTTCCTCCTCCAGGTAGCTCTCCACTGCTGCTGTGGTGCAGTCGTACTGCCTCACGTAACTGTCCTTTGGCACCACCTCCACCAGCGCCCTCAGCCACACTGTCTGTTGTGCTGTGCATGAGCACATGCTCACCAGAGTGCCCTGCACATACAAGCTGCTGCTGCTGCCAATAGGGGTACTACTGCTGCTCAGCCTGATGCTGGTTCTGCTACTGCTAGGGCTGGGGGCAGGGATAGACCCCGCCGGCTGAAAGAGGTGGCTTCTCCCACTCCCACCACCCCCAGGGGTGTCCTGCTTCTGCTGCAATGCACTCTCCAGGGCCCATTCTGCCTGCCGGACCCTCTCTACCAGGTCACCCTTCCAGTGCCCATAGAGTGCTGTTTGGCATGCCATGCTGCCCTTGACCCTGGCGTCCAGCATGGTTGCCAAAATGTATTCCACCCGCTTCAGGAACTCATCAAACCACGCCTTCAGCCCTGTCTTCAGCTGCTGCACCAGGTCAACCGCCTCATCTGCCAGCTTCCTGCCCTGAGGGCCACAATCCCACCCCTGGAGAATCTCCACAAGTCTCCTGAGAAGACTCTGGACCAGAGGGGTCACCTGGCTGATGATGGCCATGGAAGAGCTGATGATCTCCGTCACAGCCAGGAACGATCTCAGAACAAAGACCGTATGAGGCAGGTTCTCCCATTCCACCCCAATGTACCCTGGAGGTGCCCTGCTGTCCGTCACCAGTTGAACCTGATGCAAGGTGGCTTTCTGCTCGAGAAGCCGCTCAAGCATCAGGAACGTAGAATTCCACCGGGTGGACACATCCTGCACCAGCTGGTCACTGGGGAACCTTGCTTGGCCTGCTTCACCTGGAGCAGGTCTCTGCCCTTCACGCGCTCCAGTTAAAGAAACTGGCCAGCTTCCTCCCCCACTCGATCAGGGAGCTAAGGGTGCCTGCCCCAATCCCCTTCTCCCCCAAGCCCAGAGCGTTCCTGAACACCAGGTGAAGGGTGTGTGTGATGCAAGGGATGCTGGTGAAGCCCCCCTCGTGGACTGCCCTCAATATGTTGGCCTCATTGTCTGTCACCACACACCCTTCAGTGAAGGGCGCGCCTGACATGACCCACTCCCTCCTCATGACAGTCAGGGCTGCCTCAATGTTCTGAGTGGTGTGGGGGCCATCCATGACTTCCACCTGAAGGAGGGCCCACCTATACCCTTCTTCGGGACCCCTCCTGCCACTGCCAAATGCTGCCTCTGGGTCCTGCCACCAGTGCGCCGTCACTGCCACGTAGGCATGCTGCGCATTCCTGCTCGACCACAGGTCTGTGGTAAAGTGGACAGTGGCACCCCCAGCCCTTGCCAGCTGCTCCCTCACCCACTCCTTTAAAGCCCGGTACAGGGCTGGCACCACTTGCCGACTCAGGGTGGTGCGCGAGGGCAGCTTAAACTGGGGGGCCAGGAACCCAAACAGGTGCCTAAACCCCATATCCCTGATCACCAAGAAGGGCTGCCCATCCAGCGCTATCATTTCCCCCAACATGCACGCAGCTTTAAATTGAAAGCCACGCCACCCTCCAGATCCTGCAGCTGCCGATGGACTTGGCACCTGCCCCCACCCCAGCTCCTCCATGGTGCACTGATGCTGATGCTGCCCCACCCCCCAGCAGCTAAACCGCTCCTGCTGCTAGAGGCAGCTGTTTGAGTAGGATGCTTACCTGTTGATGGAGGCGGACGACTGGCCATTGTAGTCAGGAACCTGCTGGCGTCCACTGCCCCTGCCTGCCTCCTTAGCAGCACAGCACTGTGGCATTCCTTCAGGTGCCTCACCATGGCAGTTGTGCCAAGGTTGGTGAGCACCTGCCCATGCTTCACCACCTTTTGACACAAACTGCACTGCACCTTCCTAGGATCATCTGCCCGCACCAACTTAAAACGCGTCCAGACGTAGGATTTTTTGCCTCCTCCTGCCTTCTGGCCTGCACCGGATGACGCACCGCTGACAGCGCTGCTGGGAGGGGCCGAACATGGTGGCGACACAGCTCTCAGAGGGACAGCCATCGCCTCAGCACCAGACATCTCCGCAGGACTAGTGTCTGCCTTGCTGTCCCCAATCTGAGATATGTCCCCCCGCGAAGGGGAGTACTGGGACCCTGAGGCTGATGGACTGCCCACCATGCTGCTGCCACTCTCCCTGTGCCCCTATAGCTGCTGCTGCTGCTCCTGCTGCTGCTCCTCTCCCTGCTGCCATTGCCCAGGGATCGGGTCCTGCCTCTAGCAGCTGAGGTGGGATCCACCAGCCCTGGATTGCTGGGGACCACCTCAATAATGGGGGTTGGGGACATTGGTGGCCCTGGAGCAACATCCGACCCCGAAGCACCTGCCACCAGAGCAGAGACAGCCGTAGCCTCCTGGACTGCAGGCCTTCTAGTGCCCTGCGTGGCTGTGGACGATGCTGGCAAGAGGCGACACCTAACCACACCCCTAGTGCCACTGCTGGGAGCTTCTGAAGCCTGACTGCCAAAATCAGGCCTGTGAAGTTTGGGGCGTGGTGATGAGCTCAGGCTGCTGCTGATGCCTGCTGCCACACCGCTGGCACGGCCCCTGCCACCTCTGCCACGTGCCCCATTGCCTGCCTTATGGGCCGGAGACCGGCCTTTCCTGCTTCCCTTCTCCATTTCTCCCACCTAAAGAATGCACACAAAGATTTTATATTTATTTATTTATTTATTTATTCTAATTGGTAATCTAATATTATATATATCTACACTAACTCTAACTGCTATTAACTATTCTAAAACCTATGGAACTAAATGGAATATTATCTAATCTAATCTAATCTATCTATCTATCTATCTATCTATCTACATAGGGATGGGGAGGGGAGGGGACACAGACAGGTCACAACAAACAACCCAGGGAGGGGTACAAAACTGAAATGAAACCTAAATCAATTTAATGCTACTCTAAATAAATCCAAATACAGGGGAAGGGAATCAGAGATGGAATATATACAGGGAGGAGGGGAGGATTCAATGGAGGGTAGGGAGAAAGAACACAGGGAGAGGTAAAAAATAAAAATAACACCTAAATCTATCTAATCTTATTTAAATAAATGAAACTACGGAGGATAATGTGTAGAAATGGGTGAAATAGGAGGAGGATGGCAATGGATTGGGAGGAACACAAACTGCTGGGAGAGGGAGACTTCTGAAAACGCCTGCTGACAGGATCAGTGGCTAGCTCAGGAGTTGGAAGGGCAATGACTTTTGTTACTTGCTGCGCCCGCCTTACCACAAACTCCATTGGCTCCGTGCAGTCTAGCCCGTGGCCAATCGCAGACTGCAAAGCCAGTGGTCTGAGGAAAAGAGGGATGGTTGCTAGTCCAAGCCTCTCCACCCCTGGTGCCAGGAAGTCTGCTCCTAAACTGCCCCCCCCCTCCCTGGGCCTGCTAGTCCTGTTTTTCCCTCCCAAATGTGTTAGGGCACAAGCTCGACGTACTACGGCGGCCATTATTAGCTTCTTTTTTGGCCCTGGAGGCAAATTGTGCTTGCCTGCCCTTCGCCTTTTTAGGGCTAAAGCTATCCCCCAGGTTATTTATGCCCTCCCAGCCTGGGGCATGGCTTACATCAACAAATTGGAAGTAGTTCAAAACACCTTTCTGCGCCCAATTTGGGAGTCCCTAGAGGCACCCCACAGGCGATCCTAAGGGCTGAGTCTTACAGCCTTATGTTCAGGCAGATGACTCTTCGCATAATTCTCAGACATTGGATAAGGACTTTTTTGTTTTTGCCCCAGGATGGCGCTCTCCTAGCTTTAGTGGTGGCCAATGGGCTAATGTGCGATTGGGACTCAGCGGTTGAAAGTTAAGTTCAAAAGTTGGGATTTCCCCGGTAATATCTACTGAGAGCAGGGCCTGAAGCTGCAGAGGCTCTCCTTTTTAGGAGACTGGCGGACCAAGAGCTCCAAACGGAGAAATCTCTTCTAAGGACACAGAGAATAGCCCCTGCTTATTTCCCCCCGGACCCCTCAAGCAAAAAAGTCGGTTATTTATTTACTTGGTCTAATGCCTTTGAAAGACAGGTATTTACACTTTTTAGGTGTGACTCCTTTTCGCTGGCTATTCTAGAGGGCTGGTATGCTGGGATTCCCAGGGAAAACCGGTACTGCACACTTTGTGAGTCTCATGAACCAGATTCACTCTTTCATGTTTTTTTTCAGTGCTCTGCTTTGACTGATTTAAGGGAGAAATTGTGGGCTTTTTTACCCCTCCCCTTTAGTACTGATTGTCCAAAGGCTGTTCTGGCAACTCTCTTTAGCCCCACAAATTCCTATGTGGCGCGGTCGGTGGCACGATTTGGAACGACTGTAGCCCGTAGGCGGAAAAATCCATTTTATTTAAAGGCTGTTTAGATTTCCCTGACCTCAAGTCATTGTTTGGTTCAAGGACGGTTTAAATGGGGTAGGAACTGGTTAGAAAATAACTTAAGCTGCGATATTTATTTATTGTGGCAACTTTTTATGCTGTTTTATTTTGCATCCATACTTTGTACTTTGCCTCTATGGCAATTCAAGGTTGTAACTGTAATAGGTGTAACTTATTATTGCCTGCAAATGTCGAATCTCTACTATACCCTTGTATTAGGGTTATCTGTGTTCATATCTGGCCTTTAAAGTTTTGAGGTAATTGGTTTTGTTTATCCTGTTATAACTATTATATTTGTGTTAGTATGTCCTTTTTGGACACTTAGATATTAAGCTCTTAGTCAGAAGGTTTTTTTTTGTATTATGGCTAGCCTTATGGCCTTATGGAAGCTGAGCCCTGGCATCTTCACCCGCTTTGTATCTGCCTCTTATCAAGGATGCATTAAATTTGCATCAGTACTGATTTGTCGTAGGTAACAATTTTGTGCAGCAATTAATTTCCTAACAGGTGGGCCTTCTCAAACTGGCCTTGACTGGCAGAGCAATGTATATGGGTATTTTAGGAAAATTTAATTCTTATTTGGGCATCGTTTTATTAATTGTGTAAATTTTGTTGTAAATAATTTTTTGGATTATGATTGTAACATTTTGATATAATTTTATGGCAATGGCCTTTGGCTAAGCCGGAATAAATTACTACTACCTCCCAAATGTGCCCGAACGCGGCTGAACTGTTCAGGGCTTCGGATGTTTGGTTCGGCCGTCTGAATGGGCCGAGTTTGGGCCGAACACCGAATGGCCGAACGGCGTTCGCACATCCCTAGTGTGGCCGTGGCGTGCATGTGTGAGTTGGCAAGTCTGCCAGTGCTGACACTTCTGCCACTGGTGGCAGCCTACCCCCCAAAATTAAGAGACCAGCATTTTTCACTCCCAAGCTGCAGGTTTTATCAGGGGAAGAGGCAGCAGAGATTATTGGAGGAAAGACATCTGTGGAAGGCAGGAAGCCCCAGTGCATCCCTCCTGAAGCACCAGCAGCTGGCACTGGTAGCGGTGATATTGCACTGGAGGCAGCTGATGCGGGGAGGGATGATGGCGCTGGTGATGTGGGTGCTGTCACTGTGAGTGATGTAGGGGCTGGGGCACTTATCTCTCCTGTTGGGCAGGCTTCCCCCTCTGGCACCATCCTCTGTGATTTGGAGGATTCGGGGGAGGACTTATTAAAGAGCATCCCAGCCCTTGGCAGCAACGCGAGCAGCCCATTATTCTCAGTCTCCCCCAGTGTTTCTGTGAATAGCAGCAGGGCATCCTCTCCCGTGCTGCAATGTGGTAGCAGCAGCAGCTTGATCTTGGGTGTCATGGAGCTGGGCAGTGAGGGGAGTGAGGAGAAGGTGGAGGAGACTCCTGATCGTGATGCTCATCCTGTGGCCCCATTGGGGACAGAGGCAGTGGCCCCCAGCAGCAGTGGCACGAAGAGAGCAGGGCACCTTAGGGGGACTGTGTGGGACCACTTCATCTCAGTGAGGGCAGGTGACACCGGCGAGGTGGTCTTAGTTCACTGCGGGAAGCTGGTGAAGCATGGAAATAAAAGGGGAAACCTCAGCAACAATGGGATGTTCTCGCACCTGAGAAGTACACATTGGGCTAAGATGCTGGACCTGGAAGGGAAGTTAAGCATTGTGGGCAGGAATGAGTTTCCAATCCCTGCTGCAGTGAGCACACCCTCCTCTTCTGCTCATGGCAAGGGGAATGAGGCAGAGCAGCAGCCCCTATCTCGAGCCCCCTGTGAGCAGCAGCAGCAGCAGCAGCAGCAGTGGCATCAGGCCACTGTGGAGGAGCTGGGGTTTGGACAATTCTGACATGGAGGGCGTTCTCCAGTGGCAATCAAAACCACAGGCGGATGGGTGAGATGATTCCGCTGGATGACCAGCCCTTCACATAGTGGAGAACGAGGGATTCCGCCAGCTCGTGGCATTGCTTGCGCCCAAGTATCAGATTCCCTCACGCACCACCTTCAGCAGACGGGTGGTGCCCACCCTGTACCAGGCAGTCAGGGAGCGGGTGAAGGCGCAACTGGCCGGGGCAGTTGTGCATTTTACAATGGACATTTGGAGCAGCCAAAATGCACAACATGCCTACCTGGCCCTGACTGCCCACTGGTGGCAGCTGCAGGTGGCAAGAGGAAGAACAGTGGGTGGCAGGGGTGAGGGGGCAGGGTACAGGTGGGCCCTACTTCATGTCCAGGTCATGGACAAGAGCCACACTGCTGCCAACATAAGGGGAGCTTTGGACACCATGGTGGAGGGGTGGGTAAGGGAGGAAGCCCCTTTCACCAAGGGGTTCGTAATCAGCAACAATGCAGCCAACATGAAGAAGGCAGTGCAGGATGGTGGGTTCCAGCACATCCCCTGTGTTGCCCACACACTTCACCTGGTGGTGAAGGATGCTCTGGCCCTGGGGGAGAACAAGGGATATGGCAGCAGCAGCCCCTTTACCTGGCTATTTGAGAGGGACAGAAAAATCACTTTTAATAAGAGTGTAAAGGATTGGCACCTCTTGAGGGAGAAGCAGGTGGAGCTGGGGGCACAGCAGTACTGCCTTATACAGGACATGAGTACGAGGTGGAACTCCACCTACTTCATGCTAGAGCATCTGGTGGAGCAGCAGTGGGTCCTGCATGAGGTAGCCCTTGAGGGGGAGATTGGGGTGGTGAGGCCGCTAGGGCGGGAAGAATGGGTCATGATGGCCCAGACCATGCACGTCCTTAAGCCCTTTAAGGACATGACGGAGACCCTAAGTATGGCGACGGCCACCCTGAGCCAGGTCACTCCCATGGTCCGTAGTTTGGTCAGGCAGATGGCAGGCTTCCTGGCTGAAAAAGGGGAGGGGGGCAGAATGGCACCTTGTACCCAAGATGGTGGCCCTGGTATGAAGGTTGAAGGAGGGGCTCAAGATTCGCTTTAACTGCGTGATTGGGAAGGAGGTCTATATTCTCTCCACCATGCTGGACCCCAGGGTGAAGGCAAGTGTGGCATCTCGCACAGCAGACTTCACCCTGAGGAAGCATTCTCTGGTGGAGAGGGTGCAGGCAGTAGAGGGGTCTATATGACGGCGGCAGTAGGGCTGTAAGGAAGGACAGAGCAGCAGCAGAAGGGAGGACATGCAGAGCACCCCCAGCAGCAGCTCTGATAGCAGGACCAGCAGCAGCAGATCCTCAGTGGCCAGGCCCATCACCCACTGGACCACGGCAGGACAGGCAGCATGGGCAAAGGTGATTGGGGAGAAGGTTAGCAGCAACAGGCAGAGGCAGAAGGAGCCTGACAGTGCAGAGATAGTAGTGGAAAAGTATCTGGAGGAGCATGTGTTACAGCAGCGATTCCCTGATGTACTGGAAGGAGAAGGGGAATGTATGGCAGGCACTGACCAGGGTGGCACAGGAACTGGTGTCCTGCCCACCAACCAGCGTGCCCAGCGAATGGGCCTTCTCTCAGGCGGGGGACATCGTGAGTCTCCATTGTACAAGGCTGGGCGCTGGGTTGGTGGAGCAGTTGCTGTTCCTGAAAGTCAACCTGCCGCTGCTGGGTTTCCCTGCGCTGGCGGTGGACTCGGACTGAGGGGGCTGTGGCACACTTGAGACTTCCTCCAGGTCTTTCTCTTGATGCCTCCTCCTCCCACCCCTCTTGCCCAAATGCTGGATGGCTGTGGCACACTTGAGACTTCCTCCAGGTCTTTCTCTTGATGCCTCCTCCTCCCACCCACCCCTCTCTTTAATATTCGCCCCCCGGGGCAATTTCTCTCACTCTCTTTATTATTTGCCCCCCCCGGGGCAATCTCTCTCTCTCTCTCTCTCTCTTTTATCATTCTGCCCCCCTAGGGCAATCTCTCTCTCTTTATTATCCTCCCCCCGCCCGGCAGTCTCTCATTCTCTCTTTATTATTCGCCCCCCCCGGGGCAATCTCTGCAAGTTGACACCCTGTAACATAGGGTAGTGTCAACAGCCAGTACTCGCCTGCCATTCCATCTACTTCACATGGTGCCATTAGGCCACTCTGGGGCACTCTCTGCAAGTTGAAGCCTTGACTTTGTGTCAGGTAGGGATCTGACAGCTGAGATTTACACACAGAGGCAGTGGTTGAACTGCGCTGGCCAATGCTACCCGCTATACAGAACCAGACAGAGAGAGAGACACGCTGGTAGAGGGAGAGAGGGAGACATGCTGCTGGCCATGCCACCACCTGCCATACACAACCAGAGATAGAGAGAGAGGGGCTCCTCGCTGCTAGAATGAGAGAGAGAGGGGTACATCCTGCCCAACCTGCCACCTGCCAGAACCAGAGAGAGAGCTAATCTCTGGCATGTGCTCATGCTCAATGCCCACAACCAGCAGCAAACCCACCAGAACGAGACAGAAACACACACCATATGTGCCTGTGTGCCTGCACCTGCTACCACCTATCACAATGATTGAATGAAGTGAGCCCAATTACTCACTAATTCTCTCTCTCTCTCTCCCCCCCCCCCATGCCCTGCTCTTCGTGGGGCAATCATTCAGGGGCTTCCGAAGACTGCTCCCCATAGAGTGATCTCTGCAAGCTGAAGACACCTCACCACTTGAGGGCTTCAAAATGACCAACCAAGAAATGTAACCAAGTATTATATATCACACCGCAGCTTCCCAAGGCTTCCCCCCATGGGGTGATCTCTCTGTGAGCTGAAGATGCCTTGCCACGCAGGGACTTCCCAAGGCTTCCCCACTGTGGAGCAATCTCTCTGAAAGCAGGCAGTGCACCTGCTGACACCCACTGATGCCTCTGCCAGAGCCTCTTTCTCTCTCTCTGACACACCCACACAGACACAAGCCCTGCCCCTCCTGGGGTGCTGTCTGCAAGTTGAGACCCTGGCACATCTTGGGTCTAATACACTACCAGTGCTGCTGCTGCTACTCGTGCCCACCCGCCTGCCACCTGCCTGGTCTGTCGCTGCCACCTGTCCCTTCTGGGGTGCTGTCCACAAGTTGAGAGCCCCAGAACATCTTGGGGCTAATACACTACCAGTGCTGCTGCTGTCAGGTAGGGATCTGACAAGCTGTATATAAAAAGATTCTGCCACCTGCCAGAAGAACCACAGAGGGGTAACAGATGGGACAGGTCAAAATTGGCTGGTAACAAATATAACTTTTACTAAATAATTTCAAAAAACATTTGAACTATGAAGAAAATAAAAATCTGAATTATGTACAAAAAAGGGAAAAAAAAAACAAAACTTAGGATTCTTTTACCCTGTCCCCTGGAACATGAGGAAAAGGGGACAACGGTCCAGGAGCAAGTGGTGTAGGGACCTCGGGGACCTCTGCCCCATGCCGCCTTGCAACATCAAGGGCCCCTGACATTATTCCCTTCCAATGCACCAGCAACTGGCGGAACACCTGTACACCATCCTTTTCGCTGCAGACGTAGTCGACGTATGCCTTCGTCTGTCACTCCCTTATCTTGAGTGCCCGGAACCGTTCCACCAGACTTTTCTCGACGTCCCTCATTGTGACCTGGAAACCCTTGAGGTACTTGCTGGCAGACAGTGTTTCTCAATGCCTCACAAAATGCTCTCACTTCGGGGGTGTCCTCTTCACTTGGGGCTGGGGAATCAGAGGAGCTAGAGGAGGAAGGACAGGGATGCCTCTTCTTGAGGGATTTCCTTCTCCCCTCTCCTTGATTTTCCTCCCTCTGTCTGTGTCTACCAGTGCCACCAGACCCACTCCTCTTCACCTCAATGAGGTGGACTGTCTCTATGTGGCTGACGAGGCCGGATATGGTCCCCTGCGACCCCCTTGTAATTTTATTTGTCACAGATCTAAAGAATATAAGAAGATAGGAATATAAGAAGTGCCATACTGGGTCAGACCAACGGTCCATGAAGTCCTGCATCCTGTCTCCAAAAGTGGACAATCTCTGCATCTGGGGAGGACTTCCTAAAAGGTCATAGGGCAATCCATTCCCTGTTGTTCCGGACCCCTGCCTTACCTTGCACTGTGCAAAGCCGCCTTTTGGGGTGTGGTAATGTTTCCATACCGCAGACCTTGTTGGCCTGCTTTGGCTCTGGGATGGCGGCCTTGATTTGGGGCTTTCGCCACCAACATCATCATCACTCTCTATGAAACAAGAACATATAGCATTGAAATAATTTTATTGAATCATGGTGATGCCTCTAGTCCTTCCCAGCCCAATACCCTTTCTCCCACCCCAAGTGGATGGATGGTGCTGCTGCCTCCTTGCCTCTTTTCCTTTCTCCCACCTACACCACCACCTGGGGTGCTGTCTGCAAGTTGAGACACTGGCATGTCTTGGGGTGCTGCTGCTCGTGCCTGACTGACTGCCCACCCGCCTGCTCCTTCACTGCCACCCACTGATGCTGCTGAAAGAGCCTCTCTCTCTGGCAGACCCACAAATAATACACACAAGTCCTGCCCCTCCTGGGGTGCTGTCTGCAAGTAGAGACCCTGGCATGTTTTGGAGTGCTGCTGCTGCTGCTGCTCATGCCTGCTTGCCTGCCCACCTGCCTGCACACCTGCAATCACGCTCTAAAGGATAGTATTCTTCTTGTCCCTCTCTCCTCAAAGTTCTATGAAACACTAAATAAATAAAAACAAATTTTACAATGCTGGCAGTGGCACCTCC
The DNA here is from genome assembly GCA_003113815.1 of Sphenodon punctatus. Taxonomy (NCBI): domain Eukaryota; kingdom Metazoa; phylum Chordata; class Lepidosauria; order Sphenodontia; family Sphenodontidae; genus Sphenodon; species Sphenodon punctatus. Next base: position 3,141,181 of record QEPC01002403.1, on the reverse strand, counting down.
TCTGCCCTCCTCCTCCTCTGGTGAGGGACCCACCTCCATCACCTCACGAGATGGTCCAGCCTGTGTCCTTCAAAGAGCCCAGCAAGAAGGCAAAATGGGCAAGGGGTGAGACAAGGCATTCTGGCTAACACTTTGTATTACTTTCAGCCCACGCACACAAATACCAAGTGACAGAATAATTGCCCAAGTTCTTCATTTCCCAGACTCCATCCCAGGTTTATGATGCAAAACATTTTAAAAGAGCGAATAATTAAACAGTAATAATAAAAATGTCATTCCAGACTCCTGGGAGACTTAACTAGCTGGGCCCTGGCTGGGAGGGGATGCCGGTGTTTTCTTTCCAGTGCAGGGAGAGAATAGGAGGGTTGTGCTAGAACCGACAGAGGTGCAAGGTGACAGAGCAGTATGGATAGGGAGGATGGGGCTGGAGATAAAGAGGCCCACTTTGTTCGATTTGTCCTGAATAGTGCGGCAGACATTTTTCATTTGCTCAATGGGTCCCCGTGGTAGTATCTGTTAGCCGGCTGTCGGTTCAGGGGGTGTTTCTCTTGGCATGTCCCAGTCTCAGTAAATAACCCAGAATTTGCTAGTCTTGATGGATTTCCATTGCCCGCCAGCTTGTCTCCTGAGATATATATAATTCCCTTTCCCATGGCTTGGCTGTAAATTCAAAACGATTCACAGCAGGTCCTTCTGCCAGTATCTCCTAATGCCTGCCACCTTTGTGTGGGGAAGGGCAGAGCTCCATGGGGGTGGCCATTGTGCTGCTGAGAGAGGTTTGGTGGAGACAGCAGAGGTTTGGGGAATGAATAGGGGGCTGGTGTCACAGTGTGTTTTCATGCTGAGACGTAGGGGTAAGACTTTGGGCAAAATCACGATTCTCTGTTTTATCGGTATCGGATCTCTGCCTACTGGTTCTCCTATCAGTTCTCGGTTCTCTCGGTATCATATTTTTAACATTGCGGTTTTCCCCATTGTGAGGAAAATCGCAATGTTAAAAATCCGATAAAAAAAACAATGCAAAAAATCCGATACTGCCAATACCGAAAAAAGAACTGAGATATTGGATTAATCTGATAGAATAATTATTGGGTACTTTCAGTTCTCAACTTCTCGGCAATGCCAAAAGTCCCATCCCTACTGAGAGGGTTTATATGGTGAGAGGTTAAGGTTGGGCCTCAGGCCAAGGGCAACGTGTATGGAATGAAATCAGTGGTGCTGCCACTACAGTCCCTGTTAGTCAGAGCTCCATAGTAGGACAGCAACTGGCCTTGTGGTTAGAGTCCGTTGAACTGAACCAAGCCAGACTGGCTTCTTGGCTCAAGCCCCTTGGATTCGGGGGCTGCTTTCAGACAAGCGCATTACCCACCCAGTATTCATGGTTAACCACTGGTTACTATTGGGGTTTTCACACAAGCACAGTGGGTACTGGGCGGGGAGGCACTTGTCTGAAAACACCCTCGGGTTGGCTCTTTGTAGGTGGGAGCACCCCCACGGAGTGCTGTGCTCCATGGGGGTACAGCCATGACAAGGGTGGGCAAATGCTTTAACACTACCCAAGTTTCCCTGCAGTGGCCATGTCTTCACAGGGCACTGTACAACAGCATCATTCCCTACCCTGATGCGTCTGTATCCAGAGAGGGCATGCATTCAGGAGATGTGCATAACAGACAGTCATACGAGCTGCAGCACCACAGGAACACAATGAAGGTGGGGGACAGGAGCGCACTCTGAAATGAACATCTATGGTGTAGAGCATCCAATGATATTGCCTGCTTCAAAATGGGTCAGATGAAGCAGATATGAACTGCTATTTGGTTCTTGCTTTCTTCTCCCCCAAAGCCAGGAGCCTGGGGCTCAAGCTAAGCATGGCAGTGGTACTGCCAAGTCAGGCACTGCCCTGAAGCCCCCAAAGTACTGGTTCACGGTCTGCTACTATGTACACTATGTATGTACACTAACCTAGAGGGGAGAATCTCAACTTATGGCCCACAGCTTGTTTTTATTTTGCCTCTTCCCAGTTCCTATCCCCAAGCACTGAAAAACTGAGCTCATGGAAGACAGCAGAGAAGAGGGCATTCACACAAGAATCGGGGGCAGACCCATGGCACAGATCTATAATCTAAGGTGGACCATCCTCTTCCTGAGCGTTCTCCTAAAGCATTCCCACACCTAACATCTATGCGGTCCTCAGAGCTGCCTTGTATTAATTTTCGAAGTGTTCCCTGGGTGGGAAGGAAAAGGTTCCTCACCCCTGATTTAGAGTATGGATGTGGCCATGCTGCATACTCTCTTATTTGAGGAAACTCTTCTGCTGCAGCCAGGATGAATCATACACACAAAGCACCAACTCTACACAGAGCCTCCTGCAATCAGAAGAGAGAGAAGAGCAGAGGACTTGCTGCTGGTCTCCTAGTGGCCCTTGGTTGCAGGGCTGAGCTTGGGAATCCTGTCAGGTGGAGTGGAGGGATGGGAATGTCGACACAACATCCTTGCACACGAGAGCTGGAATGAGTACCAAAAAAAAACCTGGAAACCCATCAAATATAACTGGCCTGAACTAAAAATGACAGTTTGGGTAATAACTGGTATATCTGTTTGGTTTTGGCACCCCCATCTCCCTCCCTATCCCCACAGCCAGTGCCTCCAGCCACCCCCATCTCCCTCCTCCCCCAGCCACCCCCATCTCCCTCCTCCCAGAGCCACCCCCATCTCACTCACTCTCCCCACAGCTAGTGCCTCCAGAGTCATCCCCATTTCCCTCTGCCCCTCACATGGCCCCACCAACTTTTCCGGTTTCCCTCTCTCAAGCTATTGCCTCCCCAAGCCATCTCCAGTCCCATAGCCATCCCTCCATCCCCAGTGCCACCCAAGGCTATCCCCATCTCCCTCCCTCTCCCCACAGCTTGTGCCTCCCTATGTCATCCTCATTTCAGTCTCTCCTGCCTCGCAAGTGCCCCCTGAGCCACCCTCATTCCTGTTCCCTCCACGCCCAGCCAGTCCCTCCCCCTAGCCATAAATACAATTAACCTCCACCCCCAATAAAATAAAAGGCCTGGTACACAATTGTAGCCACAAATCCTATAGGATCCAGTGACAAATTAAATTGATTTCCCCACCCTAACTCCTACTATCCCAATGCAGCTAGGGAAAAAGCACAGTGGTTAATGGGGGCAGTGGCTTGGTGGCTGGGTTATACTATATGACCATTTATATTTATTTATAATTTTATACAAATAATTTTTCAAGATTGTAAGACTTTTGGAGTAGCGACCCGTCTCTAATGATTGTACAATCCCAGATACATTACTGGCACTATATAAACAACACATAATTTAAATTAATAGCAGGCTTAGCAGCAGTTCTGTCTTTATTTCATTATCAGCCCATCAAACTGACAGAGCCTCACAGCACTTCTAAGCCAACCCCAACCCACAAAAGACAGGGAAAGACACAAATAGAAATAAACACAAGTATGAAACACAAACACAGATACAGATACAAATACGCAGCCCTCTGTACAGCCCTAGAAATGACAGTCAAACCAAAAATACAAAATGGAATATCCCCTTGAAAAGGGATATGCAAGTACCTGTTTTGCTCATGGATATTATTTGGGTACTTGAAGGGGTGTCACAAAATGCAAATATCCATGAATGATAAACAGTAGCACCTGCTTCACCTCTATCAATAGCACACAAACATATCCCACCTGATAGGACTGTTTGGGCCCATTCCTCCACCCAGTGCACAGCTAGCACGCTGCAAAGGGGCTCAGCTGAGTCCAGGCCCTGCACTCAAAGAGGCCCTTTGAAGTGGCTGAGTGCTGCGCCTACTAGGAAATTATGCAAGGTAGGAAATCGAGCCCAACTCAACCAGGTAAAATTGCTTGTTCTGTTTTTTTGTTGGTGGGCAAGAACTCTCTAATCTCTTTGCTGAATGACTTATTTGTAAGGAGATACAATGCAAAAGAATGACAAAGGAAACACGTAGTGTAAACAACTGGTGGGCATCCTAGGAACATTTAGGAAGGCTGAAGCTACGATCTCCCAGCTCCTCTGTGTAAGTTGGAAGGGGGTTTCTCAGACTGCTCTTTTTTATTTCACTCATGTTCCATTTTATCTCCCTTTATAAGAACAATGGCTGCTTTGTGGGGCAGGGCTTTGATATTCATCAACCACTTATGTCTCCTGCCCAGCTAGAAACCTGCCTCGCCTCTTCCTGTGTCCCGTCCCACTGCACACCCCCCCCCCTTCAACTCCGTTCAGCCATTCAGGAAAGAGCTCCTCAAGCTGGATGGGATTTGAAGCAGGAATTTAAAGAGCTGAACTGAACACAAATAGAGTTTGCAAAGAGAAAGAGATTGCCCAAGTCCATTTGAAGAACCCAGGGATTCACAATAGTGCTCAAAATCTCATACAGAACTGTTTGCAGCATCCCCATTCTCCCCTGCAATCCACCCTGTAGGATCTGGGCATGTTCAGTCATGAGGTGACTTGCAGGGGTGGTTGGTGGCGGAGGGACAGTAGGGCTCTGCCTTGCCTACTGCAGAGCCACCCCTGCCTCTCTCCTCTGCCCAACTCACAGCTGAACTAGTGGTTGCTGCATTGCACTGCCAGTGCATACACAAAGTCATCTCAGCTGTGAGCGAGAGAGGGGGACTGGACCAGGGCCATGTGTTGCTTTTACTGAGCAAGCTCCTGGGCAGCTCCCTTGGCCACCCTGGGGGCATTTGCACAATAAAGTCAAGGTGAGGAGTTGGAGAAGGGGGCTGGGGGAGCTCTCCACAATTCCCAAGGCAGGGATCCCCTCAATCAGCACTGCTTTTGGGAACTGAATCTGATCCATACATTCCATAATCAAAAAAACCCTCCGGTTAAGAATAATAGTTAAGGCTCTTGCAAATTCAACTATGCACTAAAAAGGATGAAAAATGCAAGTCAAGGCTTCTGCCTTCATGTAAACAGTAAGTCGTACAGTCTCTTATCATGCTTGATTGCAAGTTAAGGCTTCTGCCTTCATGTAAACAGTAACGGCGTTGTACAGTCTCTTATCATGCTTGACTCCAACTTAGGCCGCTTTTAGACGTGCAGCTGGATCAGGCGAAACAGCCGCGGCGCTGTTTTAGATGAACCGAAAGCGGAAGTTGTGCACGTGATCTGGCGCCTTTGGGAGGAAGGGTGAGTAGGGAGGGGTGTTTTAGTTCCCCCACCTACCTGGGTTTTTATATTGTATCTTAGCCCTGTTTTAATGTTTTATAATATTTATGATAATTTTAATTGATTTTATTGTATTTTAATGTTTTGGAAGCCGCCCCGAGCTGCATGGCAGGAGGGGCGGGGTAAAAATCTATGAAAATAAATAAAAAATAAAAATAAAATTCTTTTCCGGCCGCATATGTCATCCCAGAGAGATCAGGGTGGTTCGTTCGCGGTCGGCAAAGAATGCGCAGCCCCAGATCACGCGCACAACTTCCGCTTCCGGTTCGTCTAAAACAGCGCTGTGGCTGTTTTGCCGGTCCCGCGCCTGATCCCAGCTGCACGTCTAAAAGCGGCCTTAGGTTTCATGCCTCCACACTTTGCATTGGTCTTTCAGTCCCAATCCTCTTCCTTTGCAGGTTGGGGGCAACACTGAAGCTGGGGAATGGAGGTGGTGAGGAAGCAGCGGCAGAGCTGGGAGGAGCCTGGGAGAGCAAGGGCTCATCTCACTTTCTCTCTCTCTCTCTCTCATGCACGCACACACACACACACACTCTTACTCATCACACACACACAGACAGTATGGGGGGAGGGAATGGGGGGCACAATGGGGGTACAGGGGAGTATCTGGGGGGGCGAGGGAGGAACCAGCACACTCACCCACTTGCTTCCTTTCTCCTCCTCCTGCTGCTGCCACCTTTGCCTCCACACCACTCACACAGACGCTGTGTGAGGTTTTCAAAGGCTCTGCTTCCAGGCGCACACTGTGGCCGCCATTTTCCATGTGTGACATGCTGGAACTATGTTCCCCAGCGTGCGCCCCAGAGTGGGGCCTTTGAAAATCTCACACAGCACCTGTGTGACTGGAACTACAGCAGCATCAGGAAACTGAGTGGGCAGGCAGGCACACGGTGAGGTGAACGGGTGGCCCCAAGCAGTGAGCGACAGCAGTGGCAACGGGCAGGGGCGATGGGGTGGTGGTATTCTCCCCCCCCCGATGCATCCAAACCTTAGGGGGCCAATCGCCTTGAGCCCCGCCAAACAGAGTAACAGGGAGGGAGGAGAAAGTTCTCTGCCTCCCCACTCCACTCTTAGCACCAACATGCGTGCATTGCATAACTTCCTTCCCATAAACTTAAAATAGCAATTTCAACAGCTTATAACTTTAAAAGTACTATCCCATTTAAAAAAAACAAATAAGTCATGGCACCCCTGGCCGGCAGGCCTGAATTTTCTGAAAGCCTGTCTGTTTCAAAGACATAACTTTAAAACTACGAAGGTTCGTCCACTTGAGACGGTCAGAAACTGACAAAAAACTGCTCCTCGGCCTGCAATTCCTAAAGTGCTGTATCTTAGCCATTTGCTATTGGGTTTGTCAGAAATGTTCAGTTTCAACCTCTCACCCAAGGGACCCTTCTCTGTGGGTAAAATTTTACAATGATACCATAAATCATCTACATTTTTAAATGAATAGAATGTTTGTGCGCTATAATGGAGAGTGCTAGGCGCCTCAACTATCTAGGCACTACTGTGCCTGGATAATACCCGGAGACAAAAGCAACAATAGTGGAGGGAGGCGTGGTATCTTCCTGGCTGCTGCTGGGAGCCACGCCTCTTCTCCCCAGAGAACCAAGATGGCTGCCAGACTCTGCAGCCAGGACAAGGATTGCTGGCAACTCCTCTTCCCTGCCTCCCCACAACCCCCATTTCAACCTCTCCCCTCCTCCCTGCCTCTCCCCCTTCCTGGCTTCCCTTCCTTCCACCCTCCACCTCCTCTCCCCACCTTCCCTTCCTTCCACCCACCCAATTACACCTCTCCCTGGCTACCCTTTCTTCCACCCATTCATCCCTGTTTCTACCTGTCCCTTGCTTCCCTTTTATCCACCCACCCCCACCCATTTCTACCCGTCCCTGGCTTCCTTCTCCAGCCCCACTCGAAAGTCCACCAGCTACCACTGCTTGAGGGTGAACACAGGTTTTCAAATGCGTTAACTGTATAAAGGACGATAGAGATCAGTTGTTCTCTTCGACACAGAATAGAACAGGGAGCAATGGGCTGAATTTGCAGGAAGTAATAAAACGAAGATATTAAGAACAGTTTTAAACTACAGGAATAATAGGCAGTGGAACAAGTTATTAAGGAAGTTTATGGACTCTCCATCATTGGAAATTTAAAAACATACAATTTAGATCAGAAGAGGGAAAACCGTGGCTCTAAAGTCACATGCAGCTCTTTGGCCCCATTGTGGTAAATGGATGCAGCTCTTGGGATTAGAAAACTTTGCCCATCCCTGGTTTAAATAAACATTAGGGCTGAAATTCTATTCTCAAGGAGAATCACAATTTTCATCTTGTTCTTGCAAACAAGAACAAGACAAAAATTGGATGGATTTGTGCTGAGAAACATGAGAATCTTGAAAAGCAAGATACTCCAGGCTGATGGGGCTGGGGGAAGCCATGCTGCCCCCTCTGCAGCTCTCTTACCTCATCTGGGGCTGGCAGCTCAGGGGATAGAGCCTGGGGCTATGAGGGAGCTCCTGATAGAGAATTATCAGGAGGGGAGCAGGATGGAGGGGGCAGACTCAGCAGACATCTTCAGCATTCTGTTGGCTAGCCAGAGTTAGTAGCCAATAGGGTGCTCAAAAGCTGGGCTGAGCCTGCCTCTTCCCTTCAGCACTCCACCTCCATTCTGGAAGTCCTTTCCAGATGGGAGAGGGACAGCAGGATAGAGGGGGTTGAACTCAGCAGAAATCATCATTCTATTGGTTAGCAGGCGTCAACAGCCAATAGAGTGCTGAAGAGCTGTGCTGAACCCGCCTCTTCCTGTCAGCGCTCCCCAGGACTTCAAGATGGGAGCGGGGAGCGCTGACAGGAAGAGGCGGGCTCAGCACAGGCATGTAAATTAATTAAGTATACTGGTGAATCCATCGTATGTCCCCCTTTTTAGAGCTCTCATGCATGGATTGGTTCTCATTCCATCCCAGCCTCATGCTTCAGGGCACAAACACCTCCCCAGCTGTAGTCAAGAAGATACCACCTTTTTATTTCCAAAAAAGCATTGCGGAAATTAGGCATCCAATGGGTGGAGAGGAGGGAATTTGTATGTTTCTTGTAAAGTATGCTCTAGCTGTTCTCTCCAAGACCTGATACTGCAAAGTGGAAGAGGAGATCCCAGGCTAGAGGGAGTGCTGATCTTTTCAGGTGACAGCTCACAGTAAATCAGCCTGATCCTCAAAGTATCAGGATGCTGAAGTCCTCGAGCTGCAGATAGAAAGTGAACAAAAGAAGCTGACATCATAGCAGTTGGATGGGGAAGGCTTTCTCCTCTCATGTGCCTGGCTCTGTTTGATCAAACTGGAAGGCTATGAATTAAATTTGAGTTCCAGGGGTATTTTCAGACGTTATGAGATCACGCTCAACCATGGGGAATTCCCACATGGTGATCATGGTCCCGTAACGTCTGTTGGGGTGAACGGAAGCCGCCCGCCAGATGTTCACCCCCGTAAATCACGGGGGGAATCACATTGACCATGCAAATGGAGGTCCTGCCCGGACCATCTCTGTTTGCGTGTTCAATGTGATTCCCGCCCGTGATCAAGGGAATCGTCTTGTCTGTTGCCCAACCACGGCCTGAAATCAGCGGCGGGATTCCAGGTCGTGGTCAATTCCCTGGGGGCGTGGGCAGGCGCTGCGGCTGCATTGGCCGTGACGCCCGCCCATCTCCCCAGAGGGCGGGCGGCCTAGGGAGCGTGGGGGCCCCTCTGCGGCCGCACGTTGAGACACGCGGCCCTGTCCCCTCTCCGATTCCCCACCGGGATCAGCTGGCACATCTGTTGGATGTGCCGGTTTGATCCTGGCGGGGGATCAATGGGTGATTCCGTGACGGGGCCAATATAGGCCCCGTCACGTCTGAAAATACCCCAGGAGTACTGGGGAAGTCACTGCCATGAATTCACTTCCCCCTAATAGAGGGTTGGCAAGTGCTACTATAGCCTAGGAGATTTCCACCAAGGAATGAGACCCCTCTTCCTCCCCGCAACCCAACTGTGGCACTTAGAGGTCCACCAAAGTCTGAGCGTGAGAATTTTCTGGAGGCACTATAAGACCTATTTGACCAGGCATTTGGTAGGTGGGGGTAGGGTTTGGGGAGTTAGTTCTAAATGAATTTTGTATATTTTTATACAGTTCTTATTTTTATGGGTTTTATTGTATATATTTTGTGTGTCTGTATATATTATGTTGTTACCTCAGCGCAGAGCCCATGCGGAAGTGAGGTCTATAAATCTAAGTAAACTGCCCACAGAGTTCAAATCAATGCAAGGAGCAGGAGAGATGGAACAAGAAAGATCCCTACGACCTGATAAAGAGCAGCTTCTGCACCTCCCTAACCCCCCCACCCTCTTCATACCCACCACCGTTCTCTCAAAGACAGCTTTGCAAATCACTGGCAGCCTGTGGAGCAGCCACCTCAGCCATGTTTATGAGCAGGCAGGAGATTACAGAGAGCAATAAGGGAAGGCTCTCTCTAAAAATCAATAAGCAATTTTGCTCCTGGGGTCAGGGAGGGGATTGGCTGGTTGATGTTGCAGTTAACTAAAGCCAAGCAGTGAGAGCAAACAAAACAGCAGGGGAAGGGTCTTTGGGGTGGGGGTCACCAGGGTGTGGAATGAGTAGAGCTCAGCAGAGATGAGGGGGCAGGGTTTACTTGGGTGCTTTCCTGCTACCCTCTCCCATTGGGCCTCTCACCAGGCCCTATGGTGCCAGATTCAGAGAAGTTGGGCCCCTATGCAAACAGTGGCTTGGGCCCTCTCTTACATAGGCCATTTTTACATGGACACACACACATACAGGTGTGCGGTGGGGGTGGCGGGCATCCATGTAAACGCCACGGCGGTGGGTGGGGGGATGGGTGTGCACCCGTGGAAACACCATGGGCGGTGAGTGGGGTTGGATGTGCACTCCTCCCCAACACCCACCTCCACCCATCACCCACCCACAGAGCCATCCAGCAAAAGAGGTGGGTGTGTGCCCGTGAGAAAGGCTGCACACCTACCTCCACCCACGCAGTCCGTTTAAAAATGGCCATAAAAATGCTTGACACGCACACCGACTCACCCATTGGAGGGAAAAAATGTTGCCTTAACTAGTGTTTGATGTTCGTATTGCAAGCCCATATGGCAAGCATATGTTGAATTTACTCATGGGCACTAAAGCTTTTTCAGTTCAGACCCCATTCACTTCAGCAGGGCAGTGCAAGCATTGTTTAAATGTGGCAGTGGGATGAAGCTGCAGTGCTTTGTAGATGGCTGAGCTTTTCTGTTTTCCCAAGGTGCCAGTGCTACAGAAGGTCTTTGATACGTTGATCCTCCCAGCACCTCTGTGGGGTAGGGAAAAGCTATTGTGAGGTGTGACAGGGTCTGTGAGATCAGTAGGGGCAGGATCAGGGGGCCAAAGAAGGGTCAGGAGGATCAAAGTCCAAAAGAGTCAAGGTCAAGTTCAGAGGTGGGGTAGAGCAGAAGCAGAGACCATTCTCGGGTTCAGAACAGGGGGACAAGTCAGGAGCAAGGAATTACAGAACAGGAATTGGAAACAAATCTTCAAGGGCAAAAGACCAAGGCTGGAACAGGAAGACAGATGTTCCACCCAGCTTCCTGCTACTACCAGCCAGCCTTACATCATGGCTAGCAGCCAGTAAGGAGGCTGGGAGGGGGGGCTAGGAGGACCGACAGGAACGTTGTTGCTTGGCTAGTGTAGAGAGGCCCCTTCTTGAAAGTGGCTGGTTTAAAGACAAGGTGAGACAGTGGCTCTGCAGCTCCAGCCACTACTACAGGACCCCAGGGGGTGGGGGTTTGAGGCCCAGATCCTGAGAACTATTCTCTCCATTTTACAGCTAGAGAACTTAGGCTCAAATTGACTAAGTGTCTTATCCAAGGTCACACAGAGAGTTGGTGGCAGAGCAGGTCTCCTGAACTTGGGTCTAGTGTTTTACCTACTAATTCATCCTTCCATCCCTGCAGTAAGATCATAGGCTTGTTCTGCTCAAGATGGGGCATTTACACTAGGCAATAGCGATCATAATATGATCACATTTGACATAATTTCTGGAGTGAGAAAGACAAACAAAAGTACAGCAGTAGCATTTAACTTTAAAAAGGGAGACTATGACAAAATGACGAAACTAGTTAAAAAGAAAATAAAAAGCACAGTTGCAAGGGCTACAAGTTTGCAAGAGGCCTGGAGGCTGTTTAAAAGCACCCTTCTGGAAGCCCAGATTAAATGCATCTCGCAAGTTAAAAAAGGAAGCAGGAAGACCAAAAGTCTTCCAGTATGGCTAAATGGGGAGGTGAAGGATGCTATTAGAGCCAAAAAGGCATCCTTTAAGAAATGAAAGGCTAGTCCCAATGAAAATAATATGAAAGAGCATAAACACTGGCAACGTAAATGTAAAGTGTTAATAAGACATCCCAAGAGAGATTTTTGAAGGGAGGCTTGCTAAAGAGGCAAAAACAAGCAACAATAACATTTTGAAATACATCAGAAGCAAGAAGCAGCTAGGGAGTCAGTTGGGTCATTAGATGACAAGGAGTAAAAGGGGTGCTCACAGAGGATAAGGACATTGCAGAGAAGCTGAATGAGTTCTTTGCATCGGTCTTCACTGTGGAGGATTTTGGGGAGGTACCCACTCCGGATCCTTGCTTTGTGGGCGAGGAATTGGAAGAGCTGTTACAAATCAATGTGACGTTGGAGGATGTTCTAGGGCAAATTGACAAACTGAATACTAACAAGTCACCAGGGCCAGATGGCATTAACCCCAGAGTTCTGAAGGAACTCAAATATGAAATCGCAGACCTACTGTTAGTAATTTGTAACCTGTCACTAAAATCTGCCACTGTACCCGAGGACTGGAGGGTGGCAAATGTAACCCCGATATTTAAAAAGGGATCCAGAGGCGATCCTGGAAACTACAGACCAGTAAGCTTGACGTCTGTGCCGGGCAAAATGGTGGAAACCATCATTAAGGACAGAATTACAGGGCATGTTGACAAACATGGCTTAATGGGGAAGAGTCAACACGGATTTAGTAAAGGTAAGTCATGCCTCACTAACCTGTTGGAATTCTTTGAGGGTGTAAATAAGCATGTGGACAAGGGAGACCCAGTAGATATAGTGTACCTGGATTTCCAGAAAGCATTTGATAAGGTCCCTCATGAGAGACTCTTGAGAAAATTAAAAAGTCATGGGATAGGAGGTAGTGTCTTACTATGGATCAGAAACTGGTTAAAAGATAGAAAGCAAAGGGTAGGACTAAATGGTCAGTTTTCACAATGGAGAGATGTAAAAAGTGGTGTGCCTCAGGGATCTGTATTGGGACCGGTGCTGTTTAATGTATTCATTAATGATTTGGAAAAGGGTGTTAAGAGTGAGGTGATCAAATTTGCAGACGACACCAAGTTATTCAAGGTAGTTAAAACACGAGCAGACTGTGAGGAACTGCAACAGGATCTTACGACACTGGGTGCCTGGGCATCTAAATGGCAAATGAGATTTAATGTGGACAAGTGCAAAGTGATGCACGTAGGGAAAAATAATCCAAACTATGCGTACACAATGCTGGGTACTAAGCTAGGAGTTACCACTCAGGAAAAGGATCTGGGGGTGGTTGTGGACAATACAATGAAATCCACAGCGCAGTGCGCAGCAGCAGTCAAAAAAGCAAACAGAATGTTAGGAATTATTCGGAAGGGGATAGAGAATAAAACTGAGGATGTCATAATGCCTCTATACAAATCAATGGTGCGACCGCACCTCGAATATTGTGTGCAGTTCTGGTCGCCCCATCTCAAAAAAGACATAGCTGAACTAGAAAAGGTACAGAGAAGGGCAACAAAAATGATCAAGGGCATGGAAGGGCTCCCGTATGAGGAGAGGCTTGGTAGGTTGGGGCTCTTCAGTTTGGAGAAGAGACGACTGAGAGGAGATATGATAGAGGTCTATAAAATCATGAGTGGTGTGGAACTAATAAACAAGGAGCAGTTATTTACCCTCTCAGCTAGTACTAGAACTAGGGGACACTCCATGAAACTCATGGGTGGCAAGTTTAAAACAAATAAAAGAAAATATTTTTTCACTCAGCGTATAATTGGGTTGTGGAATCTACTGCCAGAGGCTGTGGTAAGGACCAGTACTATAGCTGTGTTTAAAAGAGGTTTGGACAAGTTTCTGGAAGATAGGCCGATTAGAAGCTATTAGCCAGAGAAGATCAGGGAACATAACGGGAGCTGGGGGAAAACAACAGGAAATGGATCCCCAGTTGTGACCTGTTGGGTGCTTCTCCCAAGCTACCGTGATTGACCACTGTCGGAGACAGGATGCTGGGCTAGATGGACCATTGGTCTGACCCAATATGGCACTTCTTATGTTCTTATGTATATTAGAGGCTGGGCAGGGATGTGTGAAGGGTCAGCCTGCAAACCTGTGACTGGGCCATGGTGCACAGTTTGGAAAGGAGGCAAGCTCTGTGTGTGAATGTCTTCCAGCGAATGGAGATCAGCTTGTGAGGAGCAGGTGAGGCCGGGTAAGCATCTCTAATAAGCTAATAAGTTTAGCTGGTTCCTAATGGCAAATAAATAAAATGGCACCTTTAAAATAAAGTACCTTCATTAACTCTGCTTGCCAGGCTGGCTCCCCCCCCCCCCCCTTTTCCTCAACCTTATCCAGAAACTCTTTTTAATCATAATTTGTTAGGCTATCGCGCCAGAGTGTGTATCTGGAATATTAAGACATGTGTTATGGAGGAGATAGATATATATTTCCCGCCTCCCCTCCCTTCTTAAATCAGATAAGAGCTCATGGTGGAAGTGCCCGATAAATCCTGCAGGCAACGACAAGGCAGAAGGAGAGGTGGACAAATTTAATTAATTCTTATCATTCCTGACAGAGGCAAGGGGAGTAGGGAGGGAGAGGGATCTCCTTGGGCTAGCCTGCAAACCTGTCTCCATTACCACCCTCGGAGCCACATAGAAAGGCACTTCATCAAGGAGGCTACCTGGGCTGTGCCCCTACTAGACTTCTGCCTACAACTTGCCTTGCCCCTACTTTAGACCCTGTCTAGGGCTACCACCTCCCTCCAATCTTTCACCCGAAGGGGGCAGGGCAGCGTGGCTGGCATATCCTTTTCCAGCATAATCCCTCCCCGTATGGAGGTTGTGACATTACGGCACTCTGCAGGGGGTGGGGTCACATCTGAAAGGGAAGGGTGAGGGGGTTGTCATTCCCCTTTCTAGAATAACAGCACCTCTTATGAAGTGTCATGATATGCCACTATTGGGGCAGCAGGACCACATCAGAAAGGGGGTGGGAAATTCCCTATGGCCCAAACCCTCTCTGATGTGGCAACCTCCTGCTGCTCCCAGGAGCCCCAATTTCTTCAGGTTGCCGGGGCCCGGGGGTGCCCCAGCTGATCAGTAGATTCTGGGTCAAAACTCAGAGTCTGTGGGTGAAACCCTGAGAGATGTCAACCCTAATCCTTCCTGTAGAGCCCTATCCTGCTCCTTGCCTCCTGTTTGCTTGGACTGCCTGGCTCAGCTCTGGTTTCTTGGCTCCTGACTCAGCGACATAGGGTACCATGGTGCGAGGGGACTCTGTTTAGCCCTGGAACCCGAACTCTGGCTGGGGAAGGGAAGGAACTTTGCAAGCAGCTTGAGCGCCGCTAGGAGATTTCCAGAGCGGGTGGGGGATTGGGTGTCAGTGGGGCCAGGTCTCCACCCCATCCCACACTGATGCCGAACATTTCCTAGTGGTTCTCAACCTGCTTGCAAAGGGCCCTGCCAGGAAGGACGTTTTCAGTGGATGGGGGTGGAGTTCTGGGACCACAATTGGGACCGGAGCCTGGGCCCTACATAGCCTTCCTACATGTACCCTGTCCTGACTTCTCTTTAGGCCATAAGTGTACAAAGTACTGGATACCAAACCGGAATATGACATACTGAAATCGTGAATTCTGTAGCTGTGACAAATATCAATTCGGCTGTCTGTTCATGAAAGAAAATATGCAAATTATCTTTGTCAGTATGAAATATTGTATTACTTTGAGGCCTAGCATTATCCGGCATCATCTCTGCACTTCCTTGCTCCGTTCGTGCCCACCAGGAGAAGAGACTCACATTGACAGCCAGTTCCCTGTGGCTCCAGGCCCTGCATATGTGTGCTGCACTCTTCCTCCAGCCTGACCGTCCCAGGCCATTAGCTCAGGGTTTTCACACCAGATGACCCTCGCTTTGCCAGGCCTGAGGGCTCCATCTGCTCGTGGCAGGGAATGGAGTGATATTTGGAGTAACATCCAGGCTTTTCCGTTCTGGCTTGAAAATACCCGAGGTTCTGGTGCAGAAATGCAAACTGATTGGTACATAAAAAAAAGTCAGGAAATGTCCCCGGAGTCAGAGAGAAGGGAAAACAAAAATGTCAGCCGTCTGTTTCCCGCTAATGTTTTTGATCCGTCAAAATACAGGCAGCTAAATGAGTCAAAATACCGGAAAGTAGAAATATCCATTCCTGGGTATATGGCATCTGTGTAAATAAAATAAACCGGCATCTTGCCATCTACTGCAAAGCTATCGAGGCCTATAATTCATTAGGTCAGATCAGGCACCCATGGAGTATACATTTATACTAGGCCTCTGAGAAATATTTTCAAGATCATGCTGTGGGATTTAGCTTGATGCACATTTCTAACTGCTTTGGTTTCAGCAAAAGGGAGGCTGTGGAGGAACCTAACAAGTTAGGGAAGGGGTTTGCAGATGGAGTGTTCAAATAGCATCCAGCTAAGGTTTATCTAATGATTTGAACTTATATCCTGCCCTACCCTGAGGGCTCAGGGAGGGTTATAAAACATAACCAAAACAACATTATATATGCAACTCTTCCCACCCAACACACCACCCCCTAAAGCCTATTCCTGCCCACCAAATGCCAGACCAAACAGAAAGGTCTTACACTGCCTCCAGAAGATGCTCAGGCTTGAACTCTGGCAAATTTCCAAGGGAAGGGAGTTCATCTTCCTGGATTTTGCCTGGAGACTCCAGATTCTGACCCCGAGTCTCTGTGCTCTGGGGGAAGCCCCGATTTCTCTGGTTCAGTCAAGGGTGCTGAAATCAGGGCTTCTGGGGGTGACCACATCAGAAAGATGGTGGGCCATAGGGTCTTCCCTGCTCCCTTTCCAATGTAGGCCTATGGAGCATTATGACACTCCATAAAGGGGTGGGGTTGTGTTAGAAAGGGGGTGTGGCTGCCCCCTTTGTCCTGCAGTTGACCCCCTGAAGAGAGATGCATCATTACTACACCCTGAAAGGGGTCGGGTTATGTCAGAAAGGGTTGTGGAAGACCCTTTGCTCTGCCCCCAGAGATGTGGCCACAGCTCTTTGGGTAAAAGTCCTGATGGAGGTGGTAACCCTACACCCAAGTAATGTTACTATAGAGCTATCTGCTGAATATTAGCATTTCTTTTGAATGGTTGCATCTTCCATACATGATCTTAAGTGTCCTGGTCTGGAATGCCTTTGGGACCAGTGCGATGGCTAATATGATTGGCTGCAATCCCATGTTCTGCAGACTATGCGTACACATGCGGAGCCACGTGGTGTGTGGAGTCACTTGCCCTGAAGAAACTGTGCAGCTTGTGCACGGCTCTGCACGCATGCTCACGTGTGTGTGCGGTCCACAAGGCATAGGATCGCAGCCATTGTTAATAATAATTTATATAGCAATTCCAGCATTCAGAGCACATTACAATCCTTGTCTAGCTCACCCTTCCAACAGCCCTGTGAGGTAGGTCATTATTCCCATTTTGCAGATGGGGAACTGAGGCTGAGAGAGATTTATTCATTCATAGTTCCATTTGTATGCCACCCCCTCCTGCTACATGCATCTCGGCGCAGCTATCAACATTTTAAAACATATAATAAAATTCATTAAAATCAACATTTCTCAGGATTAACCCCCCCAAACAATAACCCCCCCAACCCAACCCCCCCATCCCATCTCCCTCGGCACGGGCCCGGCAGAACAGCCATGTCTTACACTTTTTACGGAAAGAAGGGAGGTCAGCGGTCAGGTGGACCTCCAATGGGAGGGAGTTCCACAGCCGCAGTGCAGCCACTGAGAACACCCTCTTCATGGTCAACACCCAGGAAACCCTGAGGACCTCAAGTAGGGAGCCCCTGGCCAACCGCAGAGGTTGATCCAGAATCTGGAGGGTGAGGTGGTCCTGCAGGTAGGACCGCCTATATTGACTAGTCCATGGCGACCCAGTGAGTCCATGGCTAAGATGGGATTTGAAACCTACTCTCCTAGGTCCAAGTCTAATACCTTATCTACCAGGTGACTTTGGAAAGAGAGGAGGTCAGCGATCAGGTGGACCTCCAACGGGAGGGAGTTTTACACATGACGGTGCCAGAGTGCTGCTACAGATGTACTTGGCCAGGGGTCAGTCTTGGCTGGGAGTTGGCCCGGGCCGTGAACTGATATGACGGGGGCCTGGATCTAGCGTGGGGGCAGGGCTGGTCCAACATGTGTTTACCTGGTCCCACCACTGCACTGCATGCAGAAGCCTGCCCCCCCTCCCTAACAGGCAGCCATTGATGGCCACCATGGTGCCACACCCCCAACCCCCCGGCCACTCTGGATTGTGGTGAGTAAAGCAGGCTTTCAAACGTGAAGGCCCGCTTTACTCCAGGTCCAGCAACCAGATCCCGACCATGGTAACGGCTAGCCCAGGCTGCAACTCGGGGATTTCCCCAAGCCACAGCCCAGACTAGCCCCCACCACGATTGGGATCCAGCCTGGGGAAACATCTGGCAGGCGCATTTCAACATATTGTTAGCCATATTGTTAGCTTCCCGAGATGCCATGAGCATGAGGGGATGGCATAAAAATGCTAAGAAAGAATAAATAAAATAAATGATGGTGGCCCCCAGGTTAAGCCCAGTAAAGCACGCTAAACCCGGCCACCACCACATTTAAAAACACCCACTGAATCTCTCCCCAATATATTATGGGCCAGATTCTCAGTTAGGTTAAATTGGTGTAGCTCTAGTACAGAGATGGTCCACCCAAGCTAACCAGAAGGCCGCAGGTTTGGCTCTAAAACACCCCCATAGGCTACAAGACCCCTGTACCACAGAGACACGAGCCAAAATGCCCCTATGGAAGTTCCTTCTGCTACTGCCCAGTGCTGCCTTGAGAACTTGTGGATTCTCCATCATTGGAGGTGTTAAAGAAGGGTGGGGTTCCCGAGCAGTTTAATTGCAGCCCTAGCTGCAATCGGGTCTAGGAGTTGCATCAGGACGGCACCCACCCCACCCTCCCCTCTTGCACTGTGGGTTATCACCGGCCACCATTTTGGGGCCAGGAAGGAATTTTTCCGATTAACCCAATAGGGTATTTCACCTTCCTTACAGTGCATGATATTTGGCTAATTGTTACCTCTTAGTTACTGGGGGTGTTGTCGTGCTCGTTTATCATTGTCGCACTCTTGCAGGGGTCCAGTACTGTAAGTTAGAGAAGTTAGAGGGGTTATAATTAAGAGTCATCTCCTTAAGAGATGGGGAGGCCCACCTGCCGGAAAGCAGGGGATGGCAAGCAGCGGGGCAGCCTCCCTGGGAGGGGTGTCGTGCGACGGCGGTAGGACAAGTATGGTCCCCTGTCGGCAGGCATCCTTATCCCTACTCGCATTTGAAGGAGTGGACCCACTCACGGACGGATGGGGCCACTTGAGGGGGAGATGTGTGATCGTCTGAGGGGTGGCAATCGAGGGTACATCAAAGCCACCCCTGGTTAACGTTGGGGTTACTGTTCAATGGTTAAGGATAAGTACTGGACTCGGATCCCACTAGGCAATTTACCTCCACCTAATTCTGATTGTAATCTGGTTAATAAAGAGTGCGGCCGTTTAAACCCAGCACTGTGTCCTGTCTCCTTCGGTGCGTCGGCAATGATGTGACGCCACAGTAAGTGTATATTATATTCTGATCCTACAGCAGGGGTGGGAACCTTTTCCCTAGTGCAGCTGACTGAAAATTAGTACAAGCTTCATGGGATGTATAGATGAGGGAGTGCTAAAAAAAACAAACATCTTGGAAAGGAAGAGGGGATTGCTTATGCTCCCTAAATGTCAGTCTAGGTGCAACTTCAGACAGGACTCCCGCATTGGGACTGTGGCATCTGCTCATTCTGGAGACACGGAAGATCAGCTGCTGCTTTTTGCCAGGAGTTCCTGTTCAGAGCACCATATTTTTGACATTCTCACCCACTGAAACATTTCCCCCTGCTACTCTGAAGGGAGTTGAAGGGAATGTCCTGTGTTGAAGAGAGGGAAACTAAGGCTGGTCCTGGGGGGTACTGGGATGTGGTGGGAGGATGGGGCAGCTGTTCCAGGCCTTGTGCCTTCTAGGGGCACTTGCCACTGCCACTTGCCACTGTTGATGTCATGGGTGGAACCAACCCAGGGGGCACTCCCCTACTGGTTTGTTCCCACTTGAGGTATGGGCATTGTAAGGCCCCACCACAGGCACTCCAGACTGGGAGAAGTCCCCTTCGCCGCAAAATGGCGGCGACGGGAAATTTGTAGCGCCCCCCCCTTTTGCAGAGCAGATGGAGGAGCCGCTGTGGCGCAGATCCTTTAGAGGACTGGCCACGAGGTGATTGGTTGCCTAGCAACCACCCGAAGAGTGCAAAAACGGCGCTGCATGGGCTGGGAGGCACGCCCCCTTTAGGAGGGGCGAACTTCCTGTTGCTGCAGAGATGCAGCATTCCGTGCTTGAGGCCGAACAGTCAGCAGCAATTTAGATTGCTGCTTGCTGAGCGGAGATCCGGCCTTAGGAAACCAGTGGGGACACATTCTAATAATGGGGAAGGCAAAGAAAAAGGAGCCAGGGGCAAAGGACAAGCTGGGGAACAGCCCGAGAGGCGGGACCCATCATCGGATAGACAGTAGCCGGCTGGAGTAATGGCCCCCTCCCCAGGTACAGTGCAGAGTGGGGGAAGTGGGGGAACCCCCTCAAGAGAGGAGATGGCTGCACGCCTAGCAGCGTGTGAGCAGTTGATGCGGGCCCGGAGAGATGCCCAAGCTGGGCCCAGTGACCTCGAGCCACGTATGGAGGAAGGAGGAATGGGGCAAGGAGGCCACCCATATGGGATTGCCCCCCAAGGAATGCAAATGGGAGCAGCAGCTGAGGCACCCATTGGATCCCTGGTAGGGGAGGTAGTAACCAGGGGGGCGGCAGGGTGATTACCCCCCCTGCAAGATATAGAAGGGAAGGGGGTCAGGGCCCCATGGTTTACCCCCCCAGCATGAGGGACAGTACCGCTGGGGCACAAGAGTGTCTAGCGTCCCTGATGGACGGGATCCAAGGTCAGGGAGCGATCACAGGCCCACCAGATTCTGGGGTGAGTCAACTAAATCCCCCTACAGGCCCACTGCTGCAAGCCCTCTATGGCGAGAGCGCCATGCCCCCTACGGGGGTGTCAGGGGCAGCTGGGAGTAGTGGCATCCCTGATGGAAGGGGGGGAGCAGGTAATCGACAGAGGGAACAAAGACTCAGTGGGGGACCAGAGGATGTTCTGCCACCCGGCAATGCAAGGGATCCACAGGCGCCGCATGCGGGGCCTGGGTTCTCCGTGTCTCATTACAGGGACGACACCCCCCCGGAGCACAGAAGGCGCGTTGAACAAGACCAACAAGGGAGCAGCCAGGATGCGGAGCTGTGGAGAAGGATCCTGGCGCTTGAGAATGAACTGAGGGAATCACGGAACGAAGAAGCAAGGGGCAACGCGGGTCCGAGTTATGGGGCTTCACTGATGCCTCCACAAGTGCCAGTGAGAACTGCAGGTAATTTGGTGACCAGAGGGAACCCGAGTGGCCACATGGGGGAACAGGGGCAGCCGAGAGATTGCGCTGGGGCACCAGGTACCTCAACTACCACGGGGAGCCAACTAGGGAGCGAGGTGGTCAGTCAGGATAATAGTGTGGTTTACCCAGCTGTCCCTTGTGGAGGGGGACCTCCTGTACCGGGGCAAGTGCAGATGGCCTGGATGAACGGCGCCTGGGTGATGATTACTCTGGTTTCCTTCCAGGGAGCAACGGGGTTAGGCAACCAATCTATAGAATTAATAACATCAGGACAGAACAGACAGAGGCTGCCGGTCCAAGGGGTTGTCCCTGCTCCGGGGGTGGTGCCGGGGACCAGTCAGAGCCCAACTGGCCAAGTTTATTCCCCTCCTGTGACTGAGGCTACCGGGACAATACAAGGTGTAGGGACACTAGGGACCAATGTTGCCCAGGCTAGTGTAGCAGGAGCGGGGTCAGTGGACAAGCGCCCACCCCCACCCCCTGGGGGAGCAAGTATAGATATAGCTGCCTCATTTGGGCAGCACCTCCACCAGACCACAAAAGACAAAATATGGCAGGGGGAGTATATTGACCTGTTCGCCCTCATTTTTAGTGATCTGATAGTGGATCACGCAGAGGAGGGGGATGGCAAAGAAAAGGAAAAGTTCAAACGTCCAAAGGCAGATAGGAATTGGACAAATTGGACAGCCGCCTATGCAGTTTACATGGGGGTTATGGTGCAAGCATTCCCTGGGCGGGCCATGGAGCTTCACAAATACGCGGACATTGTGAGGAGGGCCTATGGAACAGGCCCCTTAGGATCGTGGCTGCGATATGACAAAGCTTTTTGTCACAGAGCAGCCACGACACCAGGCCTGCGGTGGGATGTGCATGCTCCCGACATATAGTTGGAGAGCATGATTGACGACACGAAAGCTCCCCGGTCAGATAGTGGGCATACTTTGGAAAGAGGAGGAGTAGCGCCGGCGAATGAACCATATCGGAGTGATAATTAAAAAGGGGGGAAAGGGGGCCCCGGACCATGTTGGGAGTACAACAACGTGGGGAGGTGCAACAGGTACTCATGCCGATTTCATCATGCATGCTCAGGGTGTGGCGGGAACCACCCGTCATGTAACTGTTTTTGAGGAAAACAGAAAGCAGGGAAAAGGAAATATAGCGCAGGAGGAAGGGATGGCAGAGGTAGGCAAGGTCCCAACAGCGGAACAGGATCAACAAAGGGTCAGAGTTGAAAGGCTTGAGCAAGTGTTGGCTGGATACCCTGACTGGGCTGAGGTACATTACGTCGTGCAAGGTTTTAAGCACGGGTTTTTGATACCTGCTGGCCCCGTTGTTCCACAAAGGGTTCCGCGCAATTTAAAATCAATAGTGGGACTAGAGGAGGTGGTAAGGAGTAAAATTGCTAAGGAGGTAGAGACAGGTAGGGTAGCGGGCCCATTCAGTCAACCCCCAATGCCCGACTTGGTGGTGTCCCCCTTAGGAGTAGTGCCTAAAAAATTGCCCGGAGAGTTTAGAATGATACACCACCTGTCCCACCCAAGGGGAAACTCCGTAAATGATGCTATCCCTAGGGAGTTGACAACTATAAAGTACTCTTCATTTGATGTTGCAGTCGATAAGGCAAGGGCCATGGGGCGGGGCGCGCTGCTAGCAAAATGTGACGTCAAGTCAGCCTTCCGTTTGCTCCCAGTGCACCCAACCAGCTTTCACCTGTTGGGTTTCACCTTCGAGGGCCAGTATTATTTCGATAGGGCCATGCCAATGGGGTGCTCAATTTCATGCTCAGCGTTTGAGCGTTTTAGCACCATGTTGGAATGGGCTTTCAGACAGAGACTCAGGGCTGGCGATGTTACAAAATATCTTGACGATTTTTTGATAATTGGCAGTCCGGGAACAGGTGACTGCGCCATTGCCTTAAGAAAATTCCATGAACTAGCCTGAGAGTTAGGGGTCCCATTAGCCCTGGAAAAGACCGAAGGGCCTGCAACCAGGTTAACCTATTTAGGAATCGAGCTAGACACTGAGCGGATGTTGTCCAGATTACCAGAAGAAAAGCTGATAACCCTCAAAGAAAAAATCAGAGAAAACATGGGCGCACGAAAGGTAACAGTGAAGGCCTTGCAATCATTAGTAGAGAGTCTGAATTTTGCCTGTAGGGCGGTCGCGCCAGGGAGAGCCTTTTTGTCGCGATTGTATGGGAAATTGAGGAGAGATTTAGCCCCTCACCATCATATAAGAGTGACAAAGGAGATGCGGCAAGATTTGGAGACATGGCTCCAATTTCTCGAGGGTTTCAATGGTGTTAGCTTCTGGAGGGAGCACCTGATGCTCCAAGATCAGCTGCAAGTCCAGTCCAACTCTGCAGGAGGTATCGGATTCGGGGTTTATTACAGAACACGCTGGTGCGTGGCAAGATGGCCTGAAGAGTGGCATCAAATGGGAGTCACTAGGGATCTCACGTTTTTAGAGCTATTTCCAATAATAATAGCAGTTCTCCTGTGGGCTAAACACTTCACAAACCATTCAGTAAAATTCTGGTGCAATAATTTAGCAGTGGTACACGTGGTAAACTCATTATCCTCACGATCAACGAGGGTCATGGCTCTAGTCAGGACCCTGGTAATAGCATGCCTAAAAAACAACACTTTATTCATGGCACAGCACGTTCCCGGCATTAACAACGGCATAGCCGATGCCCTTTCTCGGTTCCAGATGGACCGTTTTCGAGAATTGGCACCGGAGGCCAGGGTTACCCCTGACTCACTGCCACCTGGAGTGCGGAGCCTTGGGTCTTAGACATGCAGGCAATCATCCAGGGATCCCTCACACCACGAACACAGTCGGCATACGGTAGGGCATGGCGCGAATTTCAACAATTCAGGGCTAGTAAGGGATGGAACCAAGGATTTCCCATTGAGGAACCTGAAATTCTTCAGTTTGCCATGGTACTGAAGCAAAAGGGCTTGGCTGGGGGGACCATAGCCAGCAAGATTGCAGCCCTTACCTTTGTAAATAAATTAATGGGTTACCCTTCCCCGGACAAGGGATTTTACCTTAAACGAATGTTAGAAAGTTGGGCTAGGAGCCCGCCTCCCCCTGTAGCAAGTAGAGCCCCAATTACAACTCCCATTTTACAACAGTTAGTAGCGATCCTCCCTTGCGTATGTAGGGATAGTTATGAGGCCCAACTTTTTGCCACGGCATATGTTATAACTTTATTCGGAGCTTTTAGGATCAGTGAGGTGGTTGCACTGTCAAGCAGAGACAACACCAGAAGGGCCTTGGGGGTTGATGACGTTAAACTGACCAATGAATCACTGCGCATCCGGTTACGGTATTCAAAAACGGACCAAAGGAGGAAGGGTCAAACGGTACAATTGCATAAGAATGGAGTTGAGGAGCTCTGCCCAGTGCATCAGATGGAAAAATACATGTGTATATGTCCGAGTGTTAAGGGAGGGCTATTCTTGCATAAGGAAGGTACCGTGTTGACCTGTCATCAGTTCTCAGCAGTTTTGCGAATGGCATTGGGGCAAATAGGATTATCCCCAGGGGAATTTGGGTCACACTCCTTTAGAATAGAAGCAGATACGACAGCAGCAGCTGCTGGGTTAGGAGAGGAGGCAATAAAGACAGTTGGTCGTTGGAGGTCCCGGGCTTATAAAAAATATGTGAGACTAGCAACATACTAAAATTGATTTATTTTAATAGGGTACAGAGCTTCAAATGCTGGCAGAAGAGAGGTATGGATCGTGGGCCACAGTTTGGTCCACTGGGCGAGCATTGCAGCTGCAAGTACCCCTCATGGTCGCCAGTTGGGCTTGACAGATGGTCTGAGGATCGTATGGAATGGGAAGAGTGGTATGCGGTGGCAACATCTGCTACCAACACTCCAAGCAATGGGGGACAAGTCGGCACCACATATGTTAGTGATCCATTTGGGAGAAAATGATATTCCTGCCAGAAAAGGGGTTAATTTGTTAATCAATATAAAGGGTGAATTGTTGACAGTTAGAAAATGGTTCCCAAAAGTTCACATTGTCTGGACTTCATTGGTCCCTAGATTGAGATGGAAAGGGGCTAGATCCCCTGCAAAAGTGGACAGAACTAGGAAGAACATCAATAGAGAAATTGAAAAATGGTTAGGTGGTTTGGGGGGGACCACGATTCGGCATTTAGACACACAAGGCCCAAATTGTTTCGGGAGGATGGAGTGCACTTATCATCGAAGGGCAATGAGATGTACTTGGATGTTTTGGCAGGACATTTGGAGTCCGACTAGGTGGTAGGCGGTGGGTGTCGGGGTAGTTCGTGATACGACTCCCCCTTTGTGGCAGGGGTTCAGTATGCGATAGTAGGTTAAGTAGGTAAGGCTATAGGAAAGTTATAG
>QEPC01002403.1:3082260-3114712 GCA_003113815.1 Sphenodon punctatus | reverse complement strand
GTACTGTGTCTGCGTCTCGGTGGGGGTGTGTGTGTGCGTCGACAAACCAGGGTAATTGTTTTAAATGAGTTGTTGTTTTTATAGTTGTTGTTTGCTGCCCCCGGCTGCTCTGTGGGCAGGAGGGGTGGGATACAAATTTTGTATAAATAAATAAAAAATAAATAAATGGGACTGTGAAGTGAGAGGCAGGGCACACCTGATGGGGTGGGGGGGACTTCCCTGCCATTCCTGTAGGCTCTGCCCCCTGACTTGGTGACCCCAGTGACCCTGGTCCACCCTTGCCATTCCTCCACCCCTCCTCCAGTGATCCTGGTCTCCCTGCTCCCTCTCTCCACAGAGACCCCGGTCTCCACATCACTCCTCAAGTGACCATGGGCCCCCCGGCAACCCCAGCCTGGGCCTTACAAATTAAAGTTCTCTGCCCTGAGGGAAAGTATAGGAAATAGGGAGTTGCTGAGAGTCTCTTAGCAGATGGAGACACTGGAAGGTCCTTTCCTCACCGCTCACGCTTTTGGCTGCGAGTTTTATAGGTAGAACAGTCATCCTCATAAAACTGCCTGAAGAGGCCATAAGCTCAGTCAGATGTCCTGTCAGCCATGCGTGCAGAAATGTGACTAGATGGAAGCAGAACAGCGGGTGTGTTTGCAAGGCTGGGTGAGATTGGATCATGCTTTGAGGGAGCATATGCGGGGGTCTGTGTCTGTCTGTCTCTGTCTGCAGACATCTGCCTGTATGTCAACCAGTGGTAAGGGGCAGTGAAGTCCCTTTGCCTTTGGAAGGTTCGCAGCTTTAAGCTGTGCCTTCTGAAACTTACATGGACTAACAGAATCACCTGGGTTTGCAAAATCCAGCTGAAGAACTTGAAGCCAGCTTCCCTCTTGGATATCCAACACTTTGGGTGTCAACCACAGGCAAAATACTTATTAAGATGGCTTTGAATTTCTGGGCTCAAATTTGAGATGCAGAGGCTTAAGATATAGAAAATCAGTGTAGTATTTCAGAAGCTCTGAACATGCAAGTTCCTTTCATCCTTCCTGAAAACCTACCTCTTCCATTAGGTTTTCCCTAGCTCCTACCCACCCCCAGACTGCTCACTAGGGATGTGCGAATGCGATTCAGAGGTTCGGCCTGAACTCAGGGTGTTCAGCCCGTCTGCGAACCCCCTCAAACCCGAACTACCCCCCCGAACTGACCGAACAAAGTTTGGGTTCTGAACCCATTAGGGCGGCGGGGTGTGTGTGTGTGTGGACAGGGGAGAACCCGGTTTCCCCTCCCTCCAGGCTGTGTGGGTGGAAGGGGTGCAGGAGCTCACTACATTTTTTATTTTTTTTTAAACCCCCCCACCCCAGGGATCACCCTTCCTGGTGGCGCCGGGGCTCTGGCCCCAGGTCCCGCAGTGGCTGGGCCGGCTCCAGCGGCGCTGCAGAGTGCTTCAGACCTCTACTAGGCCTTCTGGGTCAGGTGACCGGGTCACCTGACCCGGAAGACCTAGTAGAGGTCTGAAGCGCTCCGCAGTGCCACTGGAGCTGGCCCCGCTGCTGCCACCCGACCCGGGGCTGGAGCTTCACCTACCTGGTGGTGCCGGGGCCAGAGTTTGACCTACCTGGTGGTGCCAGAACTGGCCCCGCCACCGCCGCCACCGCTGTGGGACCCGGGCATGGAGCCCTGGCACCACCAGGTAGGGCGATCCCTGGGGTGGGGGGTTTAAAAAAATAAAATAAAATTTAGTAGACTGCACAGGGTGGGCGGGGGGGAGGTGAGCTCCAGCACCCCTTCCACCCATGCAGCCTGGAGGGGAAACCGGGTTCCCCCTGCCCCCCGCCTGAACGGGTTCAGCCCCCCCGAACAGATTTGGGCCAAACAGCTGAACCCCGAACGGTTTTGGGGGGGCCAAACCCTGAAGAAGTCAAACCCCGAACCCCCGGGTGTTCGCACACCCCTACTGTTCACTAATGCTCTTTCTACTGTCCTGTCCTTCAGAATCCCCCTTTTCTCCCTATAACTAAGCACGTCTTTCTGCAACTTCTCAACTTCAGGAATATATGCGGGTCCCTCCTTTTATTCCCCTGCCTACCCTAGATTGTAAGCCCCTTGGAGCAGGGACCTATCACTAATTAATTATTGTTCAGTGACAGATACATTGCTGGTACTATACAAATATTTAACAATAGTAATAAACAGAAAAGTTCATTTTCCAAAAGGATGATAGGTTGGTGGGGCTGATAGACCATCCCCCCCCCAAGTTCTTTGCTAATAAGAATGCAGGCCATACTGTAATGTCCTATTTGCACCTCACTGACTTTATTTCAGGCTATTTGCTCGGAGTGTAGTGCTCCTGGCTGGGATGCCAAAGGGAGAGCAGAGGCACCTCTGGAAGACTGGTGCGTACACTGAGACCATCTGTGGTGTCTGTGCAGCCCTGTTTGATATATGGCATGAGGACAAACAGCAGAGGACACAGCACTGTGAGTTACTCGATGTCTCCCTTGAGCCCTCTGTTGATGTACCGTAGAGATTTATCTTCGCATGCTCAGGTGAGGATTCATTAACATGCCCTAACGAAGACACCTATTCAAGATACAGCTGGTCCCTTTTTAAAAAAAAACCTGACCAGTAATGTGCTGTGTTTGTGGCAGTTTTTGGATGCAAAGAGGACACTCCTGGGAGACAAGAAATCTATGTGGAATAGAAAACACAGCAGTACCACCCTGCAGCCACTACCCTATCGACTGTAGCAGGAACACTGACTGACTGCCATGATTCATAGTGCATAAAATCTACAATAACTTTAGGTCTCCGTGCCTAGTGTATCTCTATCAACTTCTACAGTCTATCCTGATTTGCATCAGTATAGGAGAGGAAAGAATCATGCCTGTTGTGCCTATTTTTGCTGTATCTATGACTCCATCTACCATCCGAAATGTTGATCAATGACTCCATTCCTAATGTCCCTGGCCTCCTGAACAGTTTTTTTTTTATCATTGCCCATTGCATTTTCATCTAGATCTGACACTAGTTCATTTCCCCCTGACACATTAATCTATGCCTCCTCCCGTAAAGATAATTCATCCATGCCTGATGGTGAGATTGGATACCTTCTACATCAAGCCAGGAATACTTTACGTGTTTCAGAGAGGTGCTGGAGTTGCATGCTGTCACTGAATTAGCTAAAGTGCATTCTGAAGAGGCCAAGAGCCCTTTTAGTGGCCATTCTGGTGACTTTTAGAGTGTATCGTTTTAGCTGGCATGGAGCTGGAGGATGGAAGTGAGTTTGTTTGCCTGTTTTGCAATAAGCAAGCACTGTCACCTCACAGATGTGAATGTTAGGATGGTAACACATCACCTGAGAGAGGAGGGGACATGGCAGAGATTCATGGAAAGGGTAGACACTACAGAAAAGATCTGTCGGAACGTCAAGTCCATCACACTGGCAATACATCAGTGCCGTGTTTAATATTGTTATGTGCTTGGAATAGTGTGCTCTAGTGCCCATCATCCCCTGGAATGTAACCCCAGATACATGTGGGTTGCCGGGGCAAGCAGGAACATCTACCCTTTAGTTAAGTGGATGGAGTGAGACAAAGGAGGGATGGAACAAAGAAGAATCACCAGTTTTGGAGCAGTTTTGTGAGGAGTGAGTTTGAGCTTGGCAAAATAGAGAAATCTTGGTGGGAAAACTGGGGCCAAAGAATCTTTTGGGGAGCTCCTGCAGTGCTGGACTTTGGGGGTCGAGGAGTGCCTGCTTGAAGAAGCACATGCAGGAGCTGTTGGCTGTTTCCGTTCCACTCCTCTTCAACTTGTAAATCTGTAAAGCAATGGATTTCTTATATGCACATTCGCTGTGAGCTTCTCTTTCCTCGAAAGGAAACCAACCCAGAAAAAGCTGTCCTGTGAACTTCCTGCACATGGGAAAGAGGGTGAGCAATATTAAAAGTGACTTGAGCAATGGGACTATAGTCCAGGAAGGGACAATAATCCTTGCTGCTTACACTTTTGTGTAAGATCCAGGCCACACGGAGTCTCAATCCATTGGTTTCCTTTACCGCATGTGTTTTCATTATATTTATAACCAAAAATGCTTTGTTCCAAGCCCTTGATATTCAGGTGAGCTCCTCCTCCCTGGACTCCCAGCTTTGGAGCCCTTTTGCCCTTGCCCCTTCATCCCCCACCAGATCCAAGTTCAATCCTTTTGCTGCAGGGCTTTGGACAAGCAAGCTTCCAGTTCTGGTCCCTCTTCACCCTGGGGTGAAGGCAAGCTACAACCTCTGAACTGATGGCTCTTCCCAGTTGTCTCCAGACTGAGCTCTACCTCAGCCTTTTATGGCTGTTGCCAGGGCCGGACGTAGGAATTTTCTACTCCTAGGCCCTTCTCAGGCTGCTACCCCCTAGCCAAGCCCTGCCCCCAAGCCCCACCCTCATGTTGCGTGTTCGTGGGTGGGGGAGCCCTGTGTGAACGACACGGCGTGCACACCCGCGGTGAATGGAGGTGCATGCGCATGCCCACCTAACATGCATCCCCATTCACCCCCTACTCATCCCCATACGTGGAGCAACTGGGGAAAACTGCAGTTGCTCCGTGGGTGCTGATAAGTGGGGGGTGAGTGGGGATGTGTGTGCAGCCGTGTGCACGCCCCACCCATGCACCAGTGTGCCCACGGACACCCCCCCACCCAGTGGAACCCTGTAAAAAGGGTCTGTGAGGAGCCACTCGAAGAGCAGAAGGTTGCTGCCTTGTAAGCAAGGTTTTTTGAGATGACTCCTAACATTCTCACAACAACCACCCTTCCAGCCCCGCATGGATTTTCCCCCTTATATTCCTAGAAAGGGTTGGAAGGAACTATCATTCTGAGGAGGAGAGTGCTTTTTATACTAGAGGAGCTCGAGACTATCACGTGGTCTATTATTTGAATAGGGTGAGCATGCACAACCCAGTTGTGAGAAGCCCCCGTCGCCAACAAAATGGCGGCGACGGGCATTTTGTCGAGCCCCCCCCCCCCTTTTTGCTGCAAAGAGCGCGGTTTCTTTACTTGCCTGCGTGGTCGTTTGAGAGAGCCCTGTTAGAAGGGCTCTCTCTGATTGGTGAGGCTTCGGCAATCAGCCTGATGCGCAAGCGCATTGCGCAGCGCGGGGTGTGGGGCTCCTCCCCTTTAGAAGGGAGGATCCCCTGAGCCGCGTGAGAGCGGCATTGCGGTCAGGGAGGCGACGAAAGCAGCAGCAAACAGTAACGCTGCTGCCTTGAAGACGTGAAAAGAAATGGGGAAGAGTAAGAAGAAGGGCGATGGGAGCAGGAAGGAGGGCACTGGGAGGGGCGGCCGCCCCACCAGCGGGGGAAGCAGAAGGGAGCAAGGGGCTGCAGGCTCAGCAGAGTGCCCCACCCCTGGAGAAATTCTTGAGCGGCTCGTAATGTGCGAGGCTCAACTAAGGGAGAGGGGACAGAGGGGAGAGAGTAACGCGGCCAACGAATGCGAAGATGGGATTCAGGGGAGGAGCACAGAAGTTGCCCCCTCACGCAGCACGGAGGCCTCCCAGTTTAGCCCCAGAGAGGAGCAAAACATCAGGAGGGGGGAGAGGAACATCATCCCCCCCAGGCGCTACAGGGATGAAGGGGATACCAGGGAAGCAGGCCTGGGGACCCTAGCCATGCCCCGGGAACAGCGAAACCGGGGAAGGGAACAGCCCAACCCGCCACCCTCTGGGCGGAGGCAGTGCGGGGTTCCCATAACAGATGCCCCGGAGGGGGAAGGGCCGGGTAGTAATCTGGGTCCGGTCCTCAATGCAATATATGGGGCAGGTGCAAGTGGGGTGCTAGGGAGGAATGAAGGGGATGCTGGCATGAGAGACCCAGAAGGTATCCCAGGTCTGGCACACCACCAACTGCTAATGGAGGGGCAACACAATCAAGGTCCCCTGACAGGGGGTGCTAGCACAAGCCGTCCTAGGGGCGAGTCGGGGGAAGGGGTTTCTCCTTTGTGCCAGCAGGAAGAATCACCACCAGCCACCAGGAGGCGGATTGCAGGCCCCAACGAGGAGGGTCAACCCACATACGAAGAGTTATGGAGAAGGGTACAGGAGTTAGAGAAGGAACTGGGACGAGGGCGAACTGGAGCCGGTGAGTCCAGGGAAACTACACAACGAGTGAATCAAGGTGAGTCATTGGGGGTAGAACCCGTACACTCCGTCAGGCACACGGGGGGAATGGGACAGGGTGGAGGTGAAAGAGGGAACGTAAGAACAGCCCCCCCACAAAGAGGGATGCAAGCAATAGAAAGAGATCAATACCCCCATGGCCTCCCAATACCCCAAGGGCCACAGAGGAGGAAGCTGGATGGGGAGTGGGTATGGGTGACCCCCGCCCCCCCTCCCCCAAATGAGTCAGGCAATCGCATGGCGGGAGCAAGGAAGGAACAGGAGCACATAACTGCTTTGCAGGGAACTGCAGGGACAGATCACCCAACGCAAATTGTAGGAGCAGGGATGGCAGAAGCATCCACTGCCACTCAAAGCCGCCCCCCCCCTCCGCCAGGAGGGGCTCACAGCAGTGTTGGTGCCCCCTTTGGGGAACACTTGCTCCCTGCCACAAAGGAAAAAATTTGGCGGGGCGAATACGTGGATGTATTTGCCCTCATGTTTAGTGATCCAATACTGGATCATACGGAGAAAGACGAAGAAAAAGAGAAGGAGAAGTTCCGCCGTCCTAAGGCTGACCGGAACTGGGCGAACTGGATGTCAGCGTTCGCGGTATATATGGGGGTGTTATTGCAGGCTGACCCCGGGAGAGGATTGGAGCTCCACAAATATGTGGACATCGTCAGGAGGGCATATGCAACGGGCCCCCAGGGGGCCTGGTTGCGATATGATGAGGCATTCCGACACAGGGCCGCGCTGAACCCAGGCATGCGCTGGGATGCCTACGCGATCGACCTTTGGTTGGAATGCATGGTGGACGTCACCAGGGCACCTTTATCGGAAAGCGGCCATGCATTAATAAAAGGGGGAGTTGCTGCTTCTAACGAGCTTTTTCGTGGCGACAGCAAAAGAACCTCACAAAGCACCCAGGGCTATTGCTGGGAGTACAACAGGGGCAATAGGTGCAGCCGGAGTGCTTGCAAATTCAAGCATGGGTGTTCAATGTGTGGAGGTGGTCACCCAGTTCTCCACTGCTTCAAGCTTAAACCGAGGAATGAAAAGGGGAGGTTGCCGCAAGGGGGCAATCCTGGTAGGGGACCAGCAGGACAGCCAGGAAATACCAGACCTGGGCAGGGGGCCAACGCCGGTCAGAATTGACCGTCTGGAGCAAGCCCTGCGTGGTCATCCTAACAGAAGCGAGGTAGCATATATAATAGAGGGATTTAAGTTTGGTTTTAGGATACCGGCTACAAATGTGGAACCAGTGACAGCAGCTCGCAATTTGAAATCCCTTTCTGGGATGGACCTCGTAGTTCGAAATAAGATAGACAAGGAAGTGACAGAAGGGAGGGTAGTAGGCCCCTTCAAAGAACCCCCCCTGCCAGATTTGTTTATTTCCCCATTAGGGGTGGTACCGAAGAAGACAGTGGGGGAGTTTCGCCTGATCCATCACTTGTCCCATCCGAGAGGCCGGTCGGTCAATGATGCCATACCAAAGGAACTTGCCACCATCAAATACGCTTCCTTTGACATGGCAGTTGAGAAGGCCAGAAAGATGGGCCCAGGAGCATGGATGGCAAAATGCGACGTGAAATCCGCTTTTCGACTGTTACCAGTTCATCCGGGGAGTTTTCACCTGTTAGGTTTTCAATATGAAGGGCAATATTACTATGATCGGGCCATGCCGATGGGTTGCTCCATTTCTTGTTCAGTTTTTGAGAGATTTAGTAGTATGATAGAGTGGGTATTTAAACAACAATGGCAAAAGGGGGAAATAACAAAATATTTGGACGATTTCCTCATTATAGGAGGCCCTGACGCAGGGGAATGTGCAGCAGCTTTGCGCATATTCCAGGAAGTAGCAGCATACATAGGGGTTCCACTTGCTCCTGAAAAGACGGAAGGGCCCAGTACTAAACTCACATACTTAGGAATTGAGCTGGATTCAGTAATGGAGCAATCGAGGTTACCGGCAGAAAAAATTGAGGGTATCAGAGTAAAGATACGGGAGTGCCTGGGCACACAAAAGATCACGGTTCATGCCCTTCAATCCCTGATAGGCAGTCTAAACTTTGCTTGTCGAGTTATAGCACCCGGGAGGGCCTTTTTGACTCGTTTATATGAGAAGCTGAGAGGTGCGCAGGCCCCCCACCATAGGATAAGGGTAACAGTCGAAATGAAAAAGGACCTGAACACATGGCTAGAATTCTTATCTGCGTTCAATGGGGTTAGCTTTTGGAGAACCCGAATGTTGCTGGGTGCAGACTTACAGGTACAATCTGATGCGTCGGGTGGCTTGGGGTTTGGTGTTTATTTCAGAACCCGGTGGTGCGCCGCTCGGTGGCCCCCAGAATGGCACCGTCTGGGGGTGACACGAGATTTAACCTTTCTAGAATTGTTCCCGATAGTTGTAGCAGTTCTAGTCTGGTCGGGGCAGTTTAAAAATCGATCGGTATTATTTTGGTGCGACAACCTAGCCGTCGTTCACATAATAAACTCTTTGTCGTCCCGTTCGGCCCGGGTCATGGGATTAGTCCGAGTATTGGTGCTGACATGTCTGAAGGCCAACATCTTGTTTACAGCTAGACACGTCCCTGGGATCGACAATGGCATAGCTGATGCCCTTTCTCGATTCCAGACCGCCCGTTTCCGAGAGCTGGCACCAGAGGCGAGGGCGGCCCCCGACCCCCTTCCACCAGGGCTGTGGAGCCTTGGGGAATAAGTGCTCAGATTATCATGCAGGGATCATTGGCCCCGCGAACGCA
This sequence comes from Sphenodon punctatus, assembly GCA_003113815.1. Classification (NCBI taxonomy): domain Eukaryota; kingdom Metazoa; phylum Chordata; class Lepidosauria; order Sphenodontia; family Sphenodontidae; genus Sphenodon; species Sphenodon punctatus. Next base: position 3,105,821 of record QEPC01002403.1, on the reverse strand, counting down.
AGTCGCTTACGGTAGGGCAATTAGGGAATTCCAAGAATTTCGGCTTTCAAGAGGATGGAGTGTAGGATTCCCCATCAATGAACCAGAGGTAATTCAATTTGCTATGAAGTTGAGAGATAGAGGATTGACCCCAGGCACCATAAGTGGCAAGGTGGCTGCCTTGGTATTCGCAAATCGCTTATTGGGTTTTCCGTCCCCCGACAAAGGATTCTGTATTAAACACATGCTGGAAAGCTGGGCGCGGTCAGTTCGGCCTTCACCCAGAACACGTGAGCCTCTCACCACACCCCGACTAGTTCAGATGTTAGGGTCATTGCCTAGAGTTTGTTATGGGGCATATGAAACACAGTTGTTTACTACCAGCTACGTGGTCACATACTTTGGGGGATTTCGGATTAGCGAAGTTGTAGCAGCTAATGCACGTGACAGGTCCGACACCCCCCTTCAGAGCACAGATGTTACCAGGGGTTCAGATAAGATAGTCATTCGTTTACGTCGGTCTAAGACGGATCAAAGGGGAAAGGGTCAGGACGTTTACCTGTATAGGTGTGGACTAACCTCGATATGCCCGGTTTACAACATTGAACAATACTTAGAAATTCGACCTCGTATATGGGGCCACTTCTTTATGCATCGTGACGGGGCTCCCCTCACCAGCCACCAGTTTACGGTTGTGTTTCGGGCAGCTCTTAGGGAGGCAGGACTCCCTCCTGAACAATTCAGATCCCATTCCTTTAGGATAGGAGCGGCCACGTCAGCGGCCAGGGCAGGATTGCCCGAGGAAGCCATCAAGAATATGGGGAGATGGAGGTCTGGAGTGTACAAGAAATACATCAGACCTTACCCTCGCTAATAAAATGTCTCTTTTCCTACAGGATTGGGATTGCGGTGTGGTACAAGACGAGAAGTGTGGATAGTGGGGCACAGCATCGTCCGGTGGGCGAGTAGAGCTGCCGCAATGACAGGATTGGGACCCCACTTAGGCCTAGGTGATCAGGCACGTATTAGATGGATGGGCACCAGCGGGATGCGATGGGCCCAGCTCCTGCCAGTGATTAAACGAATGGGGGGACGGTATATGCCAGACATAATAGTCATACATTTAGGGGAAAATGATATCACTTCACATAAGGGTGTGGGTTTGTTGATTCAAATTAAGTCAGATTTATTAATAGTGCTGAAATGGTTTCAAAGGGCGCAATTAGCTTGGACTAATTGGATACCCAGGAGAAACTGGGTGGGAGCAAAAAAGCCAGGGAAAGTAGACAAGACCAGAAAGGGCATTAATAAGGAAATTTCGAAATGGATCCTCAGTATAGGCGGTAATTACATTAATCACGAAGGGATAGTGCACACAAATGACACTTTGTACAGGACAGATGGTGTCCACCTGTCTGAGCTAGGAAACCAGATTTACCTTACCTCGCTTGCAGATCAATTGGAGGCGTTATTAGCAATTTAGGCGGTGGGGGTCGGTGCAGTTCAATAAGACTGCCCCTGAGTGGCGGGGGTCCAGCACGCTAGGTTAGGATAAATAGGTTAAGGATAGTTAAAAGAGTCATCTCATTAAGAGATGGGGTCGTGATACCGTGTGTAATGCAGGGCACAGCATGCACATGGGTCGTAACCCTGGAAGGGGGTGCAGAGCAGGATGAGTAGGGGCGTGCACAGCCTCCGTATCCTGCCCAGCACTTACTGACTTACTCATGCCCGCAGCGGGCACGCCCCCCTTTGGCCATGGCCCCGAGGCTGTCAAAGGAGGGGATGGTTTTTTCCTGTTTAAAGTACTGCTAATGGAAGGCGCTTCCGAGCAGTACTCAGTTATAGTTAATAAGGATGGTTCCCTAGCATGCTGGACCCATGTTTGCTATGCAAAGCCCCACCGGCCTTACGGTTGATTACCGATTGATTAAAGAGTGCGGCCACGCTGTTTAACCAATATTATGTCTCTGCGTCTCTTTGGGGGGTGCGCCGACAATGTTAGGAACTATCTCGAAGAACCTTCTTTACAAGATAACAACCTAGAGAGTTCTTTGTAAACAAACAGCTTTATCTGCCAGTCCAATCGATGTCCTGCTGCTACTGCAGCACTACTAGCAGGCAGAAGGCAGAGGTAGGTGAAGGATGGGGACCCAGGCAGCAGGCTTCTGCAGGCAGCAGCCTCTGGCTGTGCTGGGAGGAAAAAAAATTTAAATGGTGCCCCCCCCGAAAACACCGCCCAAGGCCTCGGCCTAGGGGGCCTGTCCCTAAGTCCGGGCCTGGCTGTTGCTCCCTAGATGGCTTGGAGTTTCCTTCTCCCTTTCTGGTGCATCATTTCCAAGACACTGGAGGAGGTGCCACTTTATTCAGCACTGGTGAGACCTCACCTGGAATATTGTGTTCAGTTTTGGGCAATTTAGAGACAATCCAGAGGAGAGCAACTAGGACAATAAAGGGACTCAGAGATGTTAAATGTAGAGCATGGGTGGAGAACCTTTTCCTCCCAAGGGACCATCTTGAAAATTGGGACAAGCTCTGAGGGCTGCATAGAACTTGGGAGAGGGAGTGCACTTAGGAAGAGGAGGGTCCAGATCATGGATCTGTGACATGGATCTGTCCCCTCTCCTTATGTGCATGCCCCCAACTCTACTCCCTTACGCTGAACTCAGTTTTTCCATGCTTGGGGGTAGGAACTGGATCTAGGGGCCTGATCCAAGCACTGGGAAGGAGCCAAATAAAAACTAGCTTTGGACCACATTTGGCCCCCGGACCCGAGGTCCCTGACCTGTGATGCAGAGGCACCCACTGACATAGCTCTTGAGGCAGCAGCACCTCTTCCCCTTTGTATAAACTGGTTTATGTTAGTTTAGCAACAGTGCTTGTTTGGGGATTTGGCCTTTTCCATTTCTTTCCATTTATGGCCCATCTCCAAGTCATTTGTTTTTAGGATGGGATTATCTCAGAGCTCAGTCACTTGTGTGGCTCCCCAGGCTACATGGCAGTATCCCAGCCCCCTCCTCAGCTTTGGTGTGACAGCTTCAACTAAAAGGACATTCCTGAAAAATATCTTCTGGGAAGGAGGAGGGTGGAGCAAGATTTTCTTTTGTAATTAAAGGTGTTGCGGTTGCGGGGAATCCTGAGCACCCAGAACTCTGCTTGAAATTAATGGGAGCTTGGAGTGCTCAGCTCCTCTGCAAAGCAGGCGCTTGCAGGCAGAGGTACCTGGAGTTTTATTAAAGCAGAGACAAGACGTTTTTAACTTCCCGGCAGCCTGGCTAAGGCACCATAGTGTTCTGATCGGTATCACAGGCCTTGTTAATTCTCTCGTCTCCATATCTGGAGAACACTGCTAGGCCATGTCCTCGCTTTCTGAAAAGCTGAGCAGCTGCTTTGCCCAGGGTAACCAAGCATAGAGATCGATGCGTGGCAAGGAACCACCAACACAGCGTGAGCAGCAGTTGGGGGGTTCTGTCTCCTTCTGGGAGGAAATCTGGAGGAGATGGGACCATGCCAGAGGCAACAAGGCACAAGGGCTGTCACACCCCTTTCCCCACCCCTTACAGAGAGATATGATGTCACAATGCTCTGCCGGGGGAGGGACCATGCTGGGAAGGTGCTGGGCAAATAAGCTGCCATGCCCCTTTCCAATGCAACTCTGTACTTATAGAGCATTGTGACATCATGATGCTCTACATGAGGTCAGGCCACACTGGAAAGGGGGTGGAGCAAAGGGGCTGTCACACCCCTTTTCAGATGTAACCTCCCTCTTGCAGTCATGATTTCATGGAACACAATCAATTGGGTGGCAGGGGGGCATCAGAAAAGGGGCTGACCTGAATAAATCAGGGTGATCCCAGAGACTCCAGGTCAAACTTCAGAGAGATGTCAACCCTAGCAGTAAGGGGTGTGACCTGGAAAGAGACGATGGCAGTTCCCTGCCTTCTGGATCTACCCACTTCCTTCTGGCAGCATCCTGCCCAATGCTGCCTAGACAGACCAGACTGCTGGAGAGCAGAGACATCTGTCCCATTCCAAACCATTTGATTAGCTATAGCCAGGATCTGGCTCTGATCATACCCTGGCTATGGAGACCAGCCACTTTGTGGCTAAGGCACTGAATGGGCTTAGATGAGCTGGGTTTCATTCTCAGCCCTGCCACAGGATAGATAGGGTTACCAAGTTTAGAAAATCTCAAAGAAGGACATCCTGTGCATTGCTCCCTGACTTGATTTGCATAAGCGTTTATAAATTAACATAAATTACCTACTTAGAACCAGAGCCACTGCCCAATTCCCCTTGCCTGCTCCAGGCATGACACAGAGCTCTCTAGCCCCACAAATGGGTGTCACACACACCACCAGACAGGCCCACACTCCCATAGTATGAGATGCTCCACTCCACCAAGCCCAGGCACTGAGCCCAACTCCGCCACAGTCACAGTGGCAACCCCACCCCTCACCCCCTTGCTCAGCTGCCTCCACTCCATGCTTGGTTGCCAACTGCCCGGTCCCAGACCATGGGATCCTGGCTCTTTCTTTTGAGATACGACAAATCGGTGGATCTGCCAACCATATTCAGGGGCTGGGGGGGTTGCTTTGAAATCACCCATAGCCACACTGCTGCCCCACACAGACCTCTACCGAAGGTTGGTTCCTGTGTTTCTCCTTTAGCTGGTACCATCCTGCTGTCCAGCCCTGGGGAGATTCTCTAACTGTGGCTACAGCTGCCCAGCTCCTCCCGGCGTGCCACTGCTGTACTTAGAGATGTGGGGGCAGCAGAATATCTAGGAGGGCTTTCCCTTTCATCTCCCTCCTTATGCTATTTTCTTCTAAGCGGGAAGGCCAGGAGAGCAGCAGCTGCGACCGCAACAGTCCTTTCTGCTCTTTACTGCCCTCTAGTGTGGCTGTCCTGTACTGCAGGCAAGCCAGAAAAATCAATGATTTTAGGAAGGAACGTGTTCACTTCCCCAGCCCACTCTGGAAACCCAGCAACCCTGGCCGACTTCCCTGTGTATGCTCTTTCATGATTCAGTTCTCCATCTTCATAATAATCTCTCTCTGGAGTGTAAGCACTTCAGAGCAAGGGGTGTTTCATGGGACTGTAATTCTCAAACTTTTTAAAGTGTCTCCTGTCCCCACCCCCCATTTCTTTTGTCTGTGGTAGCTGAGGCCACCCTCACCCCCCAGTCACACAACATCTTGCTCCAGGGGTGATAGCCCAACTCCCGAACAATCAGTTGTGTGTGTGTCCCGACAGAACCAGTTGGGATGGGAACCAGGGCATGGTAGCACCCTTGTTTATGCCTGTTCATGGCTTCTCCCTGGCTGCCCTCGGGCGTCCTTCCTGGCTGAGCACTGCCAACACTGTCGGACCTGGAGGTGGTGGAGCTCCTCCCCTGGCCTGGGAGTGGGGAAGGAGTCAGACATGTAACTGATCTAGGAGCCAGGGAGGAGACTTAGGCTGCTTTTAGACGAGACAAATTTTGCGCATGATTGGTGAAAAATGTGTGTGTTTTAATGCTCGTTTAAACACCTAAACTGTTTTAAATGCGCATTTGCCATGATTGTGTAAAAGCCCAAACCATTTTGAATGTGGTTTTGTCTGATTCCAAACTGGTTTTGAGCCCCTCTGATGATCGGGGAATGCCAAAACACGTTTTAAAAAATGCGCATTATTTAAATGCGCATTTACAAAACCACATTAAAAGTGTCTCGTCTTAAAGCATCTGACCTGCAGCGGCATAGCTCCTCCCTTCCTCCACCTCCTGGGCTCCCTCCTGATGGGGGTGGCAGCTAGGAGAGTTTTTTAAAGCTATTTATTCACAACTTTGGGCGAACTGGATGGATTTTAGCAGACACTTTGCCTGAACCAGGGCAAACTGGCTGGACATAAGCCCATGCCTTGCTCCCTCTCTCTTTTGTTACTTTCCAAGCCTCCTGTTGCTTTCCCTCTTTCTCCTTGTTCTCTCTCTCCCTTGCTACCCCACCACTTTGGAAATTCCTTCTAGCTCAATCAGAGTGGAACTAGGGAAGTTTGCCAGCTGTGCTCCTTCTCACCCCCTCCCCCTTGCAAATACCCTTCTATGCCCCTGTTTGGTCGAGGCCTCTGAGAACCAGCATATTACAGATACCGCTGCTACTACCTGGGAGCTAAGAGAGAAGGCATGAGGCTAGTACCGCTTTCACACCTGACGCCTGGCGCTTTTAAAATGACTGGCAGGCAAAGACACTGCGGTGGGGATGGAGCTGCGTTGAATGGGATTCTGCCGTGACTTTCCTTGCGCATGACAGGGCTGGATTTTGCGCCCTGTCATGTGTGAGGCTAGCTGCGGCCGATCCCCGTTTGCACCGGCGCTACTACCGGCATCGGGCTCCTCCCCGCTGCCATGTCTTTGCCTGCGCATCAGGCTGTATTCACACCTGTGAGGAAAGACGCGGCAGCGGAGAGAAGCCAGATGGCAGAAGAGCCGGTGCGAACGGGGATCTTCCGCGGCTTCCCTTGTACATGTCAGGGCAGGACTTTGTGCCCTGACATGCGTGAGAGAAGAAATCCTGCCCTGACATGTGCGAGGGAAGCCGCGGCAGATCCCCATTCGCACCAGCTCTTCTTCTGCCATCTGGCTTCTCCCCACTGCCATGTCTTCCCTCACGTGTCTCACCACCACTGCACCGCATCAGGTGTGAATACGGCCTCATTTTAACAACGCCAGGCGTCAGATGTGAATGTCTCTTGCTCCATATTTATTTATTTATTTGTGTAAAATTTTTATCCCGCCCCTCCTGCCCACAGGGCAGCCCGGGGCGACGAACAACAATAATCAATAAAACAATAAAACATTTTAAAACAATTTAAACATACAGTATGCGGGGAAACAAAAACCCTTCCCCCCTCCCCCTCGCCAAAAGCCTGACGGAACAGCCAGGTCTTACATACACGTCAAAATATCAGGAGAGTGGGCACCAACCGAGCCTCCTCCGGGAGCAAATTCCACAGCACGGGGCGGCCACCGAAAAAGATCTAACATCGGTGGCCACCCGCCTCGCCCGGGGAACCACCAAAAAGGCTCCCACGGACGATCTCAAGGGTTGCACGGGCACATGGGGAGTGAGGCGGTCCCACAGATAAGCAGGGCCCAGGCCGTGAAGGGCTTTAAAGGATAAAACCAGCACCTTGAACCTGGCCCGGTGTTTTATAGGCAGCCAGTGCACTGGTGTCATGTGCTCCCTGCGACCCGCACCCGTAAGGAGACAGGCTGTGGCATTCTGCACCAGCTGCAGCCTCCGGACCAGCTTCTTGGGCAGCCCCACGTAGAGTGCGTTGCAGTAATTCAGCCTCGAGGTGATATTGGTCAGTATGGTAGAGAGAGAGGTTTAGATGGGGCTTTGTCTGGGCTGAGTGCTGTGAAGCTTTATTAACTTCTACCAGAGGAGCTTGGGGCAGGTTTGTGGCTTCCCTCATGGGGCCAGCACTGCTGTGTTGTGTTACCAGAATGATGGCCCCGTGCTGAAGCATCTATCTCCTCCTGTTTCTCTAGTACCTACCCTTTGAGGTGAAGGGAGGTCCCCACTTTGGTGTAGTCACGCCCCAGGAGAGAAATTTAGGTCCGCAGGGCAGACATGGCTCTTTAGGTTCCTCCAGACAGGGAGGGTGATCTTCTGAGGTAGTGTGGGGACATGGCGTGAGTGGTACACGGTGGCACCCTGAGGCATGAATTGAGAGGGGCCTGGCAGGGTGGGCCTTTGTTAGGGACTTGGAGATTAATCTCAATTTGTTAATCTCCACTCCCCCTCCCCGCCGGCCCCCACTCCATTTCACAAGGCATGATTGTGTGTCATCTGTCTCCTTTCTCTTTCCCTGTTCTCTGCCTTCTCACATTGTGCTTTCAGGTGCCATTTATCCTTTCCTGCCTCCCCCTCCCTCTTTTGCTTCTTGTTTTTGTTCTGCACGTTTGTCTCCCAGCCTCAGGCTCTGCTCTGGCTTTGGCTTTTGTGCTGTGCTGCGTCTGTAACCTCTCCACCAGCTCCCCTCTGTCATGCTGCCTTTGGTCCCCTCAGTCGTTGGCACTGGGTTAATTTATTTGCTGCTGTTTATCAGGCTGACGGCTGGCTGGCATTTTTAGTGCTGTTGCTATAAGGAATGCCATCAGTGTGAGGCAGCAATTATTTCTGTATAAATAAGGACATTAATACTGTCAGGAACCCCTGGACGGCTAGCCATATTCTCTAATGGGGTCCCCCCTGAGTCTCACACTCTCTCCTGACATCCTCGGGCTAGTTTGACATCCCTGTGAACAACCATTGGTTTCCCTTGGGAAGTTGGTCTGTCATGTGAGCAGTCTGGCCTGGTCTCCTTGTCCCAATTGGGAGGGAATAGAACCTTATCCTGGAGTCTCAGATAGAAAGGAAAGAACAGCAAGAGACAGCCAAGGCCATGATACAAAGGAAAGGTGTGGGGGGTGTACATGTGGAATCTGTATGTAAGCCCCTTTGTGGCAGGGACTTGCACCACCCTGCACCACAGGGTGGTGCATACAGTGCCCAACTTAATGGGACCGATCTTGGCTGCCGTTGAATGCCAGTTAATATCACTGAGCTCTTCAGAACCAGCAGAAGCCTTTGATTGCATTGGGAAGTCTGGTGAAACTGGTTTCAGTATCTGAAGGGTAAAATCCTTTATCATCCCTGCCCACACCTTGTCGTGCAGGGGAGCGGAGATCAATGGAATAGACCAGCAAACTGTAGGGCCAGGTTAGCATGCCATCTCTTGTGGAAAATGCCCTGTGGGGATAGATAATGGTCACATACGGACATGGTCTTACTTTCATGTCTTAGCTAAAAAGTTGGCACTATTTCCAGCACCAGCTCAAAAGGAATTTCCTGAAGTACTTGGCAGCCTTTCTTCCTGCAGGCTGTATAACCTGCTTAATTTTGGACCATGGTGAGGCTTTGCTTCAGGTGGTACGTTACCTCAGATATATGGTGCACTGCCTCAGCCATGGCTGGGAAACCTCAGCAAGACCTAGATGCAGATAGCTCAGAACCCTAGTTCCCCTTCCCTTGCATTCCAGTTCCCCGTGTCTAGTCAGAAACCTAAGAGATGAGTGATCTTGAGGGGTATGCAATGCACCTGTTTACACCAGCCCAGTACAATCATGCATTATGAAGCCAAGGGGGCTGAGGGCATGTGTGCTGTGATGACACACCTGTGGTCCAGGAATGTGAGAGAGCAGAGGGTGTGTCACGATCCAGAATAGTGGAGGAGAAGAGGGTGTGCACAGGGTTGGGCATTGGCACAGGTGCATTGCTAGATGCTTGGGATTCTGAGCATGTGCCTGACTCTTTTTGGTCCCTTCCAGTTATAACATTTCTAGTCTGTCTCAGGAGGGTGTTAGTCTTCTTTGCACTCACTGCAACGATCTCCACTCTGGATGCCCCCATTGCTGGCACAGATGATCTCTCTTGGGGAATTAGCTCTCATCAATGGTTAGTCCAGTCCATGAGACTAACCACCAGAGCCCGAGCAAGGTGTTCCACAGCCTCCCTTCAGGAGGGATGGATCACTGTCACTGCCAGGGCCGGCCCCAGGCATGTGCCACATGTGCGGCCGCACATGGCCCCGTGGCCAGCTGGGGCCCCGCACTTGCCTGGCTGGGTGGCAGGCTGCAGCCAGCTTCTCCCCCAATAAGTTCTTCTGCCTCCCCTCCATGGCTCTGGTCCCCATCCCTCACCTGCCTCTCCCTCCGCGTAGCACTGCAGCAGCAGCAGCGGGACACCAGGACACTGATGGGACTGGGAGATAAAGCTGTTTGTTTACAAACAACTCCTCCCCACATGAGTGATCAGAAGGTTATTACCTTGTAAAGAAGGTTCTTCGAGATGGCTTCCAACATTCTCACAACTGGGTTGTGCAAGCTCACCCTATTCAAATTAAAGACCACATGATGGTCTCGAGCTCCTCTAGTATAAAAAGCACTCTCCCCCTCAGAATGACAGTTCCTTCCAACCCTTTGTAGGCATATAAGAAAAAAATCCCATTCGGAGCTGGAAAGGTGGGTGTTGTGAGAATTTTATGAGTCATCTCAAAGAACCTTGTTTACAAGGAAGCAACCTTCTGTTCTTCTTCGACTGACTCCTCACAGGCCATTTTTACATGGCTACACCAGGTGGCGGGGTTCGTGGGTGTGCCGGTGTGTGGGTGGGACATGCACACGGTCGCACATGCATCCCCACTCACCCCCCACTCATCCACATCCATGGAGTAACTGCTATTTCCCCTGGTTGCTCCATGAGTGGGGACAAGTGGGGGGTGAGTGAGGATACGTGTTAGGCAGGCACGCATGCACTCCCACTCACCATGGGCGCATGCACTGCATCGGTCACACGGAGCTCCCCAACCCATGAACACGCAGATAAAATCTGCGTGTTCATGGGTGGGAGAGACCCATGTAAAAAGGGCCACATTCTCACAACTGTCTTACTTATATTACCTTAGGTAGGAATTTAAGATGTAAAGGAATATTCTATCTTGGAAAATCTGAAAATACGGTTCTGAGACTATTATGGCTGCTATTTCACAAGCTTTTCTTAATGAAGTTATTGCTAACCTGCACCCCATAACCAGTTCATTTGCATCCCCCATATAATCAATTCACGTTGCCCCCCACCCATAACCATTTAATTTGTGCCCCCAGGGCAGCGTGAATTAATTATTTGGGGGTGGGGATGCAAATTAACTGGTTATGGGGTGAGGGCAGTGTGAATTGATTATGGGGGCACAAGTGAACTATAATGCACTTAATAGGCTAGCTGCATTTTGGGTGTCTTGGGTGTTTGATAGCAACACCTCTGGACTAGTCACATCATGTGCATGCACAAGGCACAGGCAACACTGGCAGCAAGAAGCAACAGGCCCTGGAGGCCAGGCTGGCTAAGTTCCCCCGCTTCCCCCCTAGTAATGCAGTCAGTGGACGCAGTCAGTCTCTCTGTGCTTGCCTTACTGCCTGCCTGGCTGCCTCTGCAGTGGAACCACTCCTGGAGTGGTGGTAGACGCTTAGCTGGGGAGGTGGGAGGGGAAAGCATTGAAGGCCATGCTTGTCTATGGCCGCTCGGAGGGGTGGAGAATGGGAATCCTTCCTGTCCAGAGGGAGTAAATTGTATGTAAATGTACACATTTGCATAATTAGGTGGAGCCTAATTATGCAAATTAGGACCCCACACCAAGACTTCGCACATGATCTCACAAACCCTGGGGCTGGTCCTGGTCACTGCGTTCTCCAAATCACTCAGGATTCTTCTGGAGTTGGTGTGTCTTCCTCTATGGCCCCAGTCCTTGTTCCACATTCAGCCCTCTAAGGACCTTCCTCACTTGAAGCCCTAGCCCATGTGGGCTTGCTGATGTGTGCTATCACCCATACGCTCTTTAATATTCCTAAAGAGAGGCTTTAGGGCCCCTGTTTTAGAGCCCCTAAAGAGGTATACCCAACAAAATTGTGGTACACAAATTGTTTTGGGCAGATCGGGTTCTAACCAGTACCCATTTAGTGCATGATGAGTTACCCAAATTACTGAATTACCAGTTTTCTGTTACCAAGTTACCATCATGCCGTTTTGCACCATTTTACCAATTACCAATTCACGATTGTTTTCTGTCCATTTCCACTCATCTCTTGATTGTTTCATGTCAGAAAGACACTAGAACAGTAACACAGTAAGTCAGAATGGGTTGGTTACTCAGTACTGATAATACCCGGTTATTCTAGTTGCTGGGTGTCTCTGCTACCTGTCTCTGTAGCAAGGTACCAATTTGATACCTGGTAGGCTACCTGAAACATTGCATATTGTCCACAGGTACCCTTCATCTCCAGGGTATTCAAAAGTCTACCCTAAAATGCAAATAATACCCATGAATAATAAACCCACTACCTGTTTCAGCTCTAAGCATGAGCAATTATGAGTATATGTCCAGCAGCTGCATCCCCCTTTTAGCTGGATCTTACAAACCCTCCATCTCCTCATCTCAGCTCAATGGACAGTCTCAGTTCCATCCCTTAAACAGATAAACGGGCTCCATCTGGTTTTAATTATTCAAATGTGATAGCAGAGTAATCAATATAAATAGCTGAACGTGGACGGGATTAGTGTCAGTTTGGCTGCGGCACTGGATAAAAGCTATTGAGAGGGGGATTAGTTGCTGCTTACAGGAGGGCTGCTCTGGCGTAGGCTTGTGGGGAAGGTCAGGCGGCTCGTGGGAGCTCACCTCCCAAGAGGGCAGCAGGAAAGACAGCACTCAGCAATTAGGAGGAGGTCAAAGGGTGGGGAAAGGAAGCCGGCTGAAGCGTGTGTCTCTTTGCCATCCAACATGTGCTTTATTAAAGATAATCAGTGCAATATTTCTGGCTCCGGCTGGCTTTTTATTACTAATATATTGCTAATTGTGCTCCGCCATGAGGTAACACTAATCAAATAAGATTTAAAAGCAGGAGGCTTAAGAAAATAAATCAAGGATGCGGCACGGCCTCCCTCATCTCAATTAGCTGGAGCTCCCCTGGTATCTTGCTGTGTTGCCTGTGGAAGAAAATTCTCATGGTTATCCACTGGCCATGTGGAGACCTTAATGGCTGGTAACTATTGTGCCCACAGTAAAAGTGAAGTGGGGATAGGAAGCATAGTTAGGAATAAGGGTATGAGAGTCGCCCCATCAGGAACTGACTTGGAGAACTCTGGAGTCCAGAATGTATCCCTACAACTAGAGCTGAAATGGTTATCTGCATGAATAGCAATAACAGTTGGATCTGAGGGAACTGTACAGGGAACGATCATTTAATGATCAGTAATGGATGTTTTAACCTGTTTACCATATACCATTACCAACTGCTGTATCACTGATTCTCGCCATTTATCATGTTGCCTCTTTGCTGATTTACCTTTCACTCCACAGTTACTCCTACCCTCTCTCTCCTCAGACTCCTACAACCCACAAAAACAAAACAGAGGGCAGTACTCTTATATAATCAAGGGGGGAAGTACGAGTGGGGGGCTGTACCTGTATAAAAACTGGTTGAAAGTAGGGTTGAATCGAATAGTACTTCCAGGTATTTGGACCGATTTTCGAAGTTCTGGATAGTTGGTCTGAATACTCTGAGGCAATTCGGTGTTCTTGCCAAAGCTTCAGACTTTGGAAACCGATGCACAGAACATCAGAAAACTTCAGAAACTTTGGAAAGTTGTTGCAAAGTTCTTGAACCCACAGCCAAAGCACTACCTAGAAAAGCACTACCCAGAAAAGGAGGCTAGCAAGAGTGGGACTATCACTCCAGAAGACAACCCCAAAAAAGTGCAACTGCATACAGGAATAAAAACAACAACCCAACAGTAGTGTACTCACAGCATGGCCTACCATCAGCAGTGAGTGCACCCACTTTATAATTATGCCAACCAAGCAGTGTACAAAAATGCAGGCTAGCAAGGGACATTGGCTCAAGAAAAATACAACAACCCCCACAAAACAGTCTGCAACTGTATGGAGAAATAAATCCCATCTAAAAAAGCCAGCAAGCACAGGCCCCAGAAGCAGTCACAAAATTGAGAAACCAGACATTCACACCCCCACCTTGGCATGCCATTGTGGCAATGGTAACTTGAACCGACCAAGCAAACTTGGGAACTGAAGCCAGTCAGAGAGATCCCAGTTTGATTCTGGCCTCATGGTGCCAAGCAGCTGGTAGAACAGTAGAAATTACACTTTACTATGAATCAATTGGGCTCTGTTGTGTGCCATGCCACAGCCTAAACAACACACACAACCCTGCAAAACAGTCTGCAACTGCATGAAGAAATAAATCCCACCAAGAAAAGCCAGCAAGCACAGGCCCCAGCAGCAGTCACAAAATTAAGAAACCAGGCATTCACACCCCTTCCCCCAGGGGCACCCTCTTCCTTGGTATGGCATTGTGGCAACGGTAACTTGAACAGACCAAACAAACTTGGGAAGTGGATCCCTCCTCATGGTGCCAAGTGCCAACCAAGTAGCAGGCAGCAATGTGGCACCCAATTATTATTTTTTTAAAACTGCATGGCATGGTAAAGGGTAATGTAACTTCTATCCCTCAGCATAGGCCCTATGGACAGGACAGGACAGGCACGGCACCCTTCCCCCCAGCTAATTACTTACAGATCCAGCAGCACTGTAGCATGCAGTGCAGTCAAATTCACCAAAGAGAATGGACAAAATGGCTGCAGTGCAGGCATTTTTATTTTGCCCTGCCAGCCAATTCAAAAGCTGACCATCTGACTTGGCCAGCCAATCAAAACTTGCCATCTGGCTTACCCTCACTCAGTTGTCCCCTTCCATACCCCCCTTCTACAAAATATGGCACCAAGGCCCTTTTTACATGGATGGAGTGGGGGGGATGGGTGTTCTGGTGCGGTGGGTGTAGGTGGGTGGGTGTCCCTTTACATGGACACCCACCCACCTCCACCCACAGGGCCTCCTCCGGTTGCAGGAGCACTCATGCACCCCCACCCATCCTGCTTGATGTTCACATGGAGGAACACAGAGTGAACGCGCATCCCCCCACTCCCCACCAGCTGTTTACATGGAAGCCCCCCCCCCCACACCTGCCAGAACACCGAGCGCGCAGGGGGAGGCTCCATGTAAAAACATTTCCAGAAGAAGCTCAACTGTCCACCAGACCCCCACACGCACAGAGGTTTCCAAAGTTTTCGGAATAACAACCTTGGTCATCAGAACTTCGGAATTTGATGTTTCCAAACCAAATACCTTAATATTTGGCAAATTCCGAAGTTTTCAGAAGACTTTGTTTCAACACTAATTGAAAGAAACAGTTAACAAGCAACGGATGCCAACCCAGGAGTATACCAGAAACACAGTAAAATGGTAAATTAGTTAACCGATAACAGTATTATTGGTATTATTCAGTATTTTGGAAAGTTGGTTAACCTACTCTGCCATTGGGATCACACAGTACCCCAGAAATTATATTTAAAAATTCATAAACCTTTTTTAACAAATCTGTACCACTTCATATTCCATGTATACCTCAAGGATAATGGGGCCAGGTGTGCCCCCACTGGTTCATGCCACCCCTCTCCCCCAGTTGTAGATTATTATTTTTTAATTGTTGTGATTACTAGAATGTTCGTCACATTCCCGGCCCTCCTCGGCATGGGCGGCATATCCCCGGCCCGCCCCCCGCCTTGTGCGGAAGAAGACACATGATAGGAAGGGCGTACGGTGTGAGGGAGAAAGCGGCGCGAAGCGAGCTCTCGCGATGAGCGGGAGCTCGCGGCTGCCATCTTGTGCCAGGCATGAATTCAGCATTCGTGCCTGAGCACCAACGAAGGAAGCAACGTGTTTGCTTCGCTCCTGGTGTTTGGGTGGGGCTCGGGCGCCTCAACTGGGGTTTGTCTCAGCACAGTAGTGCCATTTGAAAGGATTCGAGGAGCGGGGAAGCGGGAGACGAGTGCTCGCCCTCCCCCCCCCGGGTGAGTCGGAGAGGACTTTATTTAAGAAAAGGAAACAAAAGCGGGGAGGTGCATGCCTGTGCTCCCCCTCCGCTCTTAAATAAAGCTGTGTCCTGGTGCCTCTCCTTAGTAGGAGGGGGGGCAAGTAAATACCCTGACAGGGGTGTAGGGTTGGGGGTGCCTGTTGGGTCGGGTGGGGGGACGCTGCAAGGGCCACATTGAGGGAGAAAGAAAGCTCATTCAGAGCAGGGGAGCGGCACGGCCTTACCCCCGGAAAGGACCGTCTCCCCAGACCATGAAGGGAAGCGGGGGCAGTAAAGGGAAGGGCCCAGTCAAGAAGGCCCTGACAAAAAGAGTTGAGGAGGTGCTGGAAGTCCTCCAGGCGCGGATGACAGGGTGCGAGGGGGCTCTTAATACCCTGGCCTCTGGCCATGAGGGTGGCAACCCGGGTGACTCGCGGGGAGAATGGGCGTTACTAGAAGGGGGCCCGTCAGGCCCAGTAGAGGCCCCAGGGTGGGATCAAAGTACAGAAGCCGAAGGGCTTCAAGGGGAGTTGGACCCTAGTGAACCAGAGGGTGAGGAGAGCCCAAGAGTGAGCCAGATGGATCCTGGTTCAGAGCGAGGGGAGGCATCCCGGACCGGGGTCAGAGCAAGCACACGCCAGGTGCAGCTGCCTGTCCGTTTCCGGCAGGAAGTGGAGGTCATGGAGGGAGCATCCCTGGGAGGTCCACCTCCCCCCTGCAGGGGAACAGGTGCGGGTGGAGGGCAGCTGGACATGACAGAGCAAGCTGGGCATCGCACGGCAAGGCCTCCCTCCCCACCCAGGCGGGAGGGAAGGCGCCATTTGTCACCAACTAGGGACCAGGAGGGGGAACCTCCAAGTCAGAGAGCAAGTGGAGATCAGCTTGCCGCCGTACTGGAGACCCTCAATGAGTTCATGGGCCAATTCGCGGCACTGGAAGGGAAGGTAGCGGAAATGGCGGAAGAATGCCAGGCGGCACCGACGGGACGAGACTCCCAGGATCAAGGCAGGATGAATGAGCAGGAATCAACGGAGCGGGTGGTGCAGAGTCGCGGGCTGCCGCTGGGGGCAGGGGTAACAACATTGGTGAACGTCGGTGCTAGCACCAGCCAGGAAGGTACAGGTAGGTGTATGCAGTGCACCCCCTGCCAATGCAGGCACGGAAGGGGAAGTGGCAATGAGAAAGCTGCTCAGACAGGTACAGCGGGCCAGAGATGGCTGGGCTGGGTAGGATCCTGGGTTACATGGCCCGGAAACGAGCCCAACGGGGCACAGGAAACCTCATGATTGGCACTAGAAACAAGGAGTGGGAACAGACAAAGCAGGGCAAATGAAAGCCCAATAGCTGGGGAGTGCTCGGTGTGCTGCCCCAGGGTCGAGCAGGCAACGCCGGCCCATGCAGAACTGGGGACATGGGAAGCTCTGGGGGCACCAATTGGCACCCACTTGGTGCAGCACACTGGGAACAAAATATGGAAGGGGGAATATGTAGATGTCTTCTCCCTGTTATATACGGAGCCTGTGCCTGACCCCAATAATAACGAGAGGGAGAAGGAAAAGGAGCGCTTTAAGCATCCTAAAATCAACAAGAATTGGGCCAATTGGTCAGCGGCCTTCTCTGTGTTGTTGCGGGTCATGATACAGGCGACACCCGATAGGGCAGCATAATTGATTAAATACCAGGATATTGTGCACAGGGCCTATGACACCAGTAACCCAGGAGCATGGCTCTGCTATGATGAGGGTTTTCGTAAAAGGGCGGCGATCACCCCAGGGCTTAGGTGGGATGTTTATGCACAGGACCTGTGGCTAGAGTGCATGTCTAACATGGCAGGGGCACACAGGACAGACAGTGGTCATACCTTAGCGAAGGGTGGAGTGGCCCCCATGAATGAACCCTTTCTGTCCAGAGGGCGCCGGGGTAGCCAAAGAGGAGGGACTTGTTGGGATTTCAAAGGGTCTGGGGGTTGTGCCCACTCCCCGTGCCGCTTTAGGCACGCTTGTTCGCACTGTGGGGGAGGACATCCTGGGGTCCAATGTAGTCGGGCGCGATCATCCCTTCACGTCCGACAGCAGGGGAAGCCAGGTGCAGGGGGCCCACAACAGCAAGGAGGAGCAAAGGGCTCCAACCCTGGTCAATCATAGGGCACTGGCGCAAGCGCTGACGGGTTTCCCAATGGTAGGGGTGGACTATATGGTATCGGGGTTCTGAGACGAATTCGTCATACCGGCAGAATTCACACAGGCTAGGATTTGGGTGAAGAACCTGCAATCTGTGTGTGGGAAAGAAGACATGGTAGCCGCCAAGCTTAGAAAAGAGCTGGCGGAGGGCCGCATAGCTGGCCCTTTTGCAACGCACCCTTTCCCCGACCTACATGTCTCCCCATTAGATATAGTGCCCAAGAAGCAAGAAGGGGAGTTCCGCCTCATTCATCACTTGTCCCACCCGAGGGGACGGTCGGTGAATGATGCGATTCCACTGGAGCTCTGCTCCGTACGATATGCTTCATTGGACATAGCAATAGAAATGGCATGGGAATGCGGGAAGGGAGCGCTGCTGGAGAAATGCAATATTAAATTGGCATTTTGCCTGCTGCCTGTTCACCCCGCTTGCTTTAGGCTACTAGGGTTCCAGTTTGGAGGCCAATATTTCTACGACAAGGCGATGCCCATGGGGTGCTCGATATCTTGTTCGGCCTTTGAGCATTTTAGCTCCCTCCTGGAATGGCTAGTTCGCCATAGGACACGGTCACGATATATTATTCACTATATCGATGACTTCATGTTTTTAGGGGGCGCTGGATCAGGAGATTGTGAACGGGCCTTGGAGAGTTTTCAGAGTTTAGCCTGTGAGCTAGGCGTCCCTTTGGCCCCAAAAAAGACGGTGGGCCCAGCCATGGTTTTGACGTTTTTAGGAATTGAGCTAGACACCAATGAGCAGGTGTCACGCCTGCCACTGGACAAGTTAGCAGCCCTTGTGGAGGATATTGATGACCTTCTGGGGCAGTTGAAAGTAACAGTCAGGAAGCTGCAAGCATTATTGGGTAGTCTCAATTTTGCATGCAGGGTAGTGGCATCGGGTCGGGCATTTTTGTCATGACTTTATGACAGGGTGGGCAGTAATAGGCCAGGGCATTGCCATGTTAGGATCACGGCTGAAATGAAAGAGGACCTGCGGACTTGGCGCCACTTCCTCCACACTTTTAATGGTATTAGCATACGGAGGCAGAAGTGGTTATTGGAGACAGAACTGCAGGTGCAATCCGACTTGGCCGGGTCCTTGGGCTTTGGGCTATACTGGGCGGGCAGATGGTGCGCAGCACCATGGCCTGAACAATGGGCACAGGAAGGAGTGACAAAGGACCTCACTTTTCTTGAACTCTTCCCTATAGTGTTGGAAGTTAGACTGTGGGAAAGGGAGTTCGCAAACAAAACTATACTGTTTTGGTGCGACAATCTTGCGGTGGTCCAGGTGCTGAACTTGATGTCATCCCATTCCAGGAGGGTGATGGGGTTGGTGAGAGTGTTCGTACGGCAGTGCCTTGGCAGTAATACTTTATTCTCAACCAGGCATGTCCCAGGCATTAGCAACGGGATTGCCGATGCACTCTCTCGCCAGCAGATGGAGTGATTCAGGCAGTTGGCGCCGGAGGCCAGAAGGGACCCGGAGGAGCTTCCTCAAGAGATCTGGAGCATTGGACTATAGAGATGTTCCAAGCAATGCAAGGGTTGCTGGCGCCCCGCACTCGGTCAGCTTACTCACAAGTTTTGTGTAAACTCCAAAACTTTTGGGAAGAGAAGGGCTGGGGGACGCAGTTCCCGATCACGGAGATTCAGGCCATACAATTTTCAGTTGACCTAAAAAAACGAGGTTTGGTGCCTGCATTTCAATAGCTGGCTGTCATAGTAACTAAAAGTGGGGTTGAACTTACCCCTTCAACCTTGCAAGTAAAAAAACATCATTGAAGCTTCACATTATGAAAGGGTTAACTGCTGTATAAAGAATCTAAATGAGGTTTAGAAAATTAGCGGCCTTAGCATTTTATAATAGGTTGGCAGGTTTCTCATCCCTCAGTACGGGTTTTTTAGTTAGGAGAATGTTAGAGGGATGGCAAAGGGAATTTCCGCAAGGGGCGGACACTAGGCAACCTATTACCCCTGAAATATTACGGCAGTTATGCTTGCAGCTTAAGGGCGTGTGTTTTTCCCATTTTGAATTAATAACATTTAATAGCTTATTCAAGATTGCTTTTTTCAGGGCATTTCAGGGCATTTCGAGTTAGCAAAATTACGGCCGCCACATACACAGATCAAGGGGGATTCGTGGTCAGCAAAGAGAACGTCCAGGTGGGTACCGAAGGAGTGCCTAAAGGGGTCAAAGACAGACCAACGTAGAAAGGGGCAGGTAGTTAAATTGGCGAGAATTGCCGATAGTCAGCTGTGTCCTGTGGCTGCCATGGAGGCTTATTTGGAGCTGCGCCCCAATTGGCCGGGTCAACTGTTTATACACAAGAACAGGGCAAGGATGACAAGGTATCAGTTTTCGGCAGTTTTACGCAAAGCCTTGAAGAGAGCTAATCTGCCACCATACATATTCAGTTCCCATTCCTTTAGAATAGGGGCAGCGAGCAACGCGGCAGCAGCAGGTTTATCGGAGGAACAGATAAAGGCTATAGACTGATGGAGGTCCAGATATTCATATGTGCGCAAAGTGGACCTATAGGGCAAGGGTAGTTCAGAAAGCAGAGTGGTGGTAGGGGAGGACTGGCACTGGTAACCAATGCTTGTCTTTCTTAGGAAGTGAACTGCCATCATGGCACCAGAGAGTCGTGATCGTCGGCCATAGTATGGTCTACTGGGCCGGGAAACGAGTGGGACGCTCATATTGGGGAACCCAGCTGGGCCTGGGTCATCTGGCTGAGGTGACGTGGAGAGGAAGAAGTGGGATGAGATGGACTCAGTTCCTGCCGGTGGTCCACGCATTGGCGAAAGAAGCGCATCCAGATGTATTGGTAGTGCATTTGGGGGAGAACAATCTACCAGTGGAAACGGGTTTACACCTGGTCACCAGCATAAAGAGGGATTTGTGGGAAGCCAGGCGACTCCTCCCAAACACAAGGTTTGTCTGGTCTGAGATGCTAGAGAGAATACAATGGAGGAATGCCGTGCGCCGAAGTAGAGTCAATAAGGCTAGGAGGAAAGTAAACAAAGAAGTGGAAAAATTGGTGGCTGATATGGGTGGACATACAATTAGGCACCTGGGGATTAAGTTCTCTCGGCCCGAGCTGATTAGGCCTGACGGGGTCCACCTGTCGGACGAGGGGCTTGAGCTATTTGATAGCAATACAGCAAAAGTTGAGCCTTCTTTTGGGGTCGGGAGCGGGGGGGGGGGGGNCCCTCCTGGAATGGCTAGTTCGCCATAGGACACGGTCACGATATATTATTCACTATATCGATGACTTCATGTTTTTAGGGGGCGCTGGATCAGGAGATTGTGAACGGGCCTTGGAGAGTTTTCAGAGTTTAGCCTGTGAGCTAGGCGTCCCTTTGGCCCCAAAAAAGACGGTGGGCCCAGCCATGGTTTTGACGTTTTTAGGAATTGAGCTAGACACCAATGAGCAGGTGTCACGCCTGCCACTGGACAAGTTAGCAGCCCTTGTGGAGGATATTGATGACCTTCTGGGGCAGTTGAAAGTAACAGTCAGGAAGCTGCAAGCATTATTGGGTAGTCTCAATTTTGCATGCAGGGTAGTGGCATCGGGTCGGGCATTTTTGTCATGACTTTATGACAGGGTGGGCAGTAATAGGCCAGGGCATTGCCATGTTAGGATCACGGCTGAAATGAAAGAGGACCTGCGGACTTGGCGCCACTTCCTCCACACTTTTAATGGTATTAGCATACGGAGGCAGAAGTGGTTATTGGAGACAGAACTGCAGGTGCAATCCGACTTGGCCGGGTCCTTGGGCTTTGGGCTATACTGGGCGGGCAGATGGTGCGCAGCACCATGGCCTGAACAATGGGCACAGGAAGGAGTGACAAAGGACCTCACTTTTCTTGAACTCTTCCCTATAGTGTTGGAAGTTAGACTGTGGGAAAGGGAGTTCGCAAACAAAACTATACTGTTTTGGTGCGACAATCTTGCGGTGGTCCAGGTGCTGAACTTGATGTCATCCCATTCCAGGAGGGTGATGGGGTTGGTGAGAGTGTTCGTACGGCAGTGCCTTGGCAGTAATACTTTATTCTCAACCAGGCATGTCCCAGGCATTAGCAACGGGATTGCCGATGCACTCTCTCGCCAGCAGATGGAGTGATTCAGGCAGTTGGCGCCGGAGGCCAGAAGGGACCCGGAGGAGCTTCCTCAAGAGATCTGGAGCATTGGACTATAGAGATGTTCCAAGCAATGCAAGGGTTGCTGGCGCCCCGCACTCGGTCAGCTTACTCACAAGATTTGTGTAAACTCCAAAACTTTTGGGAAGAGAAGGGCTGGGGGACGCAGTTCCCGATCACGGAGATTCAGGCCATACAATTTTCAGTTGACCTAAAAAAACGAGGTTTGGTGCCTGCATTTCAATAGCTGGCTGTCATAGTAACTAAAAGTGGGGTTGAACTTACCCCTTCAACCTTGCAAGTAAAAAAACATCATTGAAGCTTCACATTATGAAAGGGTTAACTGCTGTATAAAGAATCTAAATGAGGTTTAGAAAATTAGCGGCCTTAGCATTTTATAATAGGTTGGCAGGTTTCTCATCCCTCAGTACGGGTTTTTTAGTTAGGAGAATGTTAGAGGGATGGCAAAGGGAATTTCCGCAAGGGGCGGACACTAGGCAACCTATTACCCCTGAAATATTACGGCAGTTATGCTTGCAGCTTAAGGGCGTGTGTTTTTCCCATTTTGAATTAATAACATTTAATAGCTTATTCAAGATTGCTTTTTTCAGGGCATTTCAGGGCATTTCGAGTTAGCAAAATTACGGCCGCCACATACACAGATCAAGGGGGATTCGTGGTCAGCAAAGAGAACGTCCAGGTGGGTACCGAAGGAGTGCCTAAAGGGGTCAAAGACAGACCAACGTAGAAAGGGGCAGGTAGTTAAATTGGCGAGAATTGCCGATAGTCAGCTGTGTCCTGTGGCTGCCATGGAGGCTTATTTGGAGCTGCGCCCCAATTGGCCGGGTCAACTGTTTATACACAAGAACAGGGCAAGGATGACAAGGTATCAGTTTTCGGCAGTTTTACGCAAAGCCTTGAAGAGAGCTAATCTGCCACCATACATATTCAGTTCCCATTCCTTTAGAATAGGGGCAGCGAGCAACGCGGCAGCAGCAGGTTTATCGGAGGAACAGATAAAGGCTATAGACTGATGGAGGTCCAGATATTCATATGTGCGCAAAGTGGACCTATAGGGCAAGGGTAGTTCAGAAAGCAGAGTGGTGGTAGGGGAGGACTGGCACTGGTAACCAATGCTTGTCTTTCTTAGGAAGTGAACTGCCATCATGGCACCAGAGAGTCGTGATCGTCGGCCATAGTATGGTCTACTGGGCCGGGAAACGAGTGGGACGCTCATATTGGGGAACCCAGCTGGGCCTGGGTCATCTGGCTGAGGTGACGTGGAGAGGAAGAAGTGGGATGAGATGGACTCAGTTCCTGCCGGTGGTCCACGCATTGGCGAAAGAAGCGCATCCAGATGTATTGGTAGTGCATTTGGGGGAGAACAATCTACCAGTGGAAACGGGTTTACACCTGGTCACCAGCATAAAGAGGGATTTGTGGGAAGCCAGGCGACTCCTCCCAAACACAAGGTTTGTCTGGTCTGAGATGCTAGAGAGAATACAATGGAGGAATGCCGTGCGCCGAAGTAGAGTCAATAAGGCTAGGAGGAAAGTAAACAAAGAAGTGGAAAAATTGGTGGCTGATATGGGTGGACATACAATTAGGCACCTGGGGATTAAGTTCTCTCGGCCCGAGCTGATTAGGCCTGACGGGGTCCACCTGTCGGACGAGGGGCTTGAGCTATATTTGATAGCAATACAGCAAAAGTTGAGCCTTCTTTTGGGGTCGGGAGCGGGGGGGGGGGGGC
>QEPC01002403.1:3053800-3077618 GCA_003113815.1 Sphenodon punctatus | reverse complement strand
TCCCTTGTCTCTCCCTCTGTTCCCCCTTCCCTGTCTCCCCTCCCCCTGTCTTTAGATTGTAAGCTCTCAGGCAGGGACCGTGTCTATCTTATTCTTTGTAAAGCGCCAGGTACATCGCTGGTGCTATATAAATGCTTATAATAATAATAATAATAATAATAATAATAATAATACCAAACACAATAACAATTTTTTTTAAATTTTTTTTATGTTATGTAGTCATGTTCAGATCAATTATATTTATATTTTTCAACTGTGATGTAATTGGGGTATATCATACCTCATAAGCAGATTACTACAGAAGGTTTTTTAGGGTGGAGCAGGGTTAACCAATAATGGTATCTGGTTACCAATCGGTTAACCGTCTGATTATCCAGAATACTGGTTAACCACAGTTACCGAATTAGATATTTGATTCAGCTCAACCTACAACTTGCACTAAGGAACCAGTTGTTGGGCATGGAATGGGTGTGTGTGAAACTTGTGCCTCATTAGTTGCAAATGTCAGGTTGGGCATTTCATAGACTGCTTTTGTCAAGGAGCATAGACAGCACGGTGGTCAAAGCACTTCTTTCAGCATATTACTGGCCAGTGTTTCAGCTATTCAGACATTTGGCTGCCTGTCTGTAGTTTGCCATTCTCTGCACCTGAGGTCTTGCTGAGCAGCTGGTGTTTTGCAAAACCACAGTGCATTCTAGGACACCTTACCCCACTAGGAAGGATCTGGAAACACAGGTTAATCAGAAGAAAGTCTGCAAAGTTTACAAGCTATGGTGAAGTAGACAGTGACAGAGGTGTAACCACAGAGCAGAAGTGAAGGCTATTGGGCATTTTCACACAAGACACTCTCCACCCACCCCTCATCCACTATACATGTTGCAGGGCTGCAGTGTTGCCCTATGGGTGCCCTGTAACATGTATAGTGGGTGGGGGATGGGTGGGTAGTGGGTGGAGAGTGTCTTGAGTGAAAATGCCCAAACTCTGAGTTGTCTGGGGCAATTTAGAACTGGAATAGAAGAAGCTGCATTGGCAGAGCTGTGTTAGGGGTTGGAACCAGAGCAACAGACTACATAGACATAAAAATCAAAGGGGATGCAATGGACATGTTGTCCTCTTAGTTTGGGCTACAAGAAGCGACCTTCTCATTTTGGCCTCCTGGCAAAATGGGTGCCTCCTCATTACCTGCGGCAGTCTGAACTACCCCAGAGTCACACTGTGCCTCACTCATGTTTGAATATCTTGGTAGCAGGAGGAGAGGGAGTGGGGCTGCCACCATTTTCTCTAGCTGTCAAGAAAATTAAGATGTGTTAATCTGATTTCTAGCTAATCGTCCAAGAGCTTTGTCTGCTGACAAAACACATCCTATTGGCATACCAGGGAATGTCTCGTATCACTTTGAATATTATTGCCTGCAGTCCTGGGTTGTGTTATCACCACTTCTTCCATAGATTGTGCTGTGGATTCACCTCTGAGGCTTCAAAACTGCTTCTGTGACTAATATGTAAAAGTTTTAAAAAGCAATTTCATAACAATACTGTAATTTTTCTGATATCATTATGTTTAGTGTTTCATGAGCATTAAAATGACACCAAACATGAGTTGTTGGCATATACGCATATTGGGATTGCAGGAATATTGCTTTTTTAAAAATGTAATATTTATTTATTTGTTTATTTATTTATTTATTACTTACATTTTTATCCCGCATCCTCCCGCACAATGGCGGCTCGGAGCGGCAACAACATATAAAATACACAATAAAATACATAAGACTAAAATATTAAAAACTAAAAGGCTGAATGCTAAAAGACAATAAAGACACCTCCTCCCAACCTCCCCCTTCCCCGAAGGTATATTTCTGATAATCATAAGCTTGTGGTAGACTAGTACATACTGTAAATCATATACTTCCATCACAGGGTCCCAGGACTGTAATCACAGAGAAGGTTATAGGAAAGGCACCATGTATATTCATTTTTTTTTCTAAATTGTGCAACCAGGAAAACCAAATTCTATGAGCAGAAAATACAGATTTTACAAGCATAATAAATTCTGCAACTTAACTAAAGCCTACAAATCATGCAAATTTTTAATGCAAATGAATTTCCCAGTTTGCCATTGCATCAGTTTTGAGTACCTCCTCTTTTAATCTTCACAAAGCAAAGGCTGTACGCTCAGAACATCTCCAAGGACGCAGCCTGGGACAAGGGCCACCCACATAGACCAACATGGGCCAACGCGGGCTTGCACGTGTGTTCGGCCCCACCATCCCTGCCTTGGGACACAGGCTGCCATGGCTGTCTGTCATGGCTGGTCACCATGGCTGCCTATTATAGCGGGGGGCGGGGTCATGGTGCTGGGGGCTAGGCCGGGGTGGGCCCAGATGCCCGCTTGTTTATTGAACTCCCCGCCCTACTTGGGGTGTGTGGATGGAAGAACGGCTCTCTGGCTACAGGCACATTTGTGCGGTGCCCCTCCCTGACCCGAGGGATGACCACTGTTTCCCAGGCTGGACTAGGGATTCACCACACCGCCTGCATGTCTGTTTTTACCTTAGCTAGTAGGGATGGGACTCCGGAACCAATTTTGATTTTGGTTTTTGTAGTTTCAGTTCTTCGAGAAATTCGGTTCTCGTTTTGGTTTTCTTGTATTGACTTTTTTTCAGGTTGTTTTGCATTGGGAAAAAAAAACGGAAAAAAAATTCAATGCAACCCCCCCCACTCCAAACCAAAACGAGAACCAAAGTTTTGGATAGAACTGAAATGACAATTTCTGGGTCATTTGGGTTCTGTCTGAAACCGAAATTACCATCCCTAGTAGATAATTCACAGTGCTGATATTTCATTAACTTGCTGATAGTGCTCCCATTCAGGCTGAAAGTCTGTGCCGAAAGAAGCAATTTCGGTGACAATTTGGCCAAATGCAAAATTCCATGAAAATAGTTGTGATTGCAGTAGTGCAGGATTCACAGGTCCCTGGTTACAGGGCAAGATTGAGGCACTATGGGAGAAGGCCCCTTGGCTCGCCTTAATAGGCAGCCACCAGGGGAAATTGGCGCGCTCCAAAGGAAGGAGCAAGGCTGGTTGTGGCTGCACTCCTTGCTTGCAGCTGAGTAGCTGCGGGCGGGAATGTTGCCAGGCAGAAGGGATGGGCTGTGGCGGGAAGAATGGCGGTCCGGCCGAGGTTGCCTGGCAACTTGGAGGTTTAGCCAATAGGCGGGCTCAGGTTGGAGAGCCCCCTCCCCCTTTGCCGCAGGGGAGTCTCCCGCCTGTGCGCCATTCCGGCATTCTGCCAGTTTCATCTCAGAGCTAGCCACGTCTTCGAGCAGCTCCGAGATGGAAAAAGTGAAGGCGAAGAGGGTGAAGAGGAAGAGCGCCGCGGAGGCAACCCACAGACCGGAAGTGGTTGGACACCCACCACAGGGATTGGGGACAGCCGAGTCGGTTGCCAGGCTAGCTGGCTGCGAGGTGCTTATGCAGAGCATGGCGGTAGGCCAGCACAGGAGATCCCTTCCTTTGCGAGTGGGACAAGACAGGCCAACCGGCCTGTGGGAGCAGGCCGGGCCCAGTGCCATCCAGGGGCAAGTTGGATGGGGAGGCCCGCACAGCCTTCCTCAGGGGATGGTTCAGCAGGTGGGGCCTGGGCAGGTGGGGCCTAGCGGATTATGGGGGCAGGCCAGTTTTAGCGGTGCTCCATGGGCAAGCAGAGTCATGGACATACAATCCCAGCCCAGTGGGGGGGTGGGGGGGTGGCGCAGGAGGCATGGCAGGCTGGAGCAGGCCTAGGGCAGTCATCTGGGGCCTGGGGTTTGGGCTCGGGAGGAATTGAACCTCAAATGGTGGGAGGGGCTAACCTAGCCCCCCAGGTGTGGGGGATGGGCCTGAGTGGGAACCCCCAAGCAGCCATAGCCCACCTGGATGTAGGAGGCATGGTGACACTTGGGGGTAGGCCTGCGGAGGATGGGCCTCGAGGGACCGCATCGGGGCCCCTCGAGTCACAACCGGTTCTGGCAACGGACGCGATGTTGGGCAGTTCAGGCTCCTCCGATCATCAGGGGACCGGGGCGGGGGCTGACCCGCAGCAGTCAGCTGGGACCCGGAGGACAAGGGGTGTGTGTGTCCAGTTGCTACCCTGGCACGATACAGGGATGAAGATCACATTGAGGTGAGGGAGGCACAAGCTGGGGCTGGATCTCAGCCAGAGGGGGGACAAACCCTTTCCCTGGTACAGACACAGCAAGGGGTCAGGGGAGTAGAAGGGTTGGGTGACACGCAGTCAGTTGAGGCTCAGATCTTCCCCCCGTAGCCAGCCCGACAAGTGGAAGGCGGGGTTGGGGGGCTACCCCCGTGTTTTGACAGGAACAAGCAACAGGTGGCGCCTGGCCTGGACAGCAAAGGAAACTGCGCAGGACCCGGAGTGGAGGAAGCACTCCTGAGGATAGCTGCCCTGAAGCAGGGCCTACTCACCATTGCACAGAGTTACCAACCAGCTCTGGTTGCACAGCAGGGGCAGCAACTGGATGCCATTCAACAGCCACGCGTTGGACAGCTGATACAGCCGTACCAGTATTTGGGAGGTAGGAGTGACGGGGAGAGGGTGGCTGGCATGGGGAGCTGCCATCAGATGGGGCAAATCTTTGGTACAGCATGGCTGCTGCAGCAGGCAGGATCCAGTGACCCACGGGGCCCCATGGGCACGGCATTAGCAGGAACCGCTCCGCAGACCACAGGGGCACTGGGGCAGCCACCGGGTGCAGGGGTTAATTACTTGTTTGGCTCTAGCAGGGCAATGGCGGGGGTGCCATCACAATCTCTGGGGCGATCCCCGGGGACGTACGGCCAGGCACAGGGCATGCTGGTGGGTTATCCTTGGTGTACTTTTGGTGGTGGGGTGGCGGGAGCTGCACAACAGTCCTCAATTGGTCTGGGGCAGGGGGCAGGGACAACGGAGTCCCCGCAACTATGGTGGAATGGGGCTTGGACACCAGCCCCCGCTTTGGGCGCCCCACCCCTGTGTCCATTGGGGGGTTAGGTCAATATGGGGCACAGGCACTCCAGATATGGGGGCAGCCCTCGTTGGGGTAAATATAGTTGGGAGACCGCTGCAGCCCCCCAGGGGGTGGGGGGTATGCTGACCTGTCAGCCCCGCTGGGGGTGCATCTTTACCAACCAATGCGTGAAAAAAATTGGAGGGGGGAGTATGTGGATATTTTCACACCGCTATTCTCAGAGCCCCTGACAGACCCTAAGGATAAGGAAAAGGATAAGGACAAAGAGCACTTTAAGCGCCTGAAAGTGGACCGTAACTGGGCCAGCTGGACACTAGCGTGGGCAGTGTACCAGGGAGTCATGGTGCAGGCATACTCAGACAGGGCATACGCCATGATGAAGTACACAGATATAATCTGTCAGGCATATGATACCGGCCCGTCCAGGGCATGGCTGCGCTACGACGAGGCTTTCAGGCACAGGACGTCCTTACGCCAGGCCTCAGGTGGGACATGCATACCAGCGATCTGTGACTCGATAGCATATGCGGTAATGTGAATGGGCCTCAAACTGATTGTGGGCACGTGTTGACACGGGGTGGGGTAGCCCCGTCGAATGAGCCATTTCAGAGGGAGAGCCGGAGGGCTCAGAACACGGGGGCCTCCCAATGTTGGGAATTTGCACGTTCCAGCCATTGCGGCCGCAATGCGTGTTCCATCTGTGGGGGGAGTCACCCAACATCAGCCTGTATGAGGGGAAGGCAGACAGGATTTAGGGGACGTAGTAACCCACCTGGAATGGGAAAAGGGGGACAAGGAGTTCAACCCGGGGGGAATAATGCGAAGGGTCCAAACACCAATTAGAGTGGACGAATTAGAAATGGCCCTACGGGAACACCCTAATAGGAGCGAGGTAGTGTATATAGTTCAAGGTTTTAAAGAAGTTTTTTGAATCCCTGCCCGGGACATTCGGCCGGTAAAATTCCCCGTCCCGAATCTGAAATCGTTGAAGGGTATGGAGCATGTGCTTAGGGAAAAGGTGGACAAAGAGGTAAGGGAAGGTAGAGTAGTGGGCCCATTTTCAACTTCCCCGATGGCGAACCTAGTGGTCTCCCCATTGGGGATAGTTCCAAAGAAAACTCCAGGGGAATACAGGATGATACACCACTTATCTTACTCCAGAGGGAGATCGGTTAATTATGCCATCCCGAGGGAGCTCACAATGGTCCATTATGTTCCGTTTGACATGGCTGTAAAGGCCTTGAGGAGAGCCGGCAGGTACCCCCTGCTGGCTAAGTGTGACATCAAATCAGCCTTTCGCCTGTTGCCCGTGCACCCAGATAGCTTCCATCTCCTGGGCTTTCACTTTCAAGGACAATTTTATGTCGATCAGGCATTGCCCATGGGGTGTTCTATTTCATGTTCTGCCTTTGAGCGCTTTAGCTCGTTGGTGGAATGGGTGGTCGAGCGGGAGGTGGGGAGATCAAAAAATATCTCGATGATTTCCTCTTTATCGGCTGCGCAGACACGCGGGAGTGTGTTGGACTCATGCAGACCTTTCAGAGGGTAGCTGACAATTTAGGAATTCCCCTTCCCCAGGAAAAGACGGAAGGGCCTGACACAGTGATTGTTTACCTGGGTATTCAATTGGACACAGTTGAAGGGGTGTCCTGGCTCCCAAGGGATAAGGTTAATTCGTTGAGGAATAAAGTAGCCGCATGTTTGGCAGCAGCCAAGATCACAGTCAGGGAACTGCAGTCCCTGGTGGGAAGCCTGAATTTTGCCTGTAGGGTGGTAGCTCCGGGAAGGGCATTTTTGTTTCGACTCTACGTCAAACTTTGGAGCAATCTTTCACCTCACTATCACATCCGGGTAACGCGGGAGATGAAGGATGACCTTAGGGCATGGGACACCTTTTTGGCAGAATACAGTGGAGTTAGCTTTTGGAGAGAGGATTCGTTGCTGGAGGCTGAATTTCAAGTTCACTCCGACGCAGCGGGAAGTTTAGGATTTGACGTGTATTTCCGGCAGAGGTGGTGTGCTGCCCCGTGGCCTGAGGAGTGGTGATGACTGGGCATAACTAGGGACCTTACCTTCTTAGAGCTGTTCCCCATTGTGGTGGCCGTCCGGATTTGGGCAGGGAATTGGCAGATCACTCCATATTGTTCTGGTGTGACAATATGGCTGTGGTCCGCATAATAAACTCACTATTGCAGAGAGTTATGAAGCTAGTTAGGACATTTGTTTTGACATGTTTGCGGTATAATATATTATTTACCGCCAAACATGTTCCTGGAGTGAACAACAGTGCAGCCGATGCCCTTTCTTGCTTCCAGATGGAGCGTTTCCCCACCTGCCCAGGCCCATCAAAATTGCAGAGAGTTATGAAGCTAGTTAGGGCATTTGTTTTGACATGTTTGCGGTATAATATATTATTTACCGCTAAACATGTTCCTGGAGTGAACAACAGTGCAGCCTATGCCCTTTCTCGCTTCCAGATGGAGTGT
Source organism: Sphenodon punctatus (assembly GCA_003113815.1). Classification (NCBI taxonomy): domain Eukaryota; kingdom Metazoa; phylum Chordata; class Lepidosauria; order Sphenodontia; family Sphenodontidae; genus Sphenodon; species Sphenodon punctatus. The sequence continues at coordinate 3,070,124 of QEPC01002403.1, read as the reverse complement.
TTATGCTCCTTGGTTCCTGGAGCCAGACGGACATCGGATCCCCTCCCACCAGATTTGTGGAACCTTGGATCTTAGAATTATACAACATTATTCGGAGTTCCATAGCAACGAGAACTCAGCTCGCCTACAACCAATCCTTCGCGGAATTCCAAAACTTTAGGGGAAGCCTAGGGTGGGCACTGTCATTCCCGATTCCCGAGGGACAGATGCTGCAATTTGCAATGCAACTGCGGCAGAGTGGGGCAGCAGTGAGTACCATTACCGACAAGATTGCAGCGCTGAGCTTTGTGAGTAGGATGACTGGGCATGTCCCACCAGACAGAGGTTTCTTTGCTCGCAGGATTTTGGAAAACTGGTCCTGCGAGGGTCAGCGGTCGGGGGATGCCAGGGTTCCCATCATCCCCCACTTGCTGGTTTGGATATGTGAAGCCCTCCCCGGGTTATGCTTCAATTCATTCGAAGTGGCCTTGTTTGCCATGGCATTTAAGATAGCTTTCTTTGGAGCATTTCAGGTGAGTGAGTTGGTGGCTGAAACAGTAAGGGACAATTCCAATCAGGCCATAGCCGTTGATGACATCAGGATGGATCAGCAAGGCTTGTACATCAGACTGAGGTATTCCAAAACTGATCAGAAAGGTAGGGGCCAGGTTGTGACACTCGCTAGAGCGGGATGGCCGGTCTTGTGCCCAGTACTGGCAATGGAGCAGAATCTCCGTGTTCGCCCGCCAATAGGGGGGTTGGTATTCTGCCATGCAAGCATGTCCCCTCCCACGAGGCACCAGTTTACTGCGGTGCTATGGTGGGCATTGGCTAGCATAGGCCTCCCCACGCATGAGTTTGGTTCGCATTCATTTAGGATTGGGGTGGCGTCCTTTGCAGCCGCTGTTGACATGCCAGTAGAGGGTATCAGGGCAGTGGGAAGATGGAGATCCCGAGCCTATAGAATGTATGTTAGGCGTTTGACCCATTAACTTTTATTTATACGCCAGGTCCAGCAAGATTCCAGGTAGGCGTATGATCTGGATTGTCGGGCACAGTTTGGTGCGATGGGCATCGAAAGCAGCTGGGCAGTCATCCTGGGGCACACAGTTAGGTCTATCGGCGAGGGCTATCATATGATGGATCGGCCTCAGCAGGATGAAATGGCGTCAGCTGCTTCTGGTGCTGGATCGTGAGGTGAAGGGGTCCTCATCCGGGGTTCTGGTAATCCACTTAGGTGAGAATGACTTACCGCAAACAACGGGGGTTGGGCTCATGATACAAATAAAAAGGGACCTGGTGGAAGTAGAGAGAATGTTTCCCGGGGTAGGGTTAGTTTGGATGGAGTTAGTGGGGAGAATAAAATAGAAAGGTGCTGTTAGCCAGAGGAAAGTGGACCGTTCTAGGCATAAATTAAACAGAGAAGTAGGCAAATGGGTTAGAGAAAGAGGGGGCCGAATGGTTACCCATGCGGGAATTACATTCAGGTCACCAGAGTTGTATCGCCTGGATGGAGTCCACTTATCTCCGGAGGGGAACGACTGTTATTTGGCTATGTTGAAAGCCTGTTTGGTTGAGTTATTGGAGGTATGAGTCAGGTTATGGGTGGGGGTTGGGCCAGTCCTTTTGTATAAAGGTGGGCCCTTGGTGGCAGGGGTCCAGTGCGGTACATAGAGTTGGGTTAAGAATAAATTGGGTATAGAAGTCATTTCCATAAGAGATGGGGAGGAAGGAGCAGGTGCACAGGCATGGCACGGCCAGCACCAGGCTAACCTCCTGGGGGAAGGGTGCTTAGCATATAGGTGGCAGGGGCAGCCATGGTCCCCAAACCAGCGGCACACCAATCCCTTACTTATGTTTGGAAGGGATGTTATGTTATACGGCCTCCCTCCTACCCTCTCGTGCCTCAGCAAACAGCCGACGCGTGAGGGAAATGGGGAAGGGAGGATTCAAGATGGCATTGGGGTGCACTGTGGTGAAACGCCAGTAGGGGGTGCTATACAGTTGAGCCACCCACCTCACTGTGTTTCTCCAAATCTCTGGCCAGGGGTTCCCACAGCTGGCAACCCCCCGAAAACCCTTAGTATTCCGCTGCCACCACTTGATTCTAATTCAGAGGGCGTTCACACCACTCAAGACATGTGAACCCCAAAAGGCATAAGCCTCACAGCTTCCCAAAAACACTCCCGTTTCCTGGCACTCTGTTCCTGGGATTTCCTCCTCTGCGTTGGAGGCAGATCCCCAGAGCTACCCACAGGAGGCTTCCCTTGGTTCCAAAGCTGCTGGCTTCTAGCCAAATGGGGAGTTTTCCCCTCTCTCCTTGCCTTAGTAGCGAGGCTTGGCCACCCAGCCCAAAGGAGGCGTTTAATGGTCAGCCAATAACACACACACACACACAGTAGGGTAAAAAGAAAACTTAGACTTTACTGATACATATAAAAAGGAATAAACTAAGGGGTGATAACCCTTTGAGCAATCAGAGTCAGTCCTGTGGACATATAGCCCATTTGGAAAGCATCTTCCTATAACTGTATTTGAGGTAGCTAGCTAGTACTCACACTGGTTCTGATCAGGTCTCCACAGGGGATGGTTTTCCCATGGGGTCCAAAGTTCTTCTTCTGGCAAAGGTCAGAGTTACTGTTAAGCCATATAGTCCATGTGTGCCTCCAGGCAGGGAGGTCACCAGCCTAGCAGCGTGTGCTAGAGATCTCAGTCAGTGAGTCCAGAGAGAGAGTCAAAATGCCTGTGCTGGTCCTTTTAAGGCATTCTTGACCTTCGTTCTGATTTGTCCAGGAGGATCAGTTGGCTGCAGTCCAGCAGCCCCTCTCCTTCTATGATTTGATCATCCCACGTCACCTGTCTTAGGTATAGAGTCCCCCCCCCTTAGGAATTTCAGGAATGAGGAAGTCCTGAACATGTGCTTGTTGGGGCCTTGGATTTGGCTGAGCCAGGTTCGCAGTCTCAGCAAAGGGGGGCCAGAGGGGGGTCTTTGTCAGGGCAAGGGTATTTTGCCACATGCACCTCCAGGCCATCTCCTAGTTTCTATTAGGTTTTAAGTTGATTAGTTATAGTACCGACACTGGTCCTGAATTGCCATGAGGGCAATTACCCCCACTAGGCTGATTCATACATTCCAATTTGAATAAAGAGTGCGGCCATTTTAAATCCAACACAGTTGTCCTTGTCTCATTCCAATGCGCCGTCAACTATGTGTGGGGCTTAGGACTGGAGCAGCAGAAGCTTTGCAAGCCATAATTAAAGCATGTTGGCAGGGATGCAATGGAGGGCCTGGAGCATGAGCCAGCAGGGGCATCCATGGGGCAAGGCAGAAGTGCATGGAAAGCTTGCTTGTCTCTTGCCAGTATCCTCAGCCTCTCCCTCACTCCAGCATCCCATTAAGGCAAAGAGCAGAGCAGAAATGGCTGAATCCCTCTGCGTAGGGCTTTGCAGACTTTCTTGTAGCGGTGTGGGTTTAGCTGCAGCCAGTCTGTGCCGATAAGTGGTTTCCATAGAGACATGACAAAGGGTGAAGATGGTGCCCCTTGAGTCTCTACTGAGGCCCAGCGCTGGCCACACTATATTGAAAGTTCTTCTTTGACCCCTCTCTCCTTTAGCCACTGCTTCCAAGTTTAATTGCATCTCCTTCCCTGCTGTTGACATGGAAACTCCTTTCCAGCCACCCCTGGTCCTACAGTCATGATAGGACTCTGTGTTTCCCTCAGGTGAAAGCTTCAGAACACAATTTGGGTCACTTTGCCGGGCTGCCTGGGCCACATCCTCCCTCCTCCTTTAAAAAAACCCAAACCTCTCAATAAAACATTATTTAAAAAAAAGAAGAAAGAAAAAAGATTGACACCTCCTGTGCTATTTCATCCAGCTCAGCCGATCCTTTATTGAAGTTCCCGGTGCCTGAGACCTCTTGGTGCACCTCATCACAGATTCCTTTCATCAAGTCAGTGACCATCGCATTTAGGGTCATAAGGAGACAAGGCTAAAAATGAGAACAGTTACTATTTCAATGTGTGTCAGGAGGAAGGGAGGGGAAGTAGAGCCTTCTTTTCAATAGAGCCTCTTCAGCTAAAGCCTCCTCTCTTGGCTTGTCTTACCTTCCTCCCCTGGTGTAGGAAGATCATTTTCTCTTGGACTACTGCATCCTCCTTACTGGCTTTTCCCCCCACCTTCTGTTCAACACTCTGCTGCCATGGTCATCCACCTCGTCCATAGCTCTGGTGATTACATTCAATGCTTCCTTTCCTCCTTCTTCTCTTCTGCATCTAGCACAAGCACCTTGTCGTCACGTTCATACCTCCTTGTGGTCTTGCTCCTCCCTATCTTTCCATTCTAATTTCCTGCTACTTTCTGACCCAGGAACTTCACACCTCCACTGTTACCATGATTACTCACCCCAGAGTCTCATGCTCCCTACATTATTATTGCCACTTCTCTCATGCTTCACTCTACACCTCTAAATCCCTCCCTGAATATGTTCTGCTGCCTCCCGACCTTCAAATCCCTCCAAAAAACCCAGTCTCTTTTGTAGATTTTTTGCTGTTTCTTCACCTCTTCTAGAATAGATTCTCTCCTTGTACTGACTTGTCTTCCAGGATTCCCCTTCTTTCCTTTGTAACTAAGCTAAGCATGTGAACCTATAGCTTCTCAATTTATTGAATGTATCCCTGTCTCTCCCTATGTTCCCCTCCCCTTTGTTTCCCCGAGGGAGTCTATTTTAGACTGTAAGCTTCTCCGGGCAGGGACCAATCTGTTGTCACAACTGTTCAGTGTCCCAACGTGTCACATTGCTGGTGCTGTGTAAATAATAATTATGATGATGCAGCTTTTCTGATTATCATCAGTTACATGGTAATGGTAACCTAGTATTAATCAGTATTTTTGTTAAAATAATCAGTTAATCACTGTGTTATGCAGTTACCAATTGCTATCCACAATTTCAGTTATTAACTGTGGTTACGGAATTAACTATCCGTTTCAGCTCTGTTCTGGAGTAGATTTGAAGCAAGAGATTTGTGTGTCAGGAGGATGTATTGCTTATATGTCTGAACCAGAGTCCATTACCAGGTGGAGCCTTGACTGGAACTTTGTGGTGCAGAGCAGACTCCCATTCCCATCCTACTTACTAACCCCTCCTCAAGGCTCCATATGAACAATTATTGGGTGGGCTAGGAGCTGTCAGATTCAGACCTGGAGCCAGACAAGTACAGCTGTACAGGACCCCATGTATTGAGTGAGGGAGACCCACATGGGTCCCATGAATTTAACTTGAAATGAAAACATGAGCGTGAGTGTAAGGCCCCTGGCCTCTGGGTTGCCAGAGTGCCAGCCAAGTTACTAGCACCACCACCCAGACCTGTTCTCCTGCCTGGCCTCGCCTCCCAATCCTTGTCTTGACCCCTCCTCTCCATCTTTTCTGTTGTCCTGTCTCCCAGCTTCCTGGTTGGCTCCCAGTAGTCAAGCACACACGTAAGTTTATTGCGGCAAATGGCCTTCGCAAATACAAAACAATATATTACAACACATAAATATATGTATCAACCACCAAACCACACACATTGAAATATAGGCTCCCAGTAGTATAAAAGCATGCTGGCAGCAACAGGAAGCTGGGTGGAATGCTTCCGCTCCTCTCCCCATTCTGGTCCTGGCTCTGTTCTGCTTGACCCCTTTTCTGATTCTGACTCCTGGACGCCTCTTCCCTTTTACCTGGCTCTGATTCTGACCCCTGGACTCCTCTTCCCTTTTACCTGGCTCTGATTCTGACCCCTGGACTCCTCTTCCCTTTTATCTGGCTTCTGATTCTGACCCCTGGACTCCTCTTCCCTTTTACCTGGCTTCTGATTCTGACCTCCTGGCTCCCTTGCCCCCTGGTTCCTTCTTTCCTAGCTCTTCTCCATCTGGGCCTGTTCCCTGCTCTGCTTCACCCTGACCCCTGCTCTGCCCAGGGTCGGCCCTAGGCATGTGAAATGTGCAGTCGCACATGGCCCCACGCCAGCCTGAGCCTCACACCTGGAGGTGACAGCCTTATGCAAATTATTTAAATTATGACAATTAGGCCTGCTCCAAGACTTTGCACATGGCCCCACATGGTCATGCAAATCCTGGGACCGGCCCTGGCTCTGCCTGCTTGTTCCCTCTGGTCCTTGCCCTTCAGTGCTCTGCTCCTAGCTCCCCTCTCCTGCTTAAACTCAGTGATGAGCCTTTCCCTTCCCTTGTCCCTATGAACCACTGGAGGGCTTCTGAGAGGTTTCCCCCTTCCCTTCTCTGAACCCCCTCTACTGAGTTTGTCCTATCCCCTCTCGAGTCCTCCCTTCAGTTCTGACCCATCCACCCCTTACAGTGAGAATTGCTGGCATAAAATTGGAGCCCACCGAGCCTCAAATGCAGGGAACGCCAGCCTATGGAAGGTCTGCAGCAGTTCAGCATGGAAACCCCAACACATGGAGCTCATGAGTAAATGACTCGAGGAATAACAACATATACATAAGATGTGGGCTCGCAGGGCCTGCAACACAGGGAGCTCCAGCCTCTCAAGGAGATGTTATATTTAATTTAACAACAATTAATTACAGTAACATGTTCCTTTTTCTAATAGATGAGTCAGTGTGCGTCCATCCATTTAACATTCCTATGTTGGGAAGAGGCCAACACCACCATTTTGCATGGAGTCCTTACTTCCCTGGACTTGGCACTGGTCTAACTTCCATCGGTGCAGAAAGGTAACTGGTCAGGAAAGAACGTTGCTGATTGGAGGGAGAAGACAGCATATCATTGGCCAGAGGAGATGTCACTCTAAAGTAGTAGAGGCAAAAGATTTGGTTTACCCTCCACCAGCAAACAGGGTTTGCAGAGAGCAGAAGAATAAAGTGTTATTGACTGTGGAGAACTGTGACTGGTGCTTTATTCGGGGAAACCGAGGCACAGGCCCGGTGTAGAGAGCAAGCTGGACTCAAAACTCTTACCCACTGCTTAAAGGGTTTATTCAGCTTGGGATTTCACATCCAGCTCCATGTATCAGTTAGTGCTGCAATAAATTGGCCCTTCCCAATGGGAATTTCCGATGGGAATTCTTGTCATTTTGGGAACTTTGCCAAATTTTGGCAAGAATTTTCACATTCATATTTCACCCATTTACTGCTTTCAATATTTCCACTGGTGAGTTTCTGTCATTTTTGGCACTGTAATTTGAAGATCGAAGTAGGAGTTTATTACTTGATAGGATTAGGACTTTGTTATAACCAACAAAGTACCAAAAGACACTCCTGAAGAGGATCCTGTATGAATTGTCGCAAAACCAGTAAGTTTCCACATTGTTGGGAGAGTGACAAGTCACCTGTTGTCATTGGGAACAGTACTTGTCATGATAAATAGTTTCAGCTCTAGCATGGGCCTCACTTCAACAAAAAAGGGGAATAGAAAGTTTCATGTCCATGTCTATTTTGAGCCCCAAATTTTGTTTTGTTCTGCACTATGATCTGAAAATATTTTTTGTGTTTTGCAGCCTTACTTCATAACCCAGAGAACACACGCACGGAGAGAGAGAGAGAGAGAGCGAGAGAGAGAGCGTCTGTAAGTATTGAAGCTACATTTTCTTTGGATGATTTAACTTAGTTATTAAATTCTCTCAGGAAAAGAAAATAATCCTGGTGAGTAACATCCTAGAGAACATCCAAAGGATAACATTCAAATCCATGTACACACGTTCTTTAGCGTATTGGCTGAGCGGCAGACGCTGTTGGATTCTATCTCTAAACATGTCCGTGTAATGCGTTATCCTCAAGTAAATACGCTTCAAAGTATTCAGATGATAGAAAACTTTAGTCAGAGGTGTCTGTAAAGGAGGATCAGGGTTCCGTGAAGCCATCTGTCTTGTGTCCCTATCTGAAAGTGACTCTTGTCCAGTGCAGCAAATTCTGATAATCCAATTTGACAGGAGGTTACGCTTAGTACAGAGAGTGCCTTGCAAGACCGGAGTAACAATTTTCTAGCTGTTGCTAGCGCTTGTGATATCTCTTTCATTTAAAACCCTTTAGGAGACTGAGAAGATTTTTGTTCCCTCCGAGGAGAGAGAAAGAGAGAGTGAGAGAGACAGTGTGTGTATGTGATATAAATATAGATGTGTAGGCACATTTATGGTTGTGTGTGTGTCTGTGCTGGAATGCATAGATGATGATGAGTCTAAAGCAATGTTAATGGGGTTACTACTAATTAGCAGTGGTGGCCAGCTGCTGCCAAACCAGTGTCAAAGAACGCTCACTTGAATTCTGATTGGCTGCTCAACTTAATTGCGAGTTGGGTGCAGGCGTGTCTTTCCTGCCATGTATGAGGCATTCACAATCGTGAATGGTGCTTTCACTTTTATGGACCGATTCATGCACAATGGTACAGCAAGTTGGCACGTGATGTGCACACTTGTACAAATCGTGATTTCCAAGACACTGGTATTTTCATTGCCTTCTTGCTCACACTTTCTTCTCATTATCACCGTCATCATTTTAATATATATCCTACCTATCCCCTTGGGGCTCAATAAAGATAACAAACTACCAGATGTGGCAGGAACGGGCTTGCCTGGGTCGAGACCCGACCAGATTAGAGCCCAGACAGTCATGCTCCCTTGGGAAATAAGCTCACACAATCTCTTTATTAAATTCAAAGTCTCCACCACACTCAGTCTCTCTCTGTATACTATTTCTTCTTACAGCCTTCTGGGCTCTCTGGGCCAGGCACACTCCGTCTGTGGCCCAGGCATACGCTTGGCTCAGGCAACACCCTCTGAGGCTTTCCTCTTTGAGACAGAGTCCCTCTCTCCAAGCTCTTGCCTCCTCTGTGTAATCCCCTCTCTCTGAGCTCTAGCTCAGACTTTCTTCCTTGGGCTGGCTCCTACCCAGCTGCCTCTTGTAAGGCACCGTCCTGCTCTTCCCTCTTCATCTGCAGCCCCACTAGCCCAGTCCCCTGGCTGGCACTAGCTGCTGTCTTAAAGGGACAGTGTCCTGCAGGGACTCTGCCCTGCTACAACCAGTCACCATTCTAAAGAGTCCCATTCTACACATAATATAAATAATCAAACCCTCACAACATAACGACAACCTTCCCCTGCCATGTACCCTTTCCTCACCCCTCCCCTCCATATCACATTAAAAGTATTAAAATGCAGATAACAGCCCCAAATCTAAACCCCACCTAGCCCCATGCCTGTGCCCATCCCTTCTGCTTTCCTCTGAGAAGCCTGCATTCCTCAACTCAGTTCCAGCTAGGGTTATCAATACCACCTCCCTCTGGCTTTATGGGACCAGGCCATGGCCTGTCCCCTCTCTTGCAAAGTCACAATTTCTCTAGGTACCAGCTGGCTGACTCAAGAAACCAAGGCAGGTTCCACAGCCCAGGGACTCTGTGTGCAGCCACAAGTGATGTTATCCCACTTTGGGCAATGTTTATTTTATTTTATTTTTATTTTATTCCGCTTTTATGCCACCCCCTCCTGCCACAGGCAGCTCGGGGCAGCGTATAACAATAAAACACATAAAACATCTAAAACCAATTTTAAACAGTAATACATAAAAGCAGCAATAATACCCCATTTAACAACCCCCCACTACCCTCCCCAAAGGCCAGGCAGAACAGCCAGGTCTTACATTGTCTACGAAAAGAGGGGAGGTCTGCAGACAGACAGACCTCCGATGGGAGGGCATTCCACAGCTGTGGTGCAGCCACCGAGAATGCCCTCCACATGGTTGACACCCGAGACACTCGAGGGACCCGCAGGAGGGCACTCCCTGTTGACCGCAGGGGCCGATTCAGAACCCAGGGGTTAACATGCAATGCAGTGGTGCATATGGCTGGTGGCTGCCAGATGTTCATCCTGCCGCAGGGCAGCTGGGCAGGCCAGGCAGCCAGCTAACATGCAATGCATCTTCTGAAAAAGACTAGGGGTGCATTGCATGTTAGTGTTGCCCAAAGTGGGATAACACTGCCAAAGTAAGTTTATGGGCCACCTTCTGTGTAACTGGGCTGTGCTGCCCTGCCCCATAATGATGTCTGCCAGCACCATAGCGTTGCAGGTGAAAGGCCCAGAGCAGACAGACTAGAGACCACGTCATGCCCCCCAGTCCTCCCAAGCGGCAAATTCAAACCTGTGTTGGACGACTCCGGTTCAGACCGTTCTGCAGCAAGTGCCCAACGCCCACCCCCATGGAGCAACTGAGCCATAGGGATGGGCGAACAGAACGCAGTTCGGATATTTTGAAGTTTGGACGTTCGGTCCGAAATCCAAGTTCGGGTTCGGCTGTTCAGTTTGGCGGAGTTTGGTTCAGCCGAACTTGGCCGAACAACCGAAAATAGTGCTATTAATACCGAAACCGATTTTTTTGTTTGACCCTAAAACCACCCCTGGTCTCCACCTCTGGTGCCAGGAAGTCTGCTCCTCAGCTGCCTCCCACTTCCAGTCACATTTTCCCAGCCTTCAAGTCACGTTTTTCCCACCCCTGAACTCATCCGAACTTTTCCGAACTGTTTGGCCGTGTGAGCGTTTGGTTCGGGTGTTCGGTTAGGTCATCCGAACAGGCCGAGTTTGGCCCAAACTCCGAACTTCCGAACCGCGTTCGCCCATCCCTACTGATCCAGAGGGTCTGCAATGGAACATGAGGACAGCCAGTCCAGTGTGATAAGCTGCCATAGGCAGGCTGGGTGTGGGATATTAAATGTTTTAAATAAATAAATAAGCCATCACATGGGGAGGGAGAACTGCTGACACAGTTGCTCAATGGTAGCTACAACTTAGGTGTATGTGTCCATTATATCCTTTTCACAGCCATCAACCAGCAGAGCCAGCTCAGGGAGATCAGTGGGAACCCAGCCCTCCGCTGCGCCATGAGAAGTCTGATGAGCCACTCACCAGATGGGAGTTGTCTGGACTGAGGAGGAGACCTTGTATGACCAGGACATGGGGCAATACTGGCAGTGACCAAGGACCTAAAGAGGGGGTACAAAGAGGTTAAGAAGTAGAACGTGCAGTCAGGCCACGGTCGGAAAACACCGCCCTTCATGGATGCCCTGGACACTTTCTTTTGTGTGGATAGGGACATGGTGGCCCCATGTATCATGGCCACTGGACTCAGAGCTGGCCAGGAGGTGGGGGACACCCCACCTCACTGCCCAGCTATGATGTCTCTTCTCTCTCTACACATGTTCCCTTCGTGCTCTGATCTCCTCTTATGACTTTCAGTACTATCTTTATGCTGATGATTCTCAGATCTACCTCTCTCTACCAGAACTCTCACCCAGAATCCAGTCCCAAATTTCAGCCTGCCTGTCTGGCATTGCTGCTTGGATGTCTTACCACCACCTTAAATTTAATATGCCCAAGATAGAAGTTCTTATCTTTCCTCCTAAACCCACTTCTCCCCTCCCACCTCTATCCATCTCTGTAGAGAACACTGTCATCCTCCCAGTCCCCTCAGCCTGCAATCTGGGGGTCAACTTTGACTCCTCTCCTGAACATACCGGGGGGTGGGGGTGAGATTCCTGAGGGGGGAACAGGAGGTAGCAACAAATATCCACCATTGCTAACGTGGATGTCGTTCCTGTGTCCACAGGGGCCAGAACAGTGAGGGAAAGCCAGAGGAACAGTCCTGGGACACTGAGCCTGCTCATGACGATGGTAGGTATGGCTAGAGGTGGGAAGGCAGCAGAGGGGGTGGGGTAGGGTGTTGAATGGCAAGCAGGCAGTTGGGCAGAGTAGGGGCAACAGTAGGTGAAAAGGCAACAGGCAAAAAGACCAGGGGCAGAACACCAGGTTGGGTAGACAGGAGTGGGTTGGCCGAAGCCAGTGGCTGTCTTCACCCTACTACAGGACTGCCAGTGGGACGGACCCACCACTGCCAACACTGGGAACACAGCGGAACCAGGCACAATGGGCACAGGATCAGTGGCGCAGGGAGGCTCTGGTGCGGAAGCTGCTGGACAAGACCACCCATTGGGCAGATGAGATACGGGAAGCCATCCTGGTCTTGGCCCAGGAGCATTGCCAGTTCATGTGCCAGAATGCTGTGGAACAGCTGGCCCAGGCCGCTGAGGCCTGCTTGGAGCACATCTGGGGAAATTGCCTGTAGGACTGGCTTATTGAGGAGCTGCAGGGGTGCCGTGAGGTGCTGGTGGAGGGGGGTTGTGCCTTGCACAACTGCCTGGACTAGTTACTAGGCATGCAGCGCACCATCCTTCACCATGTGGGGACTGCCATCGCAACCAGTACAATTGCTCTGGGGTGGGCCCATCGGCTGACACCCCTACCAGCTCCCCCTCTCAGGGGCACTCCTAGGGATGGGCGAACAGAACGGAGTTCGGAAATTCGGTTCGGTTCGGTTTGAAATTCGAGTTCGGAAATACGGTTTGGCTTGAAATTCGAGTTCAGTTCGGAAGTTCGGTTCGGTCGACCAAACAGACCAAATTCGGTTGAATTCCGAACTTCTGAACCAAGTTCGTCCATTCAAAACCAGTTTTTTTGGTGTGTGTTGCCACTAGGGATGGGCAAACAGAACGGAGTTCGGAAATTCAGTTCAGTTTGAAATTTGCGTTCGGTTCGGAAGTTCGGTTCGGTCGACCGAACAGACCGAGTTCGGTCCGAACTCCGAACTGCGTTCACCCATCCCTAGGCACTCCAATGGGGGTCCATCTGCTCAACCGAGCCTCACCAAAAGTCTGCCCCATCCCTCTCTGCCAAAGCCACCACCAGTGGCTCGAGTGCCCTGCCGCAACCAGTACCTGCTGATCTGGAGGAAAAGGAGATGTGACCTGCTCCAAAGCAGCCACAGCCTGCTGGGGGGAGGAGGGGAAGGGCAGAGGCCATACAGCCTGAATCTGTTCCCCCCACCATGATGTAACCCTGTATTTATTTTGAATGCATCCCCCTCCCCACCCACATCGGTGATGTAACTCTGTATTTACTTTGAACCTTCCCCTCCCCAGTGATATTACCTCATATTCAAGTTGATTTTCCTCCAACCCACCCCGTAATGAAAACGCATATTACATAGATGTCTCCCAACCCCCTGATGATGTAACCATGTTTTTATTTTTTTCGCCTCCTCCCAATTGATGTAACCCTTACATAGTTATGTTGCTTTGTGTACCCCTCCATGATGTAACCATGTATATCTTTCTGTGGTTTGCCCCTCTGTTTTTTATCCCACAAATAAAACAATTTATTTTAAAAACATTGTTGCCTTTTTATTTTCTGGAGATGGTGGGAGCACACCTCTAAACCCCTGACCTTAGAGATAAGGGACAGGGACCCCCAAAATGAGGAACAATGTGGGGCATACTATCCGGTGTATGTGCATATATACCTCTACATGCTTGGATTCCATGCAGTCCACAGCTGAACCATGAAGCTGGGTGTAACAGAGGGCACCGTAAAGATGGCAAGGCCCTGATATCCATGTAGTAATCACTCTTGTGGAAGCCAGCCCTCAGTCTGTGCCCTATAAGCATGCCCAGTGGGGACATGCTGTAATGGATGATAAGGAATGTCCATGTCAAAACAATGGTGACATCCGGACTACCAATTGGACATCCCTGCACCAGCTGTAATGGGCATTAAAAAGGATAAAATGGACCTACATCTCTGAAAGGAGAGAGGTGTAGGGAGGGGGTAGAATGCCATGGAATGAGCATAGATTTTCCTCACCATCATTTCAACAGGTCCTCTGTACCAACAGTCCCTGTTGTACCATGCCATTTCTGCACCCTTCTCCCTTCCCAACACACACCTCTGCCCCTTCTGTGGCACTTCACCTCCTCCCTATGTTTCCTTCTGTTCAGAGTTACGGTTCCATTGTATTCCTTAAATGCCCTATTGGGCCCTGCACCTTGCAACTCGCTCTGGTTCCTCTGCCTGTTTCCTGGGAAGATCGTCCTCGTGCTCCTCACCCCTCTACACCAAGCACGAAGGGAACATGTGTAGAGAGAGAAGAGACATCATAGCTGGGCAGTGAGGTGGGGTGTCCACCACCTCCTGGCCAGCTCTGAGTCCAGTGGCCATGATACATGGGGCCACCATGTCCCTATCCACACAAAAGAAAGTGTCCAGGGCACCCCTCATCACCATGCCCTCGCCCCATACTTAATGGGGGCAAGTGGGGATATAGAGGAGAAAGGGGGTTAGCTGCTGAGGGAGGGTGGTGGCTGGATTGTGCTGAATAGTAATGGTATGGGTTGGGGTGGAGGTGGGGAATCAGGTGCCTCAGTGGAGGTGAAGAGGGGGAATGTTTCCTAGAAGTGACCAGTGGGTAGTAGAAGAGTTGATTGCTTCCGTGTTCACCCTAAAAGTAGTTCTGTACAGTTTACCATGTTCCAACATATTCCAATGGCCAGTTGGACAGAGGCATGGAAACCCAGAACCCTGCCCCCATGTGCAGGTGTGTAAACAGTTCCCATGTGCTCAGAGCCATGCTCAGCATCGTGCCCCTGGATGAGAATGCTCCAGCACAGCTGCAGCAGCTACAGACATGCTGGGCGATGGCAACCAGGAGTCAGATGCATGGCGATTTATACGTGAGGTGACACAATAAGCCACAGCCCAACCCTTCCACCAGACAAACACAGCACTTAGCTAAATGCCAGTGTCTTCAGGGTCAGAACCAATTGTACAAGGCCTGCATAAAAAGTACCTGGGCACCTCCCACTTTGGACCTTTGATTCCCCACTAGCCAATAGAGTGGCCATACCACCCCTTTAAAAGAGGACACTTATGAAAAATGCATGTTGCAGAGCTGCACTGGAACCAATGCAGTCCTGCAACATGTATTTTCATAAGTGTCCTCTTTTAAAGGGGAGGAATGGCCACCCTACTCCCCACGTGCCTGCAACGCTGGATGCCAGAGGTTGGGAACCTGTCCCACCTTGGGGATACTTGAATGGGTAGTATAATATCCCATTGGCCACATAGTAGTTGTGAATAGGGGTGCTTAAGGGGTTCAGTCAAGAAAATGAGGGTCTAGTTCATGTATTTGTGCCATGGATCTGGGCCCTATCTCCTTATGTGCATGCCCTCTTCTCGTCTTCCATTCCCCTCAGGCCTTTCACTCTCAGTCTCTTTTGTAAACCTTCATCCGCATGTGTCAAGGAAGCTGTGGCTGTGGGCAGAGATGGGGTGGGAAGGGAAGGGAAAGAAGTGGCCAAATGTTTTGACCGAAACAAATAATATGCACAACTGCAGCTGTAAACAGTGTCCCCGCTCTCCTTCTATCTACATCGCCAGCAGAGGAGACACGACTCAGGATGCTCCTGATGATCACCGAGGAGCTCTTGAGGTGCACGGTCTTACTAGGCTTAATGTGCCAGGACCTTAGAACATCCGTAAGCAAGATGCCATCTGTTCATGAAGACACAAAAACAACCTCTTACATAGTTGTCAAACTTAAGTAACATTATTGATAGCACCAATAGAACAAGGAGGAAACCCAGACCCATGCGCCTTTCCATCCAGCATGTCCTGTGCCTCAGCTTAATGATCCCAATTGCATTCTCACCAGCTATTTCCCTTCCAATCACCTGGACCCCCTATGATGGGGTCCAGAGGAAAGGGTAATATTTCCTGCACTGAGTATGGACTGAATGCATCTTGCTTATTAGCACAGTCCCCTCCACTCCCCAGGGGTGGGGGAGGTTTTTGTTCCCATGTGTGAGGCCAACTGCCTCCATACCCCCCTCCTTAAAGGGCATGGAGTCTGTATCATATTGGCCAGCTTGAAATGCATCTCAAGGAACTCAGGTGTAACTCATGGTTCATCTTAAACATTTACAGTTCAGGAGGTTCGTGAACAACAGAGGGAGGACACTGGCCACGGCCTGGGTGCTCATGAACTCAGGGTGTTTTCACATGGATGCTAAGCCTGGGTTTATTTTTCTTATCCCGTGCTTAAAAGTCCATGTAAACAAGTTTTCCTGGTATAACAAGCCCGAATTTAGAATGAACTCCATGCTTATAAAACCTCTTTTTCAAGGGTTTATTATAAGCCCTGGTTTGGGTCCATGTAAACAAGAAGTGCAGGCTGAGCTGAAAGTGATCATAGAAAGTGCTAGGCAGACCAGACATCCTCTCTATGCAGAACCATATCTATGGTCTCATCAGGGGAGGCTGGTGGGTTTTGATGTTGGAGGGGCACTGGGGCAGTAAGGCTCGGCTGGCGGGCCTAGGGGCGGAGCCACGGGGATGGTAGGCAGAGCCAGGGGGACAGTAGGCCAGTGGCATGGCATAACCCAGCAGCAAGGAGTTCCCAGGGTTAACATCGGATGGAAGAAAACACAGTCTACATGCACATCAAGCTTAAAATAA
>QEPC01002403.1:3036675-3051358 GCA_003113815.1 Sphenodon punctatus | reverse complement strand
AGAGGTACAGCTGAGTATCATCAGCATACTGGTGACACTGCACCCCGAACCCTCTCACAACCTCCCCCAAGGGCTGCATGTATACATTAAATGATAACGGAGACAGAATAGAACCCTGTGGAACACCGCATGATAAGGCGCGGGGGCACGATGTCTCATCCCCCAACACCACCCGCTGGCTTCTCCCCGAGAGGAATGAACGGAACCATTCAAGAACAGTCCCGTCCAGACCCCCCAGGTCACGCAGCCGTCTCAGCAGCAGCCCATGGTCCACGGTGTCAAAAGCAGCCGATAGATCTAGCAGGATGAGAAATGTTGACTGCATCCATCTCCCGGCGGAGGTCGTCTACCAAGGCCACCAAGGCCATCTCAGTGCCATAGCCGGGCCGGAACCCCGATTGGAAAGGGTCTAGGAAACCGATGATATCCAGATGCAACTGGAGCTGGAGTGCCACCGCCCGCTCAATAACCTTCCCTAAAAAGGGAAGGTTAGAGACAGGCCGGTAACTGGTGAGCGCATCCACGTTCAAAGATGGTTTCTTCAGCAGGGGGCGCAGCTACAGCATCAGCTCATTCACGGGGCTCAGCAGCAGCTACCGCTGCTGCCACTTCCAAGGCCCCCTGCGCTCTTGGTATCCACTGATCGGATGTGGGGGAGAAGGGGCATGCAAGGTGGGGACATGCAGAACCAAGTAGGGAACAGCCGAGCAAGAACATCATAAAAGGGAGCTGGGTGGAGTAATGAACAGAGACAAGTAGCAGGCGCAAGCAGAGTTTATTCCTCTCAGCAGTTAAGAAGCTTGACAGCTCAGCAGTGAAGCACCATGGGATTTTTCAGTCCTTCATGTTAGTTTAAACTCGTATTAACCATGAACACTGTGATCCAGGATTTATGATTATTCTGAGTTGTAAATGTCGGTGCAATCAGGAACAAGGGATTAAAAATCCGGGATTTTAAATACGGGTTAGTGTCTGTGTAAAAACTCCCATAGACAGGCAGCACATCCGCCATCAGTTCCAACAGCTTTTGAGGGCACAGAGCGCTTGATGGAGCAGGGGTCGAGGCTCCACAAGGGGAGCACCCTCACCCATCTTTGTGTAGGTACTTTCTGTTAGTTATGCCGTTGGCTTATTATTACTGTTGTTTGATATAGAAATGTTGTTATTTAATGTTTGGTTGATTACATAAAGTTTACTGTTCTTGTTAACCATTGTTATTATTGCTGGGTTGGAGGGGTGGGTGGGGATTCTGCACTCTACTGTTTTGGCACAGAGTGTGCCAGAGTGTGGTGAAAGCGGAAATGAACATGGGGGGTAATGGGAGAGGCAGGCAGGGGAGTTACTTGTTTACAGTAAACAAAAGCACATGGTGGTCATGCGGGTAGGCCTGATGGCATTTCCAGTCTGACCTGGAGCGCAGGTCGACCACCATGAGCACGCTCAGGAGGGTGACCAGTGGGGATCGGGACTTTCAGTTTCAGAAAAAAACAAAAGTACCCGATAACGGTCATTTTGAATTAATCCGAAATTTCGGTTCTTTTTCAGTATCAGTTGTATCTGATCTTTTGCACTGATTTTTGTCCAGATTTTAAACATTGCGGTTTCCCCCATTGACTTCAATGGGAAAACCGCAATGTTAAAAATTTGATACAAAAATCAATGCAAAAGATCAGATACAACCGATACAGATACGAGAACCGAAATACATGAGAACTGAAACCAAAATTAATTGAAACTGAAATTTTGCCCAGAGTCCCACCCCTAGAGACCAGATACCTGGGCTGGGTGGGACTGATTAGCTTTAAATGCTCTGGGAGCTGAAGCTTGGGAGAATTGGCTTGACTGGGATTTTACCCCTTTTTCTGCCAAACAGACCGTGATTGTTGCCCTTTTGCTCTGTATTTGCTGATACTGTCTGTGCTGTACCGTACCTAGCCACTACCCCTATCCCTGCTGTTAGTAAAGTTGTGTGTTAAGCAGAATCCTGAGTTAGTCAAGTCATTGCTGCAGGTAGACACCTCCAGGGGCGGGGGAATCTCTCTCTCAGCCTTTGCCTACACCTCAGAGGGATGGATTTCCCCGCTCAGCCTTACCTCCCTGGGGGCCTGCAAGGTGATCCCTGGCTGACTGCAGGACAGGAGTGGGCCTGGTGAGGCAAGTGGGGAGCTGGGGTCTGGTGAGGCAAGTGGGGTCCATGACACAGAGCACCAACCTTTCCATTACACATGTGATATGCAGCTCCATGTGTGTTGTCCCGGGCAGTTCCCGTATGCTCCTGGTTTCCCACTGTCCATGAAGTGTGAGGGTTTACATATACCAGGCCTGGGGTGGTTGCTGCTGGCAGCGTGCCATGGGACTGCTTTCTCAGACTGTGTGCTTCTGCTTCCCTTTCTCCCTTTCAAATTCCCTTTCTGTATTCCCACCCATTACAGAAAAGACCTTGCTTGATCCAGTGTGCTGTCTGCGGGTGGCAACTGGTTTCCCTGGCTAGTCTGTGTCTGGCCTGCTATGCAGCTCCATGTGCCAGAGGGAATGCTCCCCTGCCTTCCCGGAGTCCTGGACCGGATGGGCGGACACAACTGCTTCGGCTCTTTCTGCCCGTAGTTTGCCATGGCTGTACATCACAGACAAGGGTGAGTGCTGGGTGGCATGGAGGATGGTGGGTGGAGGGGGCTGGGTGCCTGCCTGTGTAGCTGGCTCCTCAGCCTGCCCTGTGGCTGATGGCAGTCCACCTGCTTGGTTTCCCTGCAGTGGGGCGGGCTGCTTGTTTGGCCAGCTCTCCCTGCTGGCCCAAAGTGTGGCTGCTACATTTGCCCTCCCTGTGGCAGGCATGGGACTGAGCCCTCCCTGTCTCACGTCTGGCTGCATCCTCTGGGTCAGAGCCCAAAGTCTTTGGGGGAAACTTGGAGAGGTGGCAAGCGTAGTCCAAACCCCTCTTCCAGTCTCGTCTCTGCTTTGCTGCCTGCATGGAGGGAGTCAGTGGAATAAGCTGCAATAATGGGACTTGCCTGGAATTTGTACCAAGTGCTCTGTCAGCATTTAATAAATAATGACAATAATCAGTGCGGCACCCGAGGTAGATTAGGTCCGACGAGAGGAGGTGAGCCATGAGGCACAGGAGCAGACGCCTTCTTGAGGATCAGCAATCCTATTTTAATGCAAATGTCTCTGGTATTAAATTTTAAAAAAAGCAAGCTGGGAAGAGGGGGCGGGTAGGGGGGAGGAACACAGCAAAGCTGCTGTGTCAGCAGAAGGTTTGGCCCACAAGATGTTCCTGGTTTTTATTGAATCCATCCTGCTTACGGCTGCATTAGTCTCCCTCACAAGCATGCGGAGGAAGCAGCAAGGCTGTTACAAATCTCAGGCAATTCATTCTGTGCAACTTTCCCAGCAGATCATTACTCCAGATTAATCGGAGTATCTCTTTTAGGGAAGTGTGTTTGGAGAGTGCGTGGTACATGTGTAAATATGTCGCTCGCTCGACTCTGCTCGGGGAGAAAGCAATTACCCTTGGATCTTGCACTTTCAAACAGCAGTTTTGTGGGCAGGGGAAGTTATATCAGCAAACTCTCTTCTGATTAGAGTTTCCTATCCAGAAACATGCAGGGATGCAACCAGAATTTGCTCAGGGTGGGGTGCTATGCCCTGATCTCCCAAAACCCCACCATCTGAAGCACCCATCCTGCCCACCCTCTTTTGCCCTGGCAGGGACAAGAGCTGTTCCCTTTTCCTCGCTCTACCCCCTCAGCTGTCCTACCACTGTTGGGCTCTGGTTCAGCTGCAGGGAGGACGAGCAGTGTCAACAAGGAAAGAGACCCCAGAGCCAGTGTTCCCCTTGACTCTTCCCCCCATTACAGTTTGTGCTGCTGGGGGTTATGCCCCAAGATATGCATGTGGCAAGGTTGACAGACGTCCCTTATATTAATGGATAGAATAATAGAATTTTAGGGTTGGAAGTGACCAGAAGTCTAACCCCCTGCTCCAAGACAGCATCGCAGAGAGATGCTTGTTGATTATTTAAAGGGAGCATCCCTTACTCCAGACCCTACATCTCGGGTTGGACTAGCTAACCCTTGAGGTCCCTTCCAAACCTGCAATTCTATTATATTGAACATGATGACCATCTCTTATTTCAGACACCCCAAAGCTCCATAAAACATAATGAACATACCTTATTCCAGATACCCCAACTCTCCATAGAAAAGGGGTGGTCAGACTTAGCACGTTCAGACTTATCAAGTTCATGCAATCTACTTGATCCAGTTGTCAGCCTCAGGTGACAACCACCAGAATATCTGTGGTTCTGGTGCTTCAGGTCAGGACCTTAGCAATGCGTGTTAAGAGTGGAGAGGAGCACTCCCCTTTAGAGAGAGCCTTCTCTGTGGAGGAGCTCCCTAGCTCATCAATTTCCTGGATGCCAGACCAACTCTCTCTGGAGGCAATCTCTGAGGGGCTGATCCCTCACTTCCCACACTGTGATGTATGTGGAGACTAGCCTGTAATCTACCAGTAGATTGTGATCTACCTCTTTGCCACCCTGCCATAGAACATAAGGGGCATCCCTTATTCCAGAACCTCACAGTTCCATAGAGCATAATGGGCATTCTGTTTTACTCTTTGCACAATGCACAGAAGAACTAAAGTGATACTATTTCCTTCTTTTACAAGGACAGTTCCATTTTCCCCATGATGCCTCTGTGTCCAAGGGACTTCTCATGAGACACCCGAAACGTCCTGGTGTTTTGCTGCATCAGACAAAATGTTTGGCATTTTTGATAACTACAAGACGTGCTGCTGCACTGAGAAAATTAGCCCAGTGTTTGCCAGGCAGCATCTGGCGGAATGCGTATTGCTGCTCAGTGTAATGGACACGGTCTGGACCAAAGAGAGACCTGAATGAGCACAGAGATTGTTCATTTGTTTGAGGAGAATGTTAATGAGACTTGAACAGTGTTTCCTGACAAACCTGTTCAAAATGGAACATGAATGGAGGAGGAAATCCTCCCCCATTAGAAATATACATATGTGACTGTTGAGTCAGAACTTAGCTAAGAGCAGTACTGCCAGATACACCATAAGTGTATTTTAGTCTCATGTGCTTATTTTGTGGCACTGAAAATGCAACCATTAAAATGACACTACACTGTCCTAATGGTTACCCTGTTTAATTGTCTTCTCAGTGTTTTTTTTTAAATGGTAAATAATACCAAGCTTTTTCACTGAGCTAATCAGATGCCAGGTGACCCATCACTCTGGAAACATTTGGGTGATGGTGTCTTTTTAAAAACTGTTTGGGTTGTTTGGGTAATTTTAATTTTTTAATTATATTTACACCACACCCTTTTAACAAGTGTGATATATTATTATTCAGATCTATAGCACTTTCAGTTTCAAAGTGATTTTCAAATTCTCACCTAGCTCATCCTCACAGCAATCCTGTGAGGTAGGGCATTATTGTTCCCATTATATAGATGAGGAACTGAGGTTGAGAGAGAATGGGTGTGTTTTCAGACAGATGGGAAGCCTGCCAGAACCTGGAGGTACTCCGTGGGACGCACCCCTGCAGCTGCCAGTTACCATCCTTGTCCAGGGCCACATTAGAGAGACTGTTGGTGTCCCCGGGCTGTGCAGCATCCCTCCCTGGACCATAGAGTTGTGGGTGCTCACTAGGGATGGGCGAACAGATCACAGTTCGGGTTCGGCCGTTCGGTTCGGCTCGGCTGCGTTCGTTTCGGCCGTTCGTTTCGGCTAGTTTGCCGAGTTCGGGTTCGGCTGTTCGGTTCGGCCATTATGTTCGGCCGTTTGGCTAGGCTGTTCGGCTGTTCGGTTCGGCCGTTCAGGAAATGTTGTTATGGGTGGTTTTTTTGTTTTTTATTGGGTTTTATATGGTTTTCTTTTGTTTTTTCTGTTTTTATATGGTTTTTTTTTTTTTTTTGTTTTTATCTAATATTATATCTATCTATCTACACTAAATCTAACTGCTATTAACTATTCTAAATGCTATGAACTAACTGGATTATCTAATAAGTACACAGACCTACTCCTACAGACACTAAAACTAAATCACTAATGATATCGCTATCACTAAGCTAACTCCTACAACTCTCTACTATCTATCTATCTATCTATCTATCTATCTACACATCCTATATATATGGATATATATACATCCCATATATATGGGATGGGGGGGAATCACAAACAGAAGAGGAGTCTGTAGTGAAATACATACATACATACTCAATGAGTCTGTACAGTGAAATGCATAACACAAGGTTTCAGTTTAAGGTTTAAGTTTCATTTCAGTACAAAACTGAAATGAAACTTAAAGCAATCTAAAAATCCTACTCAACGCCTGCTGTTCAGGAACAGTGACTAGCTCAGAAGGTGTTGGGAAGAGGGGAGGAAGATAATTAGTTTAGTTTCTTGCAAGCCTCTCTCCACCCCTGGTGCCTGGAAGTCTGCTCCTCAGTGACTGACTACACTTTCCTGTCATGTTTGACCTTCCAGTGAACCATTTTTTGCCACCCGAACTCACCCGAACGCGATCCGAACTGACCGAACTGTTCGGCCATTTTGCCATTCGGTGTTTGGTTTGTTCGGTATGTTCGCATTCATGTTCGTGTTCGGTTGTCCGAACAGGCCAAGTTCGGGCCAAACTCCGAACTTCCGAACTGCGTTCGCCCATCCCTAGTGCTCATTCTATGCTCTAGGCTGATGCCTGTGACACCATAGAGCTGAACGTTGCAATGGATGGATGGGTTCAGAGGTCCCCCAGACAGATGGGCAGCAGTGCCGCATTTGGCCTCTGCCCCAGGTTTGGCTGACCTGCTCCGCACGGTGTGCTCCAGAACTTGTGGAGCACACTGCATTGGGCTGCCCCGGAGTTGTCTCAGCCTTGTCCGGGTTACACTTCTGGTGGGTGCCCTTCAAACATACCAGTAAACCTGGGGGTGATGGGGCATCCGTAGGCACTCCTGGGGCTGCTATCCATTTCTTTTCACCCAATGTGTTACCTCAGGCCCCTCAGTGAGCTTATAGCTAAGAGGGAATTTGAATCCTGGTTTCCCAGGTCCAAGTCCAACATGGTATATACTAGACTGCATGACTCCAATATATATATATATATATATATATATATATATATATATATAATTTTTATTTGTTGTTTTTCTTTTATCTTTTAGGATCACTGGCTAGTTTTTAATCCTTGCTTTTATTTCCATGTCTTAGGCACAATATAGTCTACCAGCCTTTGTGCCATAAAACCTCCAACCAACCACAGATTAAGTGTCTTAGGTTTTTATTCCCCAAATACAGTCATTTTAACTTGACAGATCTTACATTAACCAAGGGTTAAGCAGGGAGATTGGTTTAGGTAACTTTCTTGCATTAGGCTCCCATAGTACTGGAAGCAGAAGTGAACTCTTTTCTTTTGCAAGATGGCTACTGCAGCAGCCTCAGAAATACCCAGTTTAATTTGGAGAGCTAATATTCAACACAGTTGCTCAAGTTCCAAAGCACTGAATCGCACATGAACTTCCTGATTGCCAGACTGAGCCGAATACTTAAAAAGATAGCAATAGAGTAAAAGATCCTAAGTTTTGGTCTCCCCAAATAGATATGATTTGAAATAATTTCCCTGAGTATGAGGTTTATAAAGGGTAGATTGTATTGATTTTGAAGGGTTTTCCAGCATGCAAAAGGGTGCTCCTCCATCAAAAAAACAAGTAGTTCTGTGTAGTGGACACCTGAACTGACAATGCCTTGTTTCCTATGGGTCTGTGTTTGAAGACTGTTTGCTTTGTTAACTAAATTGTACAAAGATGCTCTTTTCCCTGTGACTTTCTGCAGTTATGGAATTAACTATCCATTTTAGCTCTATTTACAAACTTCTTCCACATTTGCTCCATTGATGTACCTCAGCGTAGATGTAGAAAGCTATCTCTATAAACAGAGCACAGTCAGGCTTCTGTGGCCCTCATCAGCCTTGGATTCTCTGATGATACCAACAATGGGTGTTTTTACACACATATGTCTCCTGCTCCAGGCAGCTGTGGTCACTTGGTTTCCATGGCAGCCTGTCATGTCTACAGCTGTGGCTACTTTAGGCTGCTTCAGGGCAGTGTTTGTGTGACCAATGTCTCCAGGAACTGCCTCATTGCAGTGTGTGTATGAACAATGCATCCAGAACTTACTTGTGGACTTGTAAACCCAGAAGACTGAAAAATCCGTAACTTTAAGGTGTGTGTAAAAATGCCCAGACAATTAAGTAGTGACATGCGTGATGTCATCTGTTCCTTAGGAACTGGGCTAACATCACCAGTTTGTTTCACAATTGGGCCACAATTCAGCCACCAGATGGTAATGAGACAGACCAGGCATTGCTGGTCAGAGCAGGATTTGAAACAGTGATTGACAGGTAAAAGGCTCCATATTTCATTCCCAGGCTTCTAAATCATGCAGTACCAATAGCTTGAGCCTGTTCAGTATGTATTTTTATTCCAGACACAGGCTTTGGGGCATATGCCATTGAGGAGCCATTGAATCCTTTTCCAGTGTGGTTGTGCTTTGTTGATGATGATGCAGTTAGAAAGCACCTTTCATCTATAGATCATTCTCAAAGTGTTGTACAAGTATCATGAGCCTCGTTCTGCTGACGGAAAACAGAGAGACAAAAGGGTTTACCCTGGATCATAAAGCAGGTCACAAATTCTCCATCTAACCACCTGACCATTTCCCTTCACAGTATAGGGAGGAGAACCCAGAAGCCTAGATTCCCAGTCTCTTGTCCAAATGCTAGAACCTATTCTGCTCCTGCAGCTGAGAAATCAGGAGTCCCTACTTTTACTCACAGGAATCTCCTGCCTTAATTAGTGGATAAGGTATTTGACTTGCACCTGGGAGACCAAGGTTCCCAGCTTAGCCATGAATTTTGAACTCCGATTGTGACTGAGCCTTAGGGGAAGAGTGGGTTATAAATTTAAATGAATTAATTAATTAAATATGAAGGAGTAGAGTCGGGGTAGCTGCTACGTAATACTAACTCTCCGTTATCCCATATGTCATGTCTAAATGCTGCAGTGCTACTATGTGGGAGTTGGACAGCTACTAGGTGGGAGTTGGACAGCTAAAACAGAAGATACGGTTGGATTTTGTGTCCTACCTTCAGTGATTGAAAACAGCGCGAGACGCATCATATGATGCTTTCAACCCCGCGCCCACATTCCAAGATTCACATTAGCTTTCCCACTGTGAGTTTCTTTCTCGTAACTGTTCCCCGGAGCAGTAATGTGGGCAAGCAGCCTCAGTCTCCAGGCTCTGAGGAAGGGTTGATATCTGTAGGTCAGATTTCTGGTGGGAAGTCTTGATTTCTTCTCGATTTTCTGTACCCCAGAAAAATTGGAACTTTTGGGGGTGGCCACGCAAAGGTGACTGGTAACTGTCAATAGTGGGGGCATAGGTGTGGGGGCTGGGGAGGAGTTCTGTAGGATTCTATAGGGCTTCAAGAAATGGGGGGGCACATGCCCACCGTCAACCCCCTGTCTATGTGGCCACATCAGAAAGTGGTCAGCCATAGGGACTTTTTCACTCCTTTCCCAATGTGGCCCTGTCCCTATGGAGCGTCATGATGTTCCATAAGGAGGAAAGATTACATCAGAAAGAGGCATAACAGCCCTTTTGCTCCACCCCCATTGACGTGGCTCTGCCTCCTCTGGGTGAAAGCTTGGAGGAAGGTGGTAACCCTATCAGACTGTCTGGCTTGCACTCGGGAGTCTTTTCCAAGTTATGGCTCAAGACTGCTATTCAAGAAAATTCTAAAGTGCTGCTCCCTCTGAGCTCTGCAGTGATGGGAGCCTTCCTCAAACCAAAGACAGGCGAAAGTTATTGGAGATAATGTCTGGGATGAATCATTTCTAATCTCTGCTCCATATACATGAAATATAATAGATCGGCAGGTTGTTCGCTGGTTCGTTTGATGAGCTGACAGGAAATAAAGTAATATTCCTTCTCCCTTCTTCCCTCTCTCCATGTGCCGGCTGCTGACTGCCAGACTGTGTTTGGGTGAGTGAAGGCTCGATGGATGACTGACGCCTTTGGGGAATGGTGCACAGATGTCGCTTACATCTGAGTGGCGGGTGAGGACTGGGAAGATAAAATCCCCCAAGCTGCTGAGAATAGGGGGTGTTGTTTTTTAAAAAGACGAAGAGGATAAAATACAACCAGGATTTATTAAGAAAATTAAAAAATGAGGCTATTTGTTGCAAGGAGACAGATGTATGGAAGAGAAGGAGGGTCTCTGTGGCTAAGGGACAGATCTGGCTCTCAAGAGAGCTGGGTTTGATTCCATCCTCTGTGAAATGGTTCCTGTGTGACTTTAATGGGGCACCCACAGTTGTGTGAGGATGAAGCTCTGAAAGGCTGTGTGTGAAAGTCATTGCAGGATGTAGCCCTTTGGTGAAGAACATGACATGGAGCATCGGAAGCCAATTGGCTCATTCAGTTAAGACTGAGCAAGACCTCACGTGAACAGATCGCGCGAGCGCAACCCGCTTGTCTAAAAACTGCCTGAGTTACCAATTTCCCATCCATTTCCATTCATTCACTATTTGCTCCATGGCTCCTCTTCTTGTGTGTGCGCATGAGGATGAAAATGAAGAAACATGGAAATTCAGAAAGATGCTAAAACAGTATCACAGCAAGTCAGAATGGGTCAGGAAAATGGAAAGTCAGTTATTGGGAAATGTAATACCCAGTATTTCTAGTAGTTGGTTTTCTGTCTCAGTATGTGGATACTGATTGGGTAACTGGCAGGCTTCCTAAAACTAGGGTATTGCCTTATTTCAGCTGCACTCTGGCCTCGACAGGGAGCTACCTGGGCTAGGAAGGCCCCACAAAGCAAGGCTGTGCAGGCTCTGGGCTCAGGTCCTAATTATGGGTCTCCCCTAAGAGCAAGGGTGCAAAGTGTCCAGGGTGGAGGCTGGGGCTTACCTGTTTGGGGTGAGACCCCTGCTTCAGGCTGACACCACTCCAGAAGGGTCCTGGCTGGGAGCCCTGCTACAAGCTGCTGCTGTGTGGGCCAGGAGCTCACGTGGAGCCATGCTGCCACTTGGGGGGGAGGGGCGGGAAGCTTCTGAGAGCCACTGTCACTGCTTGGGGTGCCCCGTGCCTCACCAGGAGCCACTACAGGGCCATCTCTGCCTGGAGGTTGAGAATGGCCTGGAGTCCTGCTGCAAGCAACTGCCGCCATGAGCCTCAGGAGCGGGTAGCCCCACAGCCTCTCAACTTTGGCAGTGGCCATCTCCAGGGGATTTCCAGCCAGCTTTGCCCCTCCTGAAGGTGCACCTGCCCCCAGTTCTCAAAAGGTCCTTCCCAGAGAGGCAGCAACCCAGCCTGTGTTTTCAAAGAGGTGTAAAACCGTGGGACAGACAACAAAAGAGGTGACAAATCAGGGACGACTCTGAAAATCCAGGACACTTGAGTTATGCTCACTTCTGTCGGAAGAGCGAACCAGGCAAATAAAAGTGGGTTAGCTATGACATTGGTGAGTTGCTCACGTATCAACATATGGACTGCAGCTGAATGTATCAATAGCTTCCTGAGCTGAAGGCAATGGTGGAAAGAGGGTAGCCAGGGTCAAGATAGCTGTCTGGGCCTGCCAACAGGCAACATTCGGGTTCTGGGAGTGGATGATTGGCACAGAGGTTGGCTGCTAAAGTTTACTGTGGAGCCTGAGGGTGTGGCAGTCTGACGTAGGATTGAAATGAAAATGCCAGTATGTATTCAAACTCTCTGCTACTTAGTGCTGGTGCTGCTGTGCGTCATACTATTGAGCACTGTTATGTTAACAGCATGGTGCACGTACCACTCAGTGGGGAATGAAGAGGACCAAGTAACAAAATGATGGATACATGGAGGAAACAAAATAGAGCTGAAAGGGGTAGTTGGTTTATTATTCACAGGCATTATTCACATTTTTGGGTACCCCTTCAAGTACCTGAATAATACCCATCACCAAAATGGGTCCTCGCATGCCTGGTTTAATAAAAAAATGACATAATCAGAATAATCAAAGTGACCTCCCCCCAAAAAAAAACCTCCAGAAAAACTGAAATGGAATAGCCAAAGTGGATATGGCTACCAAGAGCATACATGGATATTGGTTATGACCAGAACTACTAATTTCACTTTGAGTAGGGTATATTTGACATTGTTGAGATACCTCTTTCAGCTCTAAAAATAACAAAGAGAAATAAACAAATCAAATAACCAAAGTTACTGAAATGAAATAGCCAAATTAATGAATATTTGAATCTGGGAATGGAGCAAGAAACAAATAGTGCTTTGAAACCACTTCATTTTAATGGATTCAAAGCGACTGAATTAGTTAGTTTGGGGATTTGCTTTGGATCTTGATTTCAGCCCTAGTCTGCCACTTCATGGAGAGTCTGGTTGCTGTGTTGGTCCAAAGAGTAAGAGATGGAGACAAAATAGTTCAGATGATCTCTTTTATGGGACCAACGTCTGTTGGCAAGCGTGTGCAAGGTTTTGGGCCATGCAGGGCCCTTCCTCAGATTTTGTTATCATCACTGCATGGAGTCAGTTTGCCTGTAGAGAGCAGTAGCTTGCTACCTCAGCCCCAGCTCAGTATATGCAACCCCTAGCCTCCTCACTAATAGGCGCATCGGGGTTGGGGCCTTAGAAGCAGCGAAGCAGGGGAAGAGGAGAGAGACAGGGCAGGGTAAATGAGCAGCAATAATGCTGTGCCAGGGGTGGGGAGAGAAGGGGCCCAGCTAGTCAATTCATTGTGAGGTGAAAGTCTCCATGGCTCAATCACCTGGGCAAATCCTCCCCCCGCCCCCCTTCCAGTGTGTCTCTTCCAAGGCTCACTGCATCGCCCTCAGGAGCCCTGGGTGAGCATGGTTCTCTCCTTTTTACAGTGGAAGGGGGGGGGGGGCTCCTCATCTGTGCCCCTCAGATTGTCCTATCATTTCTTGGGGCTGGGGGGGGGCTGGGCTGAGGATGGGTGTCCAGTTTCCCCAGGTATGAGCTGAATGATGATGACCATAGCTCCCTCATTGGGATGCAAGAAGCACTATTGAGGTCACCATGTCGTTACCAAGGGCCTCCCAGAGCAGCCTTATTAGTCACACGATTGGGGGGTGGGGGGGCTGGTCTATGATTCTGAATCACTAATGACACTGTGGAAAGCAGAGCACAGGCTGCGAGCTGCCTGGCCTGAGGAGAGTGCAGGTATGTTGGAGCCAGGAGAGGGGTGGGCAGGCAGACTGAGACTGCATTAGGGGGTAGGACGGACAGGAGAGGGGATGAATGGGCAGGAGGATGAAGAGAAGGGGAACCCTGTCTAGAACAAGGCCAACTGGTGAGTAAATGTGAGCAAGGTGTGTTCTCTCCTGAGTATGCAGGAGCCACACTGCCAACCACTGTACAATGCAGCTGATGCCTCTCTAAGATATCTGTGCATGCTGACCTCATGTGCCTAAGACAGGCACAGATGTGTTCATTGGGATCACTGGTAGCCACTGCCCACCGCGCTGGAACTCCCTTACCCTGGAAGTTCAGCAAAGCCCAAGTCTGAGCATCTTCAGGACAGAGGTAATATATAAGACCCAGCTATTTTGCCAGGTGTTTGGCAGGTAGATCTGAGGGAGTATCTTATATCGGATTTTATTTTACATTTATTTTGTGTGTGTATGTGTGTTTTATTTATATCTATTTTACTGGTTGTTTTTTTTTGTGGTAACCTGCCATGAGCCCTTGGGATAGGGCAGGATATAAACAAACAGATGAACAAACAAACAAAGGAACCGGCAGCGAAAGCAACACCGCGTTGGGCATAAATGGTCTTCTCCCGGGGGATCCTCCTGGCCGTCCAGTCTGGACAATAGGGTAGATCCCGCCGGGAGCCAGTAGGAGGCAGACATCCAACTTTGAGGAGCCTACTAGGAGGGATCTACCCTCAGCTCCCCAGTTGTTTGTCTGCCTTGGTGCAGTAAGGATGCAGGCAAGCGGGCTGGAAGAAGACAGCACAGGTTTTACTTTATCTTCTGGATTGGTGCGCTCTTCCAGTGGAAGAACCGGCCCGGTGCCACGGGGAGAGAAATTCTCTGCCCTGTTCACCTACCCGGCTCTCCAGGGTACTGTCGTGGATTTTCCTCTAAATCCACTGGGTTCAGGTGGGCTCACCAATTCGAGGCTGCACACAGAGTCTGGGTAACTATCATTAGTTTATTCAGCATACCAACGCGTTGTGCAGACACTGCAAGGGAGTGCTGCCCCCTTGGGACAGTTCAGCAAGCTTTTATACAAAATGCAAAACTGTGCTTCACACATGCACATATACAGTTATCTAACTGGGTTTTTCCACTTGCCAACTCAATCATGACCTTTCCTCTAATTAAGACAGTATATTTGGTTACACCCCTAGCTGCTCAAGTTATCTGCTCCCTGCATTCCATTCTACTCCTAGGCCCATCCTGTTCATTCTTATCAGTAATGTTCCTTCTTGCTGACACATAGCACACTTCATAACTGTTCTTAGCTGGGCTTTCTGTATTTTTCCACCTCAAGTCCTCCCTTTTGATGCCCCTTTAGATCATCCTAAAGGGCATCACCACCACCTAGTCCTGAGTCCCCATGGGCCTCTGAGGGGTCCCTTGGC
>QEPC01002403.1:3000370-3035894 GCA_003113815.1 Sphenodon punctatus | reverse complement strand
CCCCCCCCCCCAGAGCTAGGGCCTCCAGACCTTACAAGGGTGGCTCCAGAGGGGCCGGTAAGGGCAAACATCCTCTTCCCAAGAAACCCCGCAGGTCCTCCGATCTAATTGTCTCCCCAGCTTCATCTGAGGAGGAGCAGGATGATTTCCTTTCCAGCCACGACTCCGAGGAGGAGGACACATCGTGTCAGGGGAGTAAAGACAAGCGGGGAAAGGACTCTGCCCCTGCGGAGTCCATGGAGGAAGAGGAGGAGGGGGTCTCAGATGGGGAAATTGTCAGCAAAGTGGAGACAGCTGACAAGGAGGAATCAGGAGAGGTGGACGTAGAACCCTCCCTGGACCCAGATAGACAATTCCCCTGCAAGTATTGTGACCTGATCTATGATCAGTTCACCAAAGCCCTCCATTTGAAGCAGAAAAAAGAAAAGGATGCTTCATCCTCTTCCGAAGAAGAGGAGGAGGAGGAGGAGGCTAGGGGTTACCTTCCCAGAGCGAGGGGCCGAGACAAGGGGCTTCTGCTGGATAATGCTTATGAAAAAATTATCCGTAAGGAGTGGCAGAACCCAAACAGACCTTCCAAGATGACAAGGTCTCAGTTGTCCCTTTACTCTTTCAACAGGAAAAAGAATGCTTTTTTATCAACCCCTAAGGTGGATGCTGCGGCAGCATCTTTAGCTAGAAGCTCCGTGTTCCCGACAGTGGGGGACTGCTTCCCCAGGGACCCAACAGACAAGGCAATAGATTGCAACCTGCGGAGAAACTTCAACGAGATGTCAGCAGTTATGAAGATGGCCACGGTCTCGTCTTACTTCTCCAGAGCGTTAATGGTGTGGATCAAAAGAGCGTCAGACCCGGGCATTTCGGATAAAATGACCAGAGTACTGTCCACATGGATTCAGCTAGCATACTCCTTCATGGCAGATGCTTCCACCGACATGCTTCACTGGGCTGCAAAGGCAGCTGCCTCCAACGTAGCGGCCAGACGTCGCCTGTGGCTGAGGTCATGGAGAGGGGACAACACCGCAAAAAACGCTTTGGTAGGCGGCCCATTCCAGGGGCGGAAGCTGTTCGGCGTGTGCCTCGATAAGGTTCTGACCGACGCGGCTGACAAGTCAAAGAAACAGACCTTACAAAGCTTGGGGGTTCCCAAATGGAATTTTCGTTCCAACAATGCAGGCCAAGCAGGGAACTCCAGGCGACCCTTTTTTCCTCATAAGGGGAATCAGCAGTGCTACAAGCCAAGATGGCAGAAACAGCGGGGCACTGACAACAGAACCAAGCAGCGGCAGGGTGCAGGAAGTCCTAAGCAGGACGCCTGACTGTGCACAGCCCTGCCCTCTAGACCAGCTCAACCTAGGGGGCAGACTTCAGCTGTTTGCTTCAAAATGGGCAAACAGCATCACAGACACATGGGTCCTTCAGACGATATGGAGGGGGTATGTTATAGAGCTAAAAAGCTCCCCCCCGCAATTCTTTGCTCATCAGCCGTTCCCAGGGATCTGGGCAAACAACAAGCCATGCAAGCGGAAATTGTCAGACTCCGTTCCATCGGGGCGATAGAGGAGGTTCCTCCTCACGAACAAGGACAAGGACTCTACTCCACCATTTTCCTAGTCCCAAAGAAACTAGACGAATGGAGGGCTATCCTAGCTCTAAAGAGACTGAATCGAGCCCTCAAAATTCAGAGGTTCAGGATGGAAACTCTTCAGTCTATCCAGACAGCGATTGTACAGGGCGAATGGCTGACGGCACTCGACCTGAAGGAAGCCTATCTTCATGTCCTGATTTATCAGCCCCACCGCCAGTGGCTCCACTTCTGTTATGCGCATCAGCACTGGCAGTACAGGGCGCTTCCTTTAGGCCTAGCAACCTCGCCGAGAACCTTCACAAAGGTGCTGGTTGCTCTGGTGGCGATTCTGAGGACGGAGGGAATAAAGATTCATCCCTATTTGGATGACATCCTGGTCAGATCGCCATCCTGCACTCAGGCTCGCAGGGACATCCACCGCGTCATAGAGTGTCTGCAGGACCACGGGTTCGTCATAAATCACAAGAAGAGTCATCTTCTTCCCTCACAGACCCTGGAACACCTAGGGGTTGTCCTGGACACCAAGCAGAACAGGCTTTTCCTCTCCGAACAGCGCCGTCTGAAGATGCTGACTCTCATCCAGCAGATAGTGGGGAAGCCCAGGTCCAGACTGAAGACACTAGCAAGCTTGCTAGGAGCAATGACCTCCTGCCTAGGTATCGTACAATGGGCAAGACTTCACTCCAGACCCCTGCAACGGTTCCTTCGTCCATGGCAGGACTCCCTGACTCAAGGACAGAACCCGTCAATCCAGGTGACGCCACTCCTGAAGAAGTCCCTGGTTTGGTGGATTCACCAGGACAGATTCTCACCAGGAATGCCCCTTTCTGACCTGGAGAGAACAACTCTGACCATAGATGCAAGTCTAAGCGGTTGGGGCACACACACGCAGGACCACTCCGCTCAGGGCAAGTGGCAACAGTGGGAGAAGACTCACCATATCAACTGGTTGGAGTTGAGGGCGATTTACCTGGCTCTGAAACAGTTGGCACCGTTTCTGAAGGGGAAGGATGTGTTAATCTATACCGACAACACGGTAGCGAAGGCCTATATAAACCACCAGGGGGGCTCGAGGTCCGAGTCTCTTCACCAGCTAGCCACCATTCTCATCCGGTGGGCAGAGAGCAACCTGAGGTCGATCAGGGCACTTCACATCAGAGGGGTTTCCAACACTCAGGCCGACTGGCTCAGCCGGGTTCAGTTAGACCAAGCAGAGTGGTCCCTGCACCACTCGACATTCCAGGCCATAACAGAACGATTTGGGTCTCCGTCCATAGACCTGTTCGCATCCTCGGAGAACGCAAAGCCGGAGAGGTTCATATCTTGGCACCCGGACATCAGAGCGATAGGCTTTGACACGCTAAATTGCCCTTGGCCACAGGAGCTCCTGTTCGCATTTCCTCCTGTGCCACTCATTCAGAGGACAATCTTGAAGATCAGGAAAGAGCAGGCGAGAGTGATATTAGTAGCTCCGTACTGGCCCAGGAGGCCATGGTTTGCAGATCTTCAAGAGCTCAGTCAAGAGCCTCCATTCAGGCTTCCACCGAGTGTCACGGGTTGGGGGTCCGCACCCCCCACTTTACCAGGTCTGAGTGACTCAGTTTCCCTTGTGCACAGTTCTCTTGAATCAGTTTCTCTCACTGGCTAATTCAAGTGTGCCACAATGAAACTTCTTGTCACACAAGGGCCCGATCCTTCCCGTTTCGACTCTTTACTCTCTGGGTTCGCAAGAGCTTGAGGGCTCTTGTAGCTCACTTGTGTTCCAATATTAGACACTAGACCACTTCTTTATAAAGTAAGAAGTATATTTATTGATTACATAACAAGATAGTTAAACAGAGTGGTAATAGAAATAAAAGGTAAATATAACGCATTCCTAACTTATACTGTTTTGAGTTCCTAAGTTATTCATCTTACCCTAGAACAAGTCCATAAGTTCTGGTTTCCTCAGCCATAAGGAAACTGGCTGGGCTCTGGCTTCTTATTTGGCAAAAAGCAATTCGTCTCTCACTTCATCTTCCCCCAGCCTGTTGCTGACAGGCTCCTCATTCGTATGTAGATGTTCTCTCCAAGAAGCTTTGCAAGAAATCTCCAAGCATCCTCTCTTCTGGGATCTCTGTCCTTATATATCCTGGAGGAAACTCTTAGCCCCTTCTCGAGGCTTCTAGAATTCCCTTTGTTCCCTTATCAGGCTTCTATGTGTCTTCTTGCGCGTAGCCAGTGGCTACCTTCATTAGCATTGTTGATGGCCCTGGCCATCCGTCTGGCCCCAATACACGTTGGTATCTGTTTGTATCCTGTGTAGCCTGGTGACGTGTGAGAGGCCCAACCTGAGCTGTAATTTGAGTTCTACCGTTCTCAGAGTTAACATTACAAACATGTGGAGACTTTGAGATTACATAGTGTACATGTATTGTAACGTTACATCCATGTGAAACCTTTGGGACCATACATTTACCAAACATGTAGTCCCGTGTTACACGTATGTGACCCCATGTTTCCCCATGACACCGAGATCGGACCTACTATCCCAGGGGCCGATCGTGCACGACAACCCGGGAACGTTCAGGTTAACAGCCTGGAACTTGAAAGGAGGGCCTTGAGGAATCTAGGATACTCTTCAAGGGTTTTGAACACCTTATTGCAATCCAGGAAGCCTGCAACGAGGCAAATCTATCAAAGCACTTGGGCGACCTTTGTGAAATGGTGCGCGACCAGGTCCCAAGACCCGGAGAGAGTCTCCATCAGTATAGTCCTAGAGTTCTTACAAGGGGGTCTGGATAGGGGCCTAAAGCCTAGTACCTTACAGAGACAGTTAGCAGCCATTAATAGCGTGCTAGCCACCGTGAGGGGTCGAAGGATATCGGGGCATCCTCATGTGAGGTGTTTCCTGAGGGCCGCTAGACTCCTATCCCCTCCGGTGATTCACAGGTTCCCCTTTTGGAGCTTGAACCTTGTTCTGAGAGCTCTCACTAAAATTCCTTTTGAGCCTCTCAGGGAGATATCCATGTACTTCCTTTCCCTCAAGGTGGCCTTTTTAGTGGGAATTACCTCGGCTAGGAGAGTGTCAGAGCTAGGAGTCCTCTCCATTGAGCCCACGTTCTGTTCCTTTAAGGAGTCTTCAGTGACTCTTAGATTGGATCCGGCCTTCAGCCCCAAGGTGGATTCCAGATTTCACAGGGAACAAGAAATCTATTTGCCCTCCTTTTGCCCGAACCCTTCTCATCCACTAGAACGTCAGTGGCACGCTCTGGATGTGAGAAGGGCTCTCAAGGTTTATTTAGACAGAACTAGGTCCTTTAGATGCTCCTCAGCCTTGTTCGTATCTTATAACCCCCAGAGAAAGGGATTAAAGGCTTCCAAGTCCTTGATAGCTAAATGGATGACCCTGTGCATTTCCGAAGCCTACAAGGTGGAGGGAAAGCTTCCCCCTTTGGGTCTCTTTGCCCATTCTCTGAGGGGCGCTGCCACATCTCAGGCTTTCAGGAATGCAGCCTCTTATGGGGCAATTTGTAGGGCTGCGACGTGGTCATCAGTTCATTCTTTTACCACTCATTATAAGATTCCCTTGCAGGATTCTGCAGATGCAGCCTTTGGGAGACATCCTCTAGGGCTTACTCTCGCTCGTCTGGGGACCACAGTCACCTATCTGGACTTCCCTCCAGTAAGTTAGTCTTTCCCTCCCTTGTTTGGGGTCTAGCATACTGCTTTGGTACATCCCTACTGTCCAGACTGGATGGCCAGGAGGATCCCCTGGGAGAAAGGAAAATTGGGTACTTACCGCTGAATTTTCCTTCTGCGGGGGATCCTCCTGGCCAGCCAGTCTGGACAGTAGGGTAGATCCCGCCGGGAGCCAGTAGGAGGCAGACATCCAACTTTGAGGAGCCTAGTAGGAGGGATCTANGCGGCTTTACTCAGACTCGGTTAGTTTAGGGGTGTGGAGTTGGTTCCCCCAGTTAGTCGGTACCTTCTGTTAATAGAGAATTTTTAGAGGATATTGGGAGTTTAATTCTCAAGTTCAGCTTTTTCAGACTGGGGAGCTGAGGGTAGATCCCTCCTAGTAGGCTCCTCAAAGTTGGATGTCTGCCTCCTACTGGCTCCCGGCGGGATCTACCCTACTGTCCAGACTGGCCAGCCAGGAGGATCCCCCGCAGAAGGAAAATTCAGCAGTAAGTACCCAATTTTCCTTTCCGACAAGATCCAGTCCAGTACCCAAGCCACACCATGAGCACTGCAAAAGGGAATATAGAGCAGCAGCAGGAGGGACAGGACAGACTAGTAAATCAGTGCACCCGGCGGGTGGGGGGAGAGGCACAGCATCCGTCCCACAATAGGCAGAAGTTATAGGTTGTAACTCTCCATCATTCTCTTCACAGGCATCCACCAGGCAGCACTGCTGCCCCAGCTGTGGCAGGAGGAGGTGCCCCCCTGGAGCAACAACAAGACCTGGGCCTTCATCACCCTCTGGGGGGACAAGAAGGTGTAATGGGATTTGTACCTAATGCACTGGAATGACTGGGTGTTTCCATGGATCACCACCTGGATGGCGGTGCTGGGCTACCAACGGTACCAATGAGCCAGTGCCACCAGCAGGCCAAGGATCTGAGAAGGAGCTTCAAGAAGATTAGGGCCATTTAGTTGGGAGAAGAGGCTATTGAGGGGGGATACAATAAAAGTTAATAAAATCATGAATGGCGGGGAAAAAGTAAATAGGGAACAGGTGTTTGCCCTTTCTCACAATAAGAGAATGAGGAGACACGCTCTGAAATTAAATGGCAGCAGATTCAAAACAAAGAAAAGGATGTAACTTTTCACTCAGCGGACAATACAGTTGTGGAACTTATTGCCAGAGGAGGCAGTAAAAGTCAGTATAGCTACAAATAGGAACTAGATAAATCCTTAGGATGCAATTCAATACCCCACTGTAAACTGCTCCTACGCTAGATGTATGCCGACACATATTTGTACATGTGTGCCACATGCACAGCAAGCCACTCAGCGCAATGGGACATCTCTGCCAATGCGACCCTCCCGAGCCCACACACCTCACAGTCTAGGGGATGGAGCAGGAGCCATGCCTGCTCCATCTCCCGGGCTGCGGGGTGTGTGGGCTCAGGGGGTGGTGGTGGTGTTGCATTGGCAGGGGCGCCCCATTGCACCGAGCGGCTTACTAATATGTGCTCGCCACCTGGCCGGGCATTGTGCGGTGGGCAGAGCATGTGCCAAGCTGGACTGCATCCTTAGAGGATAGAGCCATGCATGCTTACTAGTTGGGGCTTAAACTACCTGGTTACCAGTAGTTGGGAGTAGCTAGCAGGAGATGGGTCACACCCTCAATGACTTGTACATCTCTCTAGCTACTGTAGCTGTCCACTGTTGGAGACAGGATGCTGGGCTCAATGGACTATGGGTCTTACCCAGTATGGCACTTCTTATGTTCTTATGGTTTTATGTTCTTAGGTCAAGGACAACCACTACAAGACCGGGCATGGGCTAAATCCTATATGGACCACCTTGAACACTTCCTCTGCATCAATAAATCCACCATGGCCCCACAGATTGTCACCACTAGGCTTGCCCAGGGCTGCGGCTGGGTGGGCACCCCTCCACCAGTTCCAGACCCAGTCATTCCAGCAGTGGTTCCCCACCCTGGGAAGGAGGAGGCTGGCACCTTAGGGACACACACCACCATGTCTGGCCACACCCCCGGCCCTCAGCCAGAGGATTCAAACACCACTCAAACACCACAAGGGATGTGACATTCATGAGGATGTGAGAGCTCAGGTATACGTTCTTGGCTTGGTTACAGTAAATTGGGAGTTTGCAGATAACAGATGGGGGATAATCCTGGGTAGGGATGATTAGCAGGAGTTCAGAAGTGCGGAGCAGAAGAGGTGGGTTTTGAGGAGGGACTTGAAGGCGTGGAGGATGGGGGCAAGGCGGACGAGGGCAGGGAGAGAGTTCCAGGCGTGCGGGGCAGCAAGGGAGAAGGGACGAAGGCAGTTGGCGGAGAAGGGGAGGCATGGGAGGGTGAGGGAGGGGATGGAGGAGGAGCGGAGTGCTCAAGTAGGGGTTCGGAGGGAGATCAGGGCAGAGAGATAGTGGGGAGCGAGGTTGTGAAGGGTTTTGTAGGTGAAAACGAGGAGCTTGTGCAGAATACGCTCAGGAAGAGGGAGCCAGTGGAGAGGAGAGGTTTCACATGGTCAGAGTGATGGGCTAGGTGGATGATCCTGGCAGCAGAGTTTTGAACAGAGATAAGGGAAGAAAGGTGGGAGCGGGGCAGACCAGCGAGGAGGAGGTTACGATAGTCAAGGCGTGAGATGACTAGGGCGTGGATGAGAGTTTTGGCAGAGGAGACAGACAGAAAAGGGAGGAGCTTGGCAATGTTGTGGAGGGAGAAGCGCTAGGATTTGGCAACGGAGTCAATGTAGGGTTTGAAGGTAAGGTGCGAGTTGAAGATGAAGCCCAAGCTGCGAGCTTGGGGGACAGGGAGGATGGACACCCCGTCAATGGCAATTGACAAGGAAGAGGGAGAGGAAGGACTGGGAGGGAAGATCAGGAGTTCAGTTTTTGCCATGTTCAGTTTGAGTTGGCATTGGCGTTGAGGCATCCAGCCGGAGATATCAGAGAGACAGTTGGTGAGACGAACTTGAACAAAGGGGGAAAGGGAAGGAGTGAAGAGATAGAGTTGAGTGTCGTCAGCATATAGGTGGTATTGGAAGTCATGGGAGGCAATGAGTTTGCCTAGGGATTGGGTGTAGATAGAGAAGAGGAGTGGGCCAAGGATGGAGCCTTGGGGAACCTCGACTGAGAGGGGTAGGGAGGAGGAGGGGGAGGAGTTAGGAAGAGATACATTGAAGGAGCAGTCAGAAAGGTAGGAGGAGAACCAGTCAAGGACAGAGTCCCGGAATCGAAGGGAGTGGAGCGAATCAAGCAGAAACAAGTGGTCAAAAGTGTCAAAGGCAGCAGAGAGATCAAGGAGGACAAGAATAGAGTAAAGGCGGTTGGATTTAGCCACAAGAAGATCGTTGGTGATCTTAGCCAGAGCGGTTTCAGTGGAGTGAAGGGGGCAGAAGCCAGATTGGAGGGGGTCAAGGGAGGAGTTGGCAGAGAGGAGGTCGAGGCAACGGGAGTAGGCAACCTGTTCAAGGAGCTT
Source organism: Sphenodon punctatus (assembly GCA_003113815.1). Classification (NCBI taxonomy): domain Eukaryota; kingdom Metazoa; phylum Chordata; class Lepidosauria; order Sphenodontia; family Sphenodontidae; genus Sphenodon; species Sphenodon punctatus. The sequence continues at coordinate 3,027,150 of QEPC01002403.1, read as the reverse complement.
GGAAGCAAAAGGGAGGAGCGAGACAGGACGGTAATTAGAGGGTTCAGAGGGATCCAGAGTGGACTTTTTGAGGATGGGGGGAAACAGTGGCGTGTTTAAAGGCAGAGGGGATGGAGCCGGTAGAGAGGGAGAGGTTGATGATGTGCAGGAGGAGAGGGGCAATGGTGGGGGAAATGGAGGTCAGGAGGTGGGAAGGAATGAGTCTAGGGGGCAAGTGGGGGGTTTGGAGGAGGAGAGCAGGGAGGAGATTTCCTCAAGGGAGGCAGGAGGGAAGGAGGACAGGAGAGAGATGGGGGGAGGAGGGAGGGGTGGGGAGTAGCAGGGGGAGAGGACTTGGAAGCGATATCCAGGCGGATTTTGTCAATCTTAGAGGTGAAAAAGAGAGAAAGATCCTGAGCGGAGAGAGAAGAGGGAGGAGGAGGACAGGGGGGGTTTGAGAAGGGAGTCAAAAGTGGAAAAGAGGTCGTGAGGGTACTGAGAGCAGGACTCAATGCAGGAGGCATGGTACTGCTGTCTAGCAAGGGAGATAGCAGATTTGAGCAATGAGAGGCAGAATTTGAAGTGGAGGAAGTTGGTCACCAGCATGGCCTCCATTCCTCCCTTTGTTCACAGGTGTCCAAGAGGCCAAGGGGGAGCAACCGAAGGAGCCTGAGATACCAGGCATGGTGCCACCTCAAGGGAAGATGGGGCAATGCCCCTCCTGGCCCCCCCCCACGCGCCCAGTAAGGTAGGTGCCAGTACCACTTACCTTTAATCCTGTCCCTGGTGCTGGCCGCGTGTTCAGAGGCTGGCACGGCTTTTTCAACCTGCTCCGGTGTTCTAAACTTCCTGTTTGGAGCAGTGCGCATGCGAGAGCGAGCTCCTATGCTCTGCGCATACGCACACATGGGGCGGGGGGTCAGGACTTGCAGGGAGCTGCCTGGGAGGGGACTTGGAGAGCCAGAGGCTCTCACTGAAGGAGGGAGGAGTCAGACTCAGAGAGTGGTGGAGACCTGTAAGGGTCAAAACTTCGCAGAACACATGTTGGGCGGCTAGGGAGTGCCATCCAGCATGTGTTCATAGGAAAGAGCAACGTGCTGCCAGGATTGCTTGGGGCAGTCTTTCATGGAGCTCTATGGAGAGGCAACCGGCAACACAGCAATGTTATATGGGTTGTAGCCCTTGGCACCCTGTGGGCAGGAGAGGGGGCAGGAGGGGGAGCAATGGATGTATGTGTGTGTGTGACTGTGTGACGTGTGCGTGTGCTATTGGCCGGTGGAACAGCAACTGCAGGAGGGGGGAGTGGAGAGTGCTTGTGTTTTTTTGTGTAAATTATATTTAGTGTCTCTGAGTGTGGGCTTTTTTCTCTCAAGTGGTGTGAGGGTGGGGGCTGCCTGCTGCAGAGACCAGAGCATATATAAAGGTGACTTCACCAGGCACCATTTTATCTCTCTTTCGGTTCTTGAGAGAGAGTTTGCAGTTGGCCAGCCAACTGTTGGTCAGACTGAATCTTTTTCATTCAGGATCACTGTTAGATTATATTTATTTATAGATAATATTTTATTAATAATAATCATCTCAAGGAAGCAAGTGAGGTAGTGTCAAGTCAGACCAAGGGTCCATCATCAAGCCCAGCATCCTGTCCTCCAGTGGGGAGGAGATGCTGCCGAGCTCAGCCTGCCCTGTCAGGGCGCAAGCCTGCTGGGTGAGTACACTGGGGATCCGGCTGGGGCTTGGCCTTGGCTTTTCTGGGGGGGCCCAGGGGCTGGGGGACTTGTCATGGGAGGAGGGGGGACGTTATAATAAATAGTGATTATTATGAGATGATATCACATATGGTTATTACATACAGATTGGTTCTGCCCTTTTAATACATTTTTAGTATTTGTAGGATATTTTAAATTAATTTTTAAATTGTGAGTAATAGTATGTTTTAATTATGAATTGTAATTGTTGATTTGTGTGTTGTAAGCCACCCCAAGCTGCTCGGTGAGCAGAAGGGTGCGGGATAAAATTGAAATAAATAAATAAATAAATAAATATGATTGTGCTGCCAGCTGCCTCAAGACATTAATTCTTAATTTTTAATTGAGTAAAGTTGAACTTGCTGCTGTGTGGTGTACTCTAACTTGAAGGAATAGATAGACTTAAAAACCACAATTACTTCTGCTACTAGTAGTAGCAGCAGAAGTAGCTTTTCAGCCATTTCCATTAGGTAATGCAATAGTGGCTTCCAAGTGCTAAAAATATCCTATGTTCACACTAGTAGTAGTATCTCTGCACTGCAGAGATAGATACTACTACTAGTGTGAACAACTTGGGTTTTTCTTTCTTACTTGGAAACCACTATTGCATTTTCCTAATTAAGACTGATGTGTCTTGTGTCTAAAGGTTGGTTGAAGCCAAATATTGAGCTGCTGACCTAGAATATCTAGTAGATATTCTGAGGTGAGCAGCTGAATATTTGGCCTCTAGCCTGGTATGATCTGTACTAGTTGCAACACATGCTATAAGGGATGTACTGTTGGTGTCCCTCCTCTACTCTCCCAAGCCCAAAGCATGTGCAAAAAGGACAATGGCCATTTTGTGGAGGTGGAGCCCCCACAAAATGGTTTGTTGAAGTCAGTGGTATTTCCTTTCTTTGCTGTTTTCCAGTCTAAACTGTCTGCTGTCTCTGTGTTCGGTGGGGGGCTCTAGGGGCTTTGATGGAAAAGGTTTTCAATCTTTGCTGCAATATTTTCTGCATCTGAAAATGGCCCTGGCCTGCTCTTTTGAAGTCTGGACATGGGATGTTGCAGGCTTGTCTGTGAGAAGGCCATGCCACAGGTCAGTTCACTAATTAGTAGTCCTTGCAGGAAGGTTTGTTGTAACAGCTCAGACACCTTTTACATTGCAACAGAACTATATGTAGCATGTTTTCTGTTTTGGGACAAGTGGAACTCCATGCTGCAGTTTTCATGATGTGCAGTGCTAAGGACTTCACGTAATACTGTTGGGTCATTCACTGCTGCCCCCTAATGGAAAGTAGTTTCTTGCCTCTCTGCTTGTGACTGTGCTTTTGAGAATCTTGCTTGCCAGTTTTGTGGAGAAACAGAAATGCATAGTTTGAATTTGGTTTATTCAGCCCTGTGTGCTTGGTTGCTATACAGGCCTGTAACTGGCCAGACTTTTAAAAAAAGACTTGTGTGCTTGGACAGTCATTTGGCTGCCAGGGATAGGGTGTAGCTACTAGGGATGCTGGTCTGGATGTGCCTGGTTTGGTGGCACTGGCAATGCAGCCCTGAAACTGGCCAATTTTTAAAAAAAGGCCTGTGTGCTTAGACAGGCATTTGACTGCCAGGGATAGGGTGTAGCTACTAGGGATGCTGGTCTGGATGTGCCTGATTTGGTAGCAATGCAGCCCTGAAACTGGCCAAACTTTTTTTAAAAGGCCTGTGTGCTTGGACAGGAATTTGGCTGCTGGGGATACAGTGTAGCTACTAGGGATGGTGGTCTGGATGTGCCTGGTTTGATGGCAATGCAGCCCCGAAACTGGCCAATTTTTTTAAAAGGGCCTGTTTGCTTGGACAGGCGTTTGGCTGTCTGTGTACTGGGAGCCTACCCTAGAAAACTACAGGCAGCCATGAGAGCATGAAAATGAAGAGGGTTCCAGATAATGGTAAGTGATGGCATGGGGATTGGGAGGGTCTTGGACCTCGTCTTTGGGGGAGAGGTCCACAAAGAGCAAAATTAAAAATGTCATTCAAAATGCAAACATCTGAAGTAATTTGCTTCTTTTTTTTATCCAGTTTGTCTGAGATCTGGCATGATTCCACACCTTGCCTTGCTTTCCTTTAGGGATGTGTCAACAGAACGAGGTTCAGATGTTTGGATGTTCGGACATTCGGTCCGAAAACTTAGTTTGGATTCGTGGGTTCGGTCCCGCAGCATTCGGACACACCCCACTCCCAGGCCCCTGCTTCAGGCAGAAGTCATGGATGCCATGGCCCCCATACTTCTTGGAACATCGAGGCAGCCCTGACCGCCATAGTGAGGGAGTGGGTCACGTCAGGTGCGCCCTTCACCAAGGGGTGCGTGGTGATGCACAACGCACCCAATATATTGAGGGCAGTCCATGAGGGGGGCTTCACCAGCATCCCTTGTGCCGCATACACTCTTCACCTGGTGGTCAGTGATGCTTGGGGGAGAAGGGGGTTGGGGCAGGCACCCTTAGCTCCCTGATCGAGCGGGGGAGGAAGCTGGCCGGTTTCTTTAACCGGAGCATGGGTCCTGGGACAGGAGTGGCAGCTTCTGGATGAAATGGAACAACAGCCCTCCCTGGCTGGAACATAGACCGCAGAACACTGAGCATGGGTTCTGGGGCTGGAGTGGGTGGCTGCTTCTTGATGCGGTGGAATGACAGCTCCCTGTGAGCAGAGTGATGGCCCCAGAACCCTGATGGTGGGACCTGGGGCTGGAGCAGCTGACTGTTTCTTGATGCGGTGGAATAACGGCTCCCTGTTAGGAGAATGACGGCCCCAGAACCCTGATGGTGGGTCCTGGGGCTGGAGTGGCAGCTTCTGGATGAAACGGAATGATGTCTCCCCTTGACTGTAACGTAGGCCCCAGAATCCTGATGATGGGTCCTGGGGCTGGAGTGGCAGCTTCTGGATGCAGTGGAATGACAGCTCCCCGTGAGCGGAATGACGGCCCCAGAACCCTGATGGTGGGTCCTGGAAGAGGAGTGGCAGCTTCTGGATAAAGTGGAACGACAGCCCTCCCTGCTTGTAACATAGGCCCCAGAACCCTGATGGCGGGACCTGGAGCTGGAGTGGCTGGCTGCTTCTTGATGCCGTGGAATGACAGCTCCCCGTGAGCAGAGTGATGGCCCCAGAACCCTGATGGTGGGTCCTGGGGCTGGAGTGGCAGCTTCTGGATGACGTGGAATGATGACTCCCCTTGACTATAACGTAGGCCCCAGAACCCTGATGGCGGGACCTGGAGCTGGAGCAGCTGGCTGTTTCTTGATGCGGTGGAATGACGGCTCCCCGTGAGCGGAATGACGGCTCCAGAACCCTGATGGTGGGTCCTGGGGCTGGAGTGGCAGCTTCTTGATGATGTTGAACGATGGCTTCCCTTGACTGTAACATAGGCCCCAGAACCCTGATGGTGGGTCCTGGGACTAGAGTGGCAGCTGATGATGCCTGCTGCCACTCTGTTGGCACAGCCCCTGCCACCTCTGCCACGTGCCCCATTGCCTACCTTACAGGTAGCAGACCGGCCTGTACTGCTTCCCTTCTCCATTTCTCCCACCCAAAGAATGCACACAAAGATTTTATATTTTTTAAATTTATTTATTCCAATTGGTAATCTAATATTATATGTAACTACACTAACTCTAACTGCTATTAACTATTCAAAAACCTATGGAACTAAATGGAATATTATCTAATATCTACAAAGGCCTAGACTACAAACACACTATACAATAGTAAAACTGAATCACTACACACTATTTCTATCTTAGGGTGGTTCCGATCATTCCTTTCGGGGAGAAGCAAGCCAGCAGGTTGTCCTGGGGGCTGAATCTTCCAGCCCCCGGGCCCTGGATTGTGGTGTTCCACAAGGTTCTATTCTGTCTCCATTATTTTTTAATGTGTATATGCAGCCCTTGGGGGAGATTGTGAGAGGGTTTGGTGTGCGTTGCCACCAATATGCGGATGACACCCAGCTATGCCTCTCCTTTTCATCCGACCCAGGTCCTGCCATCTCAGTGCTGTCCCAATATTTGGAGGCCGTGGTGGATTGGTTACAGCAGAGCAAACTGAAGCTTAATCCTGATAAGACGGAGGTGATGGCAGTGGGTAGGGCGAGGGAGGTGTTGGCTCCCCTCATAGAGGGGGTTCGCTCTCCCGTAACCCAGCAAGTTTGGAATCTGGGAGTGTTATTAGACTCGGATCTCCGCCTAGATCAGCAGGTGGAGACGGTGGCTAAGGCCGCCTTCTGCCAGCTGTATCTGGTGCGGAGGCTACGTCCATACATTTCTAGACCTGACCTGGCCACCCTCATTCATGCCTTCATCACCTCGAGGTTGGACTACTGTAAGGCTCTCCACGTGGGCCTTCCCTTGACGCTGGTTCGGAGGCTGCAGCTGGTGCAGAATGTGGCAGCTCATCTCCTGACAGGGACGAGCCGACAGGAGCATATCACTCCCATGCTCCGCATGCTGCACTGACTGCCTATAGCATACCGAGCCAGATTCAAGGTGTTGGTTTTGACCTATAAAGCCCTACACGTACACGGTCTTGGCCCTTCATACCTCAGGGACTGCCTCACCTTCTGCTCCCCAGAGCAATCCCTTCGGTCTGCCGGGGGCACCTTCTTGGAGGTCCCCCGTGTAAAGCGGGGGGCCACAATGGAGAGAGTGTTCTTGGTGGCCGGGCCGCATTTATGGAACTCCCTCCCGGAGGAAGCCCGTCTGGCCCCAAGTTTGCTGGCCTTCTGCCAGGCCTGCAAACCTTGGCTGTTCTCCCAGGCCTTCGGAGGAGGGGAAGGGGTGGGTGGAAATGTTGGGGGGGGGGTGTTGGTTTTTAGGATTTTAGATGTTTTAATTTTGTGAATTAGTGTTTTAATGTTATTTTAATTGAGTTATTTTTTGTATTATCAGCCGTCCCGAGATGCTGTGGCATGAGGGGGCAGCTAAGAAATATAAATAAGTAAATAAAAATAAAAAGAAATATCTATCTCTATAACTAAGCTAACTCCTACAACTATCTATCTATAGTAACTATCTAATATCCAGGGACCCGGGATCACTGCACCAAAAAATCTTAAATTCTGCAACCAGTGAAGCCAAATTCTGCAAATTCACCGGGCGCATTAATATTTGCATAATTAACTTGATTTGCATAACTATACATGCTGGGAAGTAAATTTGCAACAGGTTTGACATAGAATCACAACTTTGCTGATCAAACAAAACTCAAATCCTCTGGAATTTCAGCACCCCAGAATTCTCACCTCATATTAAAACCCCAAACCTCCCTCACCCAAACATAGGGCCTTCAGACTCCACCCACCCACAATTCATTTCCCAGGAGTCTATTTACCCTCAGGCCATGGTCACACCTCCCTGACAGATGGCAGCTGCAGCAGCAGTTTTAGTTTGGGGTCAGGTGACAAGTTTATGCCTAAGCCATGATTTAAAGATCCTGCAGACAGCCCCCACTGCAGTGTCAGTGCAATTTCAGCATGGCACTGCGAGGATTGGCTGATTCTGCGAGGAGTGGCTGATTATGCAAAAATCACTGCAAATTGCGGCAACGCAGTCAACTCGGGTCCCTGTTAATATCTAATATCTATCTATATATATATACACACACAGGGATGGGGGGAAACACAGACAGCTCACAACAAACAACACAGGGAGGGGTACAAAACTGAAATGAAACCTAAATCAATCTAATTCTACTCTAAATAAATCCAAAAACAGGAGAAGGGAATCAGGGATGGAATATATACATGGAGGAGATAAGGATTCAATGAAGGGGAGGGAGAAAGAACACAGGGAGGGGTAAAAAATAAAATTTACACCTAAATCTGTCTAATCCAATCTAAATAAATGAAACTATGGAGGTAAATGTGTGGAAATGGGTGAAATAGGAGGTGGATGGCAATGGATTAGGAAGACAAACTGCTGGGAGAGGGAGACTTCTGAAAATGCCTGCTGACAGGATCAGTGGCTAGCTCAGAAGGAATTGGAAGGGGAGAGGGCAATGACTTTTGTTACTTGCTGCGCCCGCCTTACCACAAGCCCCATTGACTCCATGCAGCCTAGCCTGTGGCCAATTGCAGACTGCGAAGTCAGTGGTCTGAGGAAAAGAGGGTTGGTGATTGGGCAGGCTGGCTGCTAGTCCAAGCCTCTCCACCCCTGGCACCAGGAAGTCAGCTCCACAGCTGCTTGCACCCCCGGCCCCCGGGGCCTTCCAGTCACGTTTTTCCCACCCGAACACCACCGAACACACCTGAATGCAGCCAAACTGTTTGGGGCTTCAACCGTTCGGTTCAGCTGTCTGAACGGGCTGAGTTCGGGCCAAACACCAAACGGCTGAACCGGGTTCGCACATCCCTACTTTCCTTGTGAACAGAGGAGAAAGTAGGTAGGAGCATGGCAGAAGAGAAGGCTGCAGACAACAAGGAAACCCTTTTCCCTTGTCCCCCAGTGAACCCATCTCTTCCCCTTCCTCTTCTCATGCTCCAAAACCAAACCCTTTCCCTCCTACTTCTCCTCTGTCCTGTACTTCTCTTCCCTTTCATTCTCTTCTGATTCAGCTTGTCACAGGACAGGGAGCTAACTCAGTCCTCCCGGTTCTCCAAGCCAGAAGGAAGGCTCACAGGTGGCCAAGCATGCCATGAAAATTGTGGATTCGAGGGTTCAAGATAAAGGTAGGCGATGGCAATGTGATCTGTTTTTTTTAACCTACTATGGTTAATTTGGACCCGGTGGGAAAGAGAGTGGACGGGACCCCAGTAAGAGGGTTCTCTATCCCCTGGTAGTAGTGCTCCACACAACAGCATTCCCAGCATTAAGTAATGTAATGTCCATCCAGTGTTAACCCTGGGAACTCCTTGCTGCTGGGTTATGCCACACCACTGGCCTACTGTTACCCTGGCTCCACCTACTGTTGTCCTGGCTCCGCCCCTAGGCCAGGCTCCGCCCCTAGGTCCACCAGCAGTAGGTTGAACCTGCCCACTGCCCCACCAGCCGCCACTGCGAGATACAGAGGCACCCCCTGGAGAAGGTAGGTGTAGCAAGCAGCTGAGAGGGCCAAATGGCAGCCGGGTGGGGGTGGGGGAGGAGTACATGCTCGATGGGCGGGTATGGAGGGTGAGGGATAATGATGGTAGGAGGCGAGGCAACGGGGACAAGGGATGAGGCAAAATACCAGGGGGAAGGTGGGAGTGGGGTAACCCCAACCAACGGCTCTCCTTTCCATCCTTCCACAGGTCTGCCAGTGGGAGGGCCAGCTGCACCGGCAAGAACAGCAGCGGACACCAAGTAGACACAGGCCTTGAACCTGCATGGCCCATATATATGTTCAGAGATAATCATCTATTTGCATTGTGCATGCAGGCAATATGACAGCACAAGGCATCCCAGATCCTCCAGGCTATGTGGGTCTCGCAGCAGTCATTCTCCTGCCTGTACCAGGGGCACTGGCTCTTGGGGGGGGGGGGGAACAGGGAGGGGGTGCTCTAGGAGGACTGGTTATTTGGGCTGTGTGCGGCTGCTTTCATATATGTCTCCCTTCTGGTTTCTCCTTTTCTTCCTGTGCTCACCATGGAGCGTGCGCTTTGCTCCCTGCAGTGGCAACTGGTTCCCCCTGTGGCTGGTTGGCACCTCCATGTGTCAGCAGAGATAGCAGGGCCTGCTTTCCCGGCCACCACCTCCGCCCTCCTGGAGTACTGTGGAGGGTGGGCAGAAGTGGCTGTTGCAGCTTCTTTTGCCCACAGTTTACCATGTCTGACTGTCATGGTGGAGGGTGGGTTGTGGAAGTGGGGCAGGGCCAGCCGCCCGGTTGTGTGTTTGCTTCCTGCTCTACCCAGAGTGTGGGCATGGTGGGATGAATCTCGGCCCACTCGAGTGAGCCTGCACATTTGCTGTGTGCTGCCCACCTACCTGGGGAGTGACAGCTGCTATGGCCCTCCCTGGGGTGGGCTGGGGCTCTGCCTCATCAACGGCACATTTGTTTAACTTTTTACCCAGAGTTTGGACATAAAGACTGCCAGAGCAAGGGCTTAAGTTATGGCTTGTGTATGGATATGTGGGTCCTTTGACTTTCTAAGTCCCCCCCCCCCATTTTTTTAGCCCAGTCTCCTCGTTAAGCAATGGACTACTTTGAATGTGCATAAAGATATATATGTGTGTGTGCAAATATTATGCAAATTATGCTCCACATTTAGAGAGCCATTGTCCCTCATTTCAGGGTTCAGGACTTGAGTTATGGGAGTGAGTCAGGGCTGTGCTTTTGCACCTGATTTGTTGCAGTGCTGCCTGAGCTATCGGCTCAACACAGGAGTGGGAGAAATAATGGAATAATGCTTTTGGAATAATGCTTGGCAGCCAATCCATGACGGAGCTGGATTTTGCCAGTGATGATGCTCTTTTAGTGGAAACAATGGAACAGCTAGAACAAGCACTGATCCCCCTTCAATGAGAAACAGCAAAAAACCCACAAACTCTCAGCAACAACAGGCCTCAAGGTGAACTGATCTAAAAATGAAAATAATGTGTGTTGGCTATTTGGAAATCCAAGCCAATCATGTGAGCGAGGAGCCAACCAAGTGGAGCAACTGGAGGAGCTCTTCTATTTTGATTGTGTGAACAGAAATTTAGGGGTGTGCATGTCATTTTTGTTATATCAAGAATGAAAATAGAATTTGTGGTTTTCGTTATTGTTACTGCAATAACGCAAATAAAAAAATAATAACAAAATCAATAATGACAACGAAAGTCGTTATTGATTTTGTTATTGCCTAGCAGCCTGGCAGGTGTTTTTTAGAGAGAAATGTGGCGAGGGGAGGAGGAAGCAGACATCTTGGAGCCAGAAACAGTGTTGCACTATTGAATTGGGTCTGTGATGGGAGGGGAAGGACCTGATGGATGTAATCACTGGCCAATGAGCAGTGCAAGCAGGTCTCAGGCAGTTGAATGGCACCCTATGATTGTTTAATGCCTTCTGCCTCCCAGAACCAATCAGGGGAGCTCTCGGGGAGGGCACTGCAACCCTTTATACTGCAGGGCTGGGCTGCTTGACTCTGGTTCTGTGTTAGCTATTGCTCTATCAGGGTGTGTTTGCAGAATCTGCCGGTGCTTGCACCAAAAATCCTCCCATATATATCCCTACCACCTTACCTTTCCAATTCTTATTCCTTACCCTTACATTTTACCTTTTTTCTAGGGATGGGCAAACAGAACCGAGTTTGAAAATTTGGTTCGGTTCGGAAGTTTGGTTCGGTCGACCGAACTATTCGAGTTCAGTCCGAACACCGAACTTTCGAACAAAGTTTGGAAATTCAAACCCCATTGAACTAAATGGAATATTATCTTTTAGGGATGGGCGAACAGAGCCGAGTTTGGAAACTTGGTTCGGTTCAAAAATTCAGTTCAGTTCGGAAGTTTGGTTCGGTCAACCGAACTGGTCGAGTTCGGTCTGAACTCCGAACTTCCAAACCGCATTTGCCCATCCCTACTTTTTTCTTCCCCTGCCTGTCTCCTCCTGTAGATACATATATAAAGATATAGGTAGTATAGTGTGTGTGTGTGTGTGTGTGTGTATATATATATATATATATATATATATATATATATATTTATATTAGATGATAGATATAGAATAGAGATAGATTAGAGATAGTGGATATACCTCTGAGTTTTCCTTTTCCCTTCCTCTGTTTGTCTCCCCCTTGCCATATATTATATAGATACAGATATTAGTTGTATATAAAGAGATTATATATTTAGATAATAGGCTGTTTTATTATATATAAGGATTATTGGTATATACACAATATCTAGTTTTATTTATATAATATAATATGTGTGTGTATATATATGTATACACACACACATATATTATATAAATAAAACTAGATATTGTGTATATACAATATCTAGTGTGTGTGTGTGTGCGTGTGTGTGTGTATATATATATATACACACACACACACACGCACGCACACACATATATTATATTATATAAATAAAACTAGATATTGTGTATATACCAATAACAATAACAATACCAAAAACAAAATCTTCGTTTGAAATTGGTACCGATACTGATAATGACAACGAAAAACAACATTTCATTATTAACAAAAACGACACATTTTAAAAGTGAAAACAATAACAAAAAATGGCAAGGGGCCCTGGTGCACACCCCTAATGGGAGTCTTGAAGTTGAAATCAAATCAAGGATGAACTCTGCCATGACCAGAGTAGCTAGTCTTCATGAGACCAAACTCAATGGCTAGTCTAGGCAAGTACAATTATACAAGAATCTCATCTCCAGTATCCCCTTATACCAAACTTGCCAACATCCAACACCTTCACTTATTAGAGATGAATCATGTAGTGGATTTCTTATTCACAGACATTATTTGTATTTTCCAGTTGCCCTTTCGATACCCAAATAATATTGATGGCCAAAATGGGTACTTTACTAGCTTATCCATTTTTTTCAGGTATTCCATTTTGGTTTCTTCAGTTTGATTATTTCTGTTTTTCCAGTTATTTTGGTATTTCAGTTATTTGCAGCAATTATACATGCTGTGGTGAAGTGCTAGGCTAACTTGTGGCAGGAGCATGGCCAGCAAGTTGAATCCGTCACCACTCGGGCTGGCAATAATGGAGTTAAGCCAGAGTGAAGAGTGGAGTGTGATCACACAACTGGATGGGTGGGTCACATGACCAGACTGGGGCTTTATAGGAGAGAGGGAGAGCCCAGCCTGGGGAATATCATTTTGGAGACAGCAGGGGAAAGTGCTCTATAACTAGTGGGAACCACCCCTAGCTGAGGAGGTTGGAGGGAGCCCTGACCTTGCCCTAGGGAGAGGTGCATCAGGTTCAGGAGGGCCCTGAGGGGCAAGGCCCTTAGGTGGAGGTGGAGTTACAGGTTGGTGGTTGAGCTGGCCACTCGGTGAGTGCTTGAGAGAGAGAGAGAGAGAGAGAGAATGAGAGAGAGAGAACAAAGATGCAGGGGGTGGCTGAGCTGGCAACTTTGGTGCTAGGTGGGATGCAGGGAGGTGGAGAAGCTGGCATTGTTAGGTGGTTGCAGGGAGACCGATGAGCCAGTAGCCACACCCTAACCCCCAGGGGTTTCTAGTGAGGAGAACAAACCTCTGGGCTCCCCTAGCCAAAGGTAGGGCACCCCCTTGAACCTGGTGGGAGCAAACCAAGGGATAGACCGGTTGGGAGCCCGCTGGAAGTGAAGGGGCAGCCCAGACCTGGACAGACTGGGACATGGTATACCAGCTGAGGGAGAGTGAGGAGGATTGGGGCAAGAAGGAGACCCAACCTCCAGGCCCAGAATAGGGGCTTAGGGAGAAGCACCCAGTGATGTAACACTGGATTGGGAGAACTGTAGACTCCACTGCCCAAAGCTAAAGCCTGAGGGTGATGTAATGCTGGGCTGGAGTGCCAAGGCCCATGGCCCAAGGTTGAAGCTGTGACTCTTGCGTTCCTGTAAACATCTCTCTGGAAGGGGAACTACAGACTGTGGTACAGCTAGCTCTGGCTGAGGCCAGAGCACCATGGGCAGAGGCCTGTGGGTAGGACTCTCCACACTGGAAGCTATTACCTTGTAATGAGGAACATCTGTGTGACTGGTCCTGGAGGCGTCCCACAGCAGGAGAGAGTGGAGAAGTGGTGAGTGCAAAAACAGACACTAGAGAGGAGTTCAAAAGAGTGGATATCTGTGAGTGGATCCGGTCATGCAAAGGTTCACAACTGGAGTGGGGCAGATGGGGCATCTCACATGCACAATAGTATTAATATTGCTGAAATGACATAATAAAATACCAAAATAACTGAATAAAAATGTTGAAAAACCAGACTCAAAATAATCAAAACAGATATCTGAGAGAGAGTAAATAAATATCAATTATTAGTAAGGGCAGTCTGTGGCAGAGTGGAGCAACTGGGGGCTGGGGGCCCTTTAAGACTCTGACTCCAGCCTTAGCTGGGTCAGTTGAGAGAGCACACTTGGGCTGGCTGAGGCCAGAAAAGCCTGCAGCCCAGAGGGAAGAATGAATAAAAAGGTGGAGAGAGGCTAGGCGTGACTCTGGTTGTGGGGGCAGAGCAGAAGCCTAGCTGGGACAGACTCTGCATCAGCAGGAGCTGGAGTCCTGCCTGAGAGCAGGGAGCAGAGCTGAGTGAAAAGCCCTTGCAGTCGGAAACCCCTGGCTGCCTCACAGGACTGCCTACAAGAGACAGGAGGCCACCAGACCCAGGTGAGACCATCCCTTACTTACAGAGGGCACAAGGGGGCTAAGTTTATGTTTTGGGTGGCAACCCCTGGGGATCCACCCGTTAGTGGGAGAAACCACTAGCTGGTGGACTGGGCTGGCTATAGGGGAGGTGGAGGCCAGACTCAAACAAACCTTGGAGTTGCCCCTCCCAGCTACACAGCATGATTGGACTGATAGCCCTGAGAGTGCTGGTTCAGCAGCCCTTTTATGTATGTACAATGATTTTAAACTTTTTAATTTTAAATTGTTTTTAATGATTAAAAACCTAATTTGCAATAGGCATGTTGCCACTGTTGCAGTTTGGTATGAATTAATCTGTAATGGTCCATTATGAGCAGTTACGGATTAATCTGAATTCGTAATACCCACTCCTAGCTATTACCTGAACCATCATTTTCAGTTCAGGTAAGGGATATTTAGATTTTACTTTCACCCACAAGGTGCTAGTTGGCATAAACCCAGGGGATGCACTACATTGAGCTAGGAGGATTATGTTTAATGCACCTAGAACTGATTGACCTCACTCTGAATGAGGCTTTTGTCTTGGTGAGAGAACAATCAGAATGGAGATGGTTGGCATTGCTGTGCTCTGTGCATGTGAGAAGTAATCTAAGCACTTTGACTGCCTGTGCAGGTCCTTCTCTCCTTCCTACTGGGTGGTATGGGAAATAATGGAAGTCTTTCCTTTCTTCCCCTTTGTAGCTGCCATGGGGCAGCAGGTCATTCCTTTTCCTTTCTCTGCTGGAGGATCCCTCTCTATGGCAGGAAAGCTGGCAACAGCACAGTCTGCAGAAGGACGGGATGCTTAGTCTGTCTAGAGTGTTCCAGCAGAAAACATAAGCAATCTCCTTCCACAAGAGTCAGACTCACTCTCAGGATGGTCCTGGCATAAACCCCAGCTGCAACATGGATCTGGTTTCCATTCCAACTGTTGCAAAAACCATAGCACCCCCATTTCTAATCCTGTCCCCTATCCCTCATCTTCTAATCTGCACAATGGTTGCAGGGCCTTCCCACCATGGTGCATAGCAGACTGCCTATGGAAGCTATGCTGCACATGCTTTTTCCTTTCCACAGAGTGCTGTGTCCTCCCAGTCGCTGGGCTGTAGAGAAGAGGAGGAAGAACAGGTCCTATTCTTTTCATTTAATATGTTTTCCCCATGTATGACCAAAAGGAAGATAACAAAGGGAGGTGTAGGGGGGAACCAGGTAAAGGTCAGAAGTGGCAGCCGAGAATTCATCTTGCAGAGATTAAAAGCCAAATTCTTTTAAATCAAAAAGCTCCAAGGCAGATTAGAGGGAGAAAAGTCTCCCCAGAAAAGCTGGAATGAAAGGTGAGATCACAAAGGCTCTTTCCCTTCCTATTCTCTGAAAGGTAGAAAACCGACCGCTTCTGCAGAGCGGAATTCTTCAGAAATGCTTGCTCCTAGCCTTGTGGTGCTGGAGTTCTTTTCAGAGTAGAGCTAAAATAGGTACTAAATTTGGTACCAAAGAGTAATACCTGCATTTTCGGGTACTGCATCAGGTACCTGATAGTTTACCTGGGCAACTGGAAACCTGAAAAATTGGGTATTTCTGGTACCGATTTTTTAATTTAACGATTCCCAGTTGGTATATCAGTATATCAATTGGTATATCGAGTTGGAAAACCAAAAAATTGGCAAAGAGGGGGGGGGAAAGTGACCGAACGTAGTTTTCCGGTATCAGTAGTAGACTTTCAGGGACCAGAAAGTGATTTTCTGGGATGCAAACCCCATAAATAAGTGTTTTAAGAAGAAAAATGGGAGGGAGTGGGAGTATAAAAGTTTGAACTAGAAGTAGTTTTCCAGGACCGAAAGATGCTAAAAAATTGTCAGAACTGGATGAAAATCCAATAAATCGATGTCGGGAGTTGGTATATTGACAAAAATGTTGGAAAATCAGTACCAGAAGTCAACATACTGGAACTGGAAGTCACCATTTCAGGACATTAGGTACCTGATCAGGTTGTAATCAGGTACCACATGGTACCCAAACGTTACTAGGTCAGTTCAGATACTAGAAATTCTATGGGTTACTTGTTTTTGTGGGTACCCTCTTTCAGTTTTATTTTAGACCATTGTCAGCATCACTGGAGAAGAGCTTTTACCTCCTGCTGAAACTGCCAGACTGAGGAACAGCAAATGGAATCGCATACAACACTGAGCTATGGCAGCTTCTCTGTCCCATGGGAAGTTCTGCCACCAACAGCGGAGTGACCAACAGTAACAAATGGAGTTTTGCACACTGCAAGTGCAGTAGCTGTGGCTCTCTTCTCCTTGCTCGGAACCGAGAGAGGCACCTAAAAGCCCAGGTCATAGCTACAGAATAGAACTGAATCAAATAGTAAATTTATTATCTATGGTTAACATCTGCCATTTTGGATAGTTTGGTGGTTATCTGGTCATTAACCGATTACCATGACAACTAACCGACAAACCAAATAATACCACAATGGTTAACCAACCAGTTTACCATTTTACTATTACTGCATTACCATGTTACTGTGCAACAGAATTTTACCGTAACTAATCTGAAATCAGGTCCAGAGTGGATGAAGGAATAAACAGAAAGGGAATTATGGGTAAATTGTCAATGTCAATATGGTAAATAGTGTACTGTGGGATTATACAGTAGCATGGTAAATCAGTAAAATGTTTAACTAGTTAATCCACCAAACAATAAATGGAAACCGCTTGGTATCTGGTCCTTGCAGGAGTGGGTCAGATACCATGGATCTGGCTAGATACCAAATAGCAATGAATAACTGTTGCAACTTGTAGAGCTCTACTACTTAACCAAACAGTCCTTTCCCAGTTTGGACATGCAAACATCTCCTGGTATTATAGGACTTGGCAGTTCTTGAGGAGACAAACAGTTGATTCCAAATGGGTCCAGGAGCTGGCCTGATCTTGGGATTAAGAACCACCTAGTTCCACTGTCCATGTTTTGCCTCAGCTCTGCTGCTAACTTTTGATGGAATTCAGGTAGCTTGTCTGTACCCTCTACTAGTGGGAAGGACTCATGGAATAAGCACCTCCATTGCCTTACCATCAGCATCCACTAAGAAACCTCATGTAAAACCAATAGATAAATCCAGTCTGCAGGACTCATTCTCTTCCCACTTGCTCCTGGGTAACTCAGACATAAGTTCCTGAAAGTCTGTGGTATCACGCTGGACAAAACCACATTAACAAGATGGCCTTTTCATGGATATCTGTTTGGGCCTTTGTCCATGTATCGTTTTCCAACCTGTGCCAAGATAAACTATCCCTGAGTTCTTTTCATGTTTCTTATCTGCTTCCCAAGACAGCCCATATAGTTCAGTGCGCAGTGAGCTCTATCTTAGCTTCTGTCTGTCACCTGTGCCTAACAAGAAGTAGTGGCTTGGGGGGAGGGATGGCAGAGGAGACACAACTGCCATTTATAAAAGGGATTGTTTTAATCCTTCTGGCCACTGCTTTTCTCAGCCATGGACAGTCATGGGAGAAGGGGACTTATCCTGCAACCAGCCATCAGACTGACTGGCACGATGTGCCCCAAATGCTGGCTATTTCAGAAGAACTCCAAGGAGGTTCTTAGGGGATCTGTAAGGCCCAGTTGCCATTAACAGTGAAGGGATTTGAATGTCCAGTGGTTTTGAATTCATAAACACAGGTATTGGTTGCAGAAACTATTACCATGACTTTCCTAGCCAATCATTTTCTTTTCTTTTCTTTTTTTAATATGAATTGCCACAGAAATGTCTTGGAGAGGGTCCAAGAAAAGTAGAGTAGTTGGAATGGAGATTTATAGCAATAGACAACTACTTAATCTAGCCGAGCTTCAATGGCTTTGTGCTGAACAGAGACCAATTTAGGCTGGAAATAAGGAGCACGTTTTTAACAGCAGAGGTGATAAACCAACGGATCAACTGACCTAGGGAAATGGTGGATTTTCCATCACCTCAGTTCTTTCAATTGAGACAGATTCTGAGCAATATTCCCTAGCTCAAGTTGTCGTCCTAGTTTTGCTGCAGGAATAGGCGAGTGAAATCCAACAGCACATGTTAATCAGAAAAGATCAAGCTAGGTGATCAGGATGGTCCTTTCTGGCATTAACATCTATGAAGCTAGTCTGGACTCAGGATGAATATTGCCCAGCAGAAAGAGAGGCCACGTTTGCAGAAGGAAAGATGTGTTGTAAATTACTTGATCAATTCTAGGTGTGAGTGTTTTTCTTCCCTTTGTATTAGAATTGGACCTGGCCACTGTCATCCATGTCTTTATAACCTCGAGGCCAGACTGTTGCAATGCGCTCCACATGGGGAGCGCATTGCAACAGTCTGGCCTCGAGGTTATAAACCCTTGAAGACTGTTCAGAAGCTACATCTGGTTCAAAATATGGTGGCACAGCTTCTGCCAGGGGTAGATCGCTCCTCCCCTATGCTCAGGGACCTGTGTACACTGAAGCTGCTTTCCCATGAGCACTGCAGCCTTTTATCACAAGTTCCCCTTCACATGAGCAGCCTTTGGCGCTGCGGGAGCATGCACCATTCAAATGTAGCGCAGCGGCTCTCCCACCAGCAGACTCACGCATCAGACATGGTAGGATTTCACTATCTTGTCCGATGCACAAGCCTGCCAGCGGGAGAGCCACACTTCCTCTTTTCCCACGAGATGGGAGCTGCACTACATTTGAATAGCGCATGCTCCCACTGTGCCAAAGGCAGCTCAAGCAGCGTCGTGGGAAAGCAGCCTGAGTTTTCCCCATTAAATGGGGAAAACACAGTGAACATGGGTCCCTGCCTATGTTCCGCTATGATCTTTAAGGTCACCCAAGAACCGCCTGCTGCTAGCTCCATCATTTTACCAAATTGCACAGCTAAGATCCACAGAGGGGTATTCTTGGTGGCTGCCTCACCGCTTTGGATCTTCATTCCCCTGGAAGTTTGCCAAAGCACAAACCGGAATATTGTCCAGAGGCAATATAAGGTTTTTCTATTTGGCCAGGCATTTGGTAGGTGGGGATAGGCCCTAGAGGTGGAGAGTTTGGTGTATATGTTGTAATCAGGGATCTGTGTTCACTGTGTTTCCCCATTGGTGGCAATGAGGAAAACACAATGGACACGGGTCCCTGATTGGAATTATAGTGCATTTTACTTATTTCATGTTTTTGAGGGCATTTTAATATCTATTTTATGTGGTTTATATCTATTTTATATTTATTTTGTGTGTGGGGAGGGTTATGTGAGTTGTAACCTGCTCTAAGCCGTAGGAATAGGGTTGGCTATAAATCAAAATTAAAAAATAGTTATTTAATAGTAACCTCCATCTTTCTTTCCCTTCTCTCTCAGCTTTCACAGTGGCAGCAGCTACAGGACTGTATCCCTAACTGGGTGCTATCATAGACTCATCTCCAGTGATAGGTGCTCCAGCAATTTTTTCCACATAGCTGAGCACCCTGACTTGTTTTTAACTTAACATGGTAAACTCATGATGTACTCAGTGGGAATGTGCTGCATGTAAATGAAGTACATGCTTAAGTCTTTTTCAGGATCTGGTGCTAATGCTGGCTCAAGTGAAAAGCACATTTACTGTTACAATATTCCCCATAGTTCTATAAAACCTGATGGAACAGATCTCCACCCCCGCCCCCCCCCCCCAGCTCCATAGAGAAGCCCCATAGAATAGCAGCTCTCCCCAGAAAACCTCTTGGATCCATAAAGGAGCTCCATTGAACAGACACCCCCCCAGCTCCATGGAACCTGCTCCTCCCCTCCTCAGTATTATAGAATAGACATCCTCCAGCCCTATAGAGGAGCCCCATAGTACAGAACCCCCCCAGCTCCACATAGATACCCCTTGTTTCAGAGCCCCATGGCGCCATAGAGCATAAACCCATAAACTCCATAGACACAGAGGTATAAGAGAGCATGAGTTCCCGGCAGCTAAAGAAGAAAACACCAGGG
This sequence comes from Sphenodon punctatus, assembly GCA_003113815.1. Taxonomy (NCBI): domain Eukaryota; kingdom Metazoa; phylum Chordata; class Lepidosauria; order Sphenodontia; family Sphenodontidae; genus Sphenodon; species Sphenodon punctatus. Next base: position 3,007,193 of record QEPC01002403.1, on the reverse strand, counting down.
AGAGGGAAGGTTTGGAGTTGCTTCAGAGGCCGATGCTTGCCTCAGGGTATTGCCAGGCAGAAAGGAAGAATCTAGAAGCTTGCCCAGGGGGAATTGCACAGGCATTAGATGGGCTCCCTCTGGAGCTGGCTGGCAAGTGAAGACAGGCCAGGAGCTTGGTACAAAGCCTAGCTTTGTAAGGAACCGCCAGCTTGAGAAGGAGGTTGCCAAACTAGGAAAAGGGCTTTGGAAATATGATTGTGGCACTGCGGCACTGCTTATAGGAGAATAAAAATGAGCAGAGACAAGAGTTGGTATGAATTATAGTTTGGGGGCCTGTTTCTGCCACTACTTAATATAACATTGGTGCAGGGCAGCTTCATCACAAACTGTAGTATCGGTACCAGTCCTCTACTTCCAGCCTCTATGCTCTAATTTCCCTCTCACTGTGCTATCAGTGCCCCTCAAACCTAGGGTTGTCACCTCTTTGGATTTTGGCTGAGAATCTGAAGGCTCTAGGAGAAGCTCCAATTTCTCTGGGTCAGCCAGGGATGCACCATAACCCAGAGAAAACAGAGATTCTGGGGGTGGCAGGAAGTGACCACATCAGAAAGGGGGAGGGCCATTGGGATTTGCCTGTCCCCTTTCCAATATGGAAGTGAAAGGGCAGCCCAGACTTGGGCAGACCAGCTGAGGGTTCTGATCCTATGGAGCACCATGATGCTCCGTAAGGAATGGGGTTACATCAGAAAGGGGCATGTCAGTCAATTTGTCCTGCACCCTTTCCAATGTGGTCCCACCCCCACTCTCCCATGGAGCATAATGGCACCACAACACTCTGCAAAGGGTGGGGTTACACCAGAAAAGGGTGTGACATCCCCTTTGCCCCACCTCACCAACATGGTCTCGCCTCCTTTCGGTGAATGCTTGCAGGGAAGTGGTAACTCTATTCAGACCTCACCTGGTTCAAGAACCTCCTATTGGCCCAAGGACAGAACCAGACTTACCACATGGCAACCTGGGGTAACTGCCCTGGTCCCTGCTATTTTATCTACTTCTGGGGGCCCTGCAATGACCCCCATTTTCACCAGGGCAGGGTGTGGGCCCCTACTCCCTCTCAGCGGGGCCCCAAATGTGACCAGAATGAGCTGAGGCTTGCGAGAGATGCTAAGAATAACAAAAGTGTTTTTTTCCCCCCAGCTATGTCCAAAGCAAGAGAAAGAACAAGGAACCGGTTGGTCTGCTGCTTGGGTGAAGATGGTGAAATGTTAACAGGTGACAGAGAAAAGGCAGAATTGCTCAACTCTTATTTTGCCTCCATCTTTACCCACAAGGGAAACTATGTCCAACTTGGGAAGAGAAGCACTAATGATGAAGGGAAGGAATTGCAGCTCAGGATAGGTAAAGAGATGGTAAGAGAATACCTAGCAACTTTAAACAAGTTTAAGTCCTTGGGGCCAGATGAATTACATCCTAGGGTACTGAAGGAACTTGTAGATGAACCTCTGGCTAAAATCTTTGATAACACTTGGAGAACAGGTGAGGTGCCAGAAGACTGGAGATGGACAAATGTTGTCCCTATCGTCAAAGAGGGGGGAAAGGAGGATCCAAGAAACTACAGTCTGGTCAACCTGACATCAATACCTGGAAAGATTCTAGAGCAGATTATAAAGCAGTCAATCTGTAACCATTTGGGAAACAATGCTGTGATTAACAGGGGCCAGCATGGGTTTGTCAAGAAGAAGTCATGCCAAGCTAATCTTATTTCCTTTTTTAATCAAGTTACTAGTTTAGTAGATCATGGGAATGCCATGGACATAGTACATCTTGATTTCAGCAAAGCCACATGTGGGACAAAGTCCCACCAGTTGTGAACTCGATCCGTGCCCATCCTGGTTGGTGAAAGCCTCCAGGGAGACATTAGGGACGGTGCTGGCGAGGGTGGTTAACGCGTCCTTGCAGCAGGGGAGGTTGTCGCCTAGCCTCAAGGAGGATGTGGTGCGCCCCCTGCTGAAAAAACCATCGTTGGACATGGATGCACTCGCCAGCTACCGACCTGTCTCTAACCTTCCCTTTTTAGGGAAGGTTGTTGAGCGGGCAGTGGCAGTCCAGCTCCAGGCGCATCTAGACAGCATTGGTTTCCTAATCCCTTTTCAATCTGGGTTCCGCCCCAGCTATGGCACCGAGATGGCGTTGGTGACCTTGGTCGACAATCTCTGCCGGGAGATGGCTGCAGGATGTTCAACATTTCTCATCCTGCTAGATCTCTCGGCCGCTTTTGACACCGTGGACCATGGGCTGCTGTTGAGACGGCTGCGTGACCTGGGGCGCCTGGACGGGACTGTTCTTGAATGGTTCTGCTCATTCCTCTCGGGGAGAAGCCAGCGGGTAGTGTTGGGAGCTGAAACATCTTGCCCCCGCGTTTTATTCTGCGGCGTTCCGCAGGGTTCCATCCTGTCTCCATTGTTATTTAATGTATATATGCAGCCCTTGGGGGAGGTTGTGAGAGGGTTCGGGGTGCGATGTCACCAATATGCTGATGATACTCAGCCGTACCTCTCTTTTTCAGCGGACCCAGACCCTGCTGTTTCATTGCTATCCCAGTGTTCGAAGGCCGTGGTGGAGTGGATGTGGCAGAGCAGACTGAAGCTCAACCCCGATAAGATGGAGGTGATGGTGATGGAGAGAGCGAGGGAGGTGTTGGCTCCCCTGATTGGGGGGGGGGTTTGCCCTCCCATAGCTCAGCAGGTTCGGAGTCTGGGGGTGATATTGGATGCAGATCTCCGCCTGGAGCGACAGGTGGAGGCAGTGGCAAAGGCCGCTTTCCGCCAGTTATATCTGGTGTGGAGACTGCGTTCATACGTCTCCGGCCCGGACCTGGCCTCAGTCATCCATGCCTTCGTTACCTCGAGGCTGGACTATTGCAATGCGCTCTATGTGGGGCTGCCCTTGTTCCTGGTTCGGAGGCTGCAGCTAGTGCAGAATGTGGCGGCCTGGCTCCTGTCGGGAATGGGCCGCCGGGAGCACGTAACACCTGTGCTCCAGACTCTGCACTGGTTGCCAATAGCGTGCCAAGCCAGGTTCAAGGTTTTGGTACTGATCTATAAGGCCCTTCACTGTCTGGGCCCCTCATACCTCAGGGACCGCCTCGCCCTCCGCACCCCAGAGAGGCTCCTTTGGTCTGCCGGGGGTGCCTTCTTGGAGGTCCTCCATGTTAAGCGGGGGGCCACAATGGAGAGGGCATTCTCGGTGGCCAGGCTGCGCCTTTGGAATTCCCTCCCGGAGGAAGCTCGCCTGGCCCCAAGCCTTTTAACATTCCGGCAAATTTGCAAAACCTGACTGTTCACCCAGGCCTTTGGGGAGGGGGGGAGGGGTTTTTATCTCCCTCCACCCTTATTTATTGTATTGATTATTTTAGTGTTACCCTGGTTTTAATTGTTGTAATTTTATCAGTATTTTTAAAATGTTTTATAATTGTATTTTTATATATATATATATTTTTAGATTGTTAGCCGCCCCGAGCTGTTTTCAGGAGGGGTGGGATATAAATTTGAATAAATACATAAATGATATCCTTCTGGACAAGTTGGTTAAATATGGGCTAGATAAACTACTGTTAGGTGGATTTACAGCTGGTTGAAGAACCGTTCTCAAAGAGTGCTCATCAATGGCTCCCACCAAGCTGGAGAGAGGTACTGAGTGGGGTGTCTCAGGGCTCAGTCCTGGGCCCTGTACTGTTCAACATCTTTATTAAGACTTGGGTGAAGGAGTAGAGGGGATGCTTATCAGATTTGCAGATGACACAAAACTGGGAGGGATAGCTAACAACCTAGAAGACAGAAACAAGATTCAAAACAATCTTGACAGGATGGAAAGCTGGGCCAAAACTAACAAAATGAAATTCAACAGAAATAAATGTAAAGTTCTGCATTTAGGTAAGAAAAAACAAATGCACATGGATAGGATGGGTGATACCTGGCTTGGCAGCAGTACATGTGAAAAGGATCTTGGGGTTGTAGTTGATCACAAGCTGAACATGAGTCAGCAGTGTGCTGCAGCTGCTAAAAAGGCTAATGCAATTTTGGGGGCTGCATTCACATCTGCGGTGGCGGTGATGGCAGAGGGAGGGTCCAGAGAAGACGCGGCAGCGCAGAGAAGCCGGCTGACAGGAAAAGAGCCGGTGCAAACGGGGATCAGCTGCAGCTTCTCTCTCGCATGACAGGGCAGGATTTTGCACCCTGACATGCGTGAGGGAAGCCACAGCAGATCCCCGTTCGCACCAGCTCTTTTCCTGTCAACCGACTCCTCCGCGCTGCCGTGTCTTCTCTGGCCCCTCCCTCTGCCGCCGCCGCAGATGGGAACGCAGCCTAAGGGAAGACATGATAGCCATCTTAAAATATCTGAAGGGCTGTCACATAGAAGATGGTGCAGACTTGTTCTCTGTTGCTCCTGAGGGCAAGACTAGAACCAATGGGCTCAAATTACAAGAAAGCAGATTTCAGCTAAACACTAGGAAGAACTTTCTAATGATAAGAGCTGTTTGACTGTGGAACAGACTGCCCAGGGCAGTGGTGGGCTCTCCTTCACTGGAGGTTTTCAAACAGAAGCTTGATGGCCATCTGTCAGATATGTAGCTGAGGATTTCCTGCATTGAGCAGGGGGTTCGACTAGATAATCTCAGAGGTAGAGATTATCTAGGGGGCAGAACCAACAGGGTCCCTGAATTTTGTCTTTGCCCTGGGCCCTGTAAATTAAAAGGCTGGCCCTGCCCAACCAAGCCGTTTTCTTCCTCATAATTAGCTTCTTGCCAGGGACTTTCCCTTCCAGTTTCAGTCACCATCAGCACTCTGGTCACCTTTCTACTTCAATGCGCTATTTGCTTGGTAATTGCCAACCTTCCCCCAAGCCCCCAGGCAGAACTTATTCTGCACACAGATCTCCTGACACGTGCTGTCTCTCTCCAACACATGCACAAGAAGTCCTCGTGTCTGCACCTTCAAAGAGTTTCTTAATCACTAGACCCACTTCTGCACTTTCCCCCAGCGAAATAGAGAAGGATGTGAAAAAAACGAAACAAACCATCTATGAGGGGAACTGCAGGGCTCAGAGCAAGCAAATTAATGTGATTGCTGGAGACCGAGGCCTTCTCTTGGTCATGGAAATTGAGATAATGCATCTGACAGCCATCAGTTTGCATAAAGGGAAGGGCAGCTTCAAAGCACAGGAGCTGGAGGGAGATGCATCCCCTTGAAAGCGAGTGCTTAGGTGGATGCAGGCTCTCAAACTGCCTGGTCTGTCTCTGCTCTGAGCCATGCTGCTTTTGTTTTCTCTTCATTCATAGACGCTGTGACCCTCACTTGGGATCCTACCCACAGTTTGGGAGCCGCTACTCTCCTGCTTGATCGACAGAGCCAGATATGGACGCCCCAAGGCAGTAGCAGCCTCATAAAGCTCCATGTGTAGTCCAGCCATCAGAGGGGGATAGAGCCACACTTTAGATAACCGGACTATGTTAACTCCCTCCCCAATTATTAGACCCTTCTTCCAAGAGCACTAGCAGAATTGCATTGGGCAAGGGATTGGAGAGCAGCTTTGCCCAACCCCCTTCTGATGCGATCATGCCCCTGAGGATTGTGACATCATGATGCTTAGAAAAGGGAAGTAGTTACATCAGAAAGGGACAGGATGAAGGAGGTCCCTGCCCCTTTCTGGCGTGACCACTCCCCTTTTCTGAGCATCAAGACATTGCAGTGCTCAGAAAGGCCAGGGCCAGGTGGCAGCCAGGGGGATGCAACAGAACCCCATTGCATTCCCCTCCTCACTTCATGCCCCCAGCCTAGTTTTCAAACCCTTGTAGCAGGCTGCCATATTCCATCAGTGCCCATTCAGTCGAGCTGTGCTGTGTTTGCTTCTCTAGTCATAAATCAATCCCACCCAGCCCTGTAATCATTTCTCTTGCTCATCTCTGCATCCCTTCCAATTTGTTGCCGAGTGTCTGGTGCGGAGACACTGGGGACGGGGTGCAGCATTCTAAATACATCTCATCAAAGCTGTACAGAGACAGGACTCATGCAGATCAGAGACACGGAGCTTACACCTATGCCACCCATAATCACAATGGGGCTGATCTCATGCACTACACGTGCCGCGCGCATCCACCACAAGTGCGCACAAACTGTGCACATGTCCATAGAGGGCACATTGTGCTGCACGGAACCTGCACGGGACCCATGGGGATCCTGCTTGGCATTGCGACCACTGGCTTTTTTTACTGGAGCTGCCATTTTGTGCTGCAAGATCATAATGAGAGTTGAAAGGCAGTTTTTTTCTCTCCATGGACATTATTTGCATTTTTAGACAGGCCTCTGATTATCTGAATAACATTAGTATCTGAAACGGATATCCACATATCCATTTCTTTGGTTCAATTTGTTTCAGTTATTTGGTTGGGTTTTCCCTATTTTTATTATTTTGTTTTTGTACTATTTATTTACCACTGTTTTGCATGTGCCATAGCCAAAAGGAAATGACCTTAATACCAAATATCTGAAGAACCAAATAAACCAAAATACTGAATGAAAAATATCAAAAACAGATGCCTAAATGAAGCCAGATGGACATCCAGATTGAAGCAGCTGAATTAGTTGGATAACATGTTTGTGTTGAATATTTGTCCCTGCTCCTCTTGTACCCAGCGTGCTGTCCACTCTAACCTCTACCTCTCATCCTGCATCCCCTTTCAAGAGAAAAGCCTTTGATTAATTAATTAGTTGGTCTCATTGCCATAGAAGACTTGCACTGTACTCAAGGCAATGTGGCTGGGAAGTGAAAGTCTAGTCTCTGA
>QEPC01002403.1:2909346-2946078 GCA_003113815.1 Sphenodon punctatus | reverse complement strand
CCGCTGTGTGTGCCGGCTGTCAGCCTGTTCTCGCTCTTCCCCCCTCCCTTCCCGTTTCCCTTGTGTGGGCGTTCCCTTGTGTGCCTTGTGGCTTTGTTTGCCCTCAGGCGGCCATGTCCATGTCCCGCCCCTGCCCGGTGCCTTCTGGGGGTTTAGCGCCCGGCGGGGGTTCGGCTGCATGTCTGTTGTGCTGCCGCGGCCCGCGATGGTGCGGCTCGGTTCCGGCCCATGGTTCCCTTCCCGGCACGTCTGTTTGGGTCATTTTCCCACCCCGGGCGTGGTTGCGCTGTTCACCCCCCCTGGTGGTTCACTGTGGTGAACCGGCCGCCCGTAACATCTGAAAATACCCATTATTGATATCGGTACCATTTCAAACAAAGATTTTATTTTTGGTATCAGTGTCATTATTAATTCCTGTGCATAACTAATATTTATCTAAATTTAAGGGAGACAGGGGAAGGGGAAAGGAAACCTATCTATTATCTAATCAATTATATATATAACCATTCTAATCTAATCTATATGTCTATAATATATATCTATATCTAATCTATACTACCTATCTCTATATAATGTACAGGAGGGAGAAAAGCAAGGAAAGGGAGGGTAAAATGTAGGGTATGAGGAAGAAAAGGTATTGGTGGGAATACCTAATAAATAAATAAATAAATAATACAATGAGGGCTAGGGAGGATTTTTTATGTGCAAGCACCACAGTTCTGTAAACGCAACCTGACAAGCAGAGTCTCACACAACAGAGAGAAAAAACCTGGCCCTCCCATTATAAAGGGTTGCAGTGCCCTCCCGCAGAGCCCCCCTGATTGGTTGTGGGAGGCAGCCGGCATTGAGCAATCACAGAGTCCAATGAGACTGCTGGGGCCTGCTTGTGCTGCTCATTGGCCAGGGATACATCCATCAGATACTGCTGAGCTGCTTGCCCCTCCCAACACAGGCACAGTTCAAGAGTTCAACCTTGTTAAGACTCCGAGACGTCTGTTCCTCCTCCCCTCTCTACATTTTCCCTCCAAAACCCAACTGCCACAGCACTAATAATAACAACAATGATAATGACATTGTCGTTTTTGTTTCTTGTTATCATTTTTATTATCATTTTTGTTATCATTTTTGTTATCGTTTTTGATATTGATCGGTATCGATATAATTACCGTTATCGTTACCATTATCATTATTCTCGGTTGTCGTTTTTGGTATTCTCAGTTGTCGTTGTCATTATCATTGTTGTTATTCTCGGTTGTAATTTTCGTTATTGCAATAACGAAAATGACAATATCCATTATCGTTATTGTAATAATGAAAACAACATGCACACCCCTGCAGGAGAGCCCATTTGCCCTGCCCCCTTTTGACATGGCCCCACCCTTTTCTATGTCAAAGGGAAAGTGACAACTCTGATCACAGCCCTTACTTCGATCAAGTCCAACCCTATGCACTAAGGCAGTATTCCACAACCCTAAACTATCCTTGTCAGGTATTTATCCAGCCTCCTCTTTTGAGCCTCTAATGAAGGAGATCCCACATCATCACTCAGCAGCTTGTTCATTACCCAGCAGTGTAGAGTTAGAGAGTTTTCCTAAATCAAGGCTCTCTGGGTGCATGGCTTTCAGAGTTTTCAGCCTCTCTGAAACTTACCAGGGCTGAAATGAAAATAATTTTCTTTGAGAACCATAATCGAGATCTCAGGATGATCTCGATAATGGTTCGGTATCTTGGTGAAGAATTTTTCTTGATTTACCATTACCATTTACAGTTACTGTTTACTGTTATTGTTTACCGTGTACTGTGCTCTTCATAGTAATGTGCATGAGCAAAATGGCCACCACGGCTGTGGTGCATGCACATTACCGGGATGAACGCAGTACACAATAAACAGTAAAGGGAAATGGTAAACAGTATATCAAGAAAAATACTCAATTAAAGATTTTTGCAAAAAACTAGTCATGAACCGGGATTCTCTCTAAGAATTGCAAAAAAACTGAGATTGAGTTTCGACCCAGCTTTCTGGGTGCATGACTTTCAGGTTCTCTGGGTGCGTGGCTTTCCCAGTAACGGCAGGACTCCAGGGACAGGTGACAGTAGAGGCAAGGCAGGGAGGGCAGGGGATATGACTATGTGCGTGATTGCAAAATTAGAGCTTCACAGCAGAGTACAAACTGCACTTGCAAGTTTATACGTATATGCAAAATGGTGCTGTGGTTCGTTCACCATGAGATCCATCTCTGGAGATCTAGTTTGGCAAAAAATCCCAAACCATGGATAAAATAAGTGGAGAATATAAAGTTGATCTGTTTTAGCCCTGATGCAAATTTCAGGTGGACGGATGCGCATCTGGTGCTGGATGACTCCTGTCCTCTCACATTGGGAGCACTGTGTGTTTAAGGGCTTCTTAAGTGTTAGCAGAAGGTTCTGTCTCTCTGGCATGTCTCAGAGTCTGCCTTCAGCAGCTGTTAAGACACACCTGAGAAGTTCCTGGCATGGGATGGATTTAACAGGAAATGTGATTTATCGCCCTGTTTGCTGCTCATGTGACAGAGGATCCCCCTTCCCTGCCGAAAGATTGTCTCCCCCCCTGGCTGGCCCGCATGAGGCCTAACGAGCCCCAGGGATGCCGATAACGGGGATATAATACAGCAAGATGAGACTGAACTCTCCGGAGCCTCGTAGCATTTTTTTAGCCTTGGCCACTTTATTACCATATTGCTGAGCGATGGGGCTCCAGGGAGTGACGGTTTAAGCCGTCTCTCTCAGTGCTGCTATGCTTGCTCCCCCCTGCCATTGATCAGGCTCCAACGGGGAATGAGTGAATTTGCACTTTCTCATTGCAAACGTTTCGAAGTAATGGAAATTTTTCCACTGACGATGCATTTTATTTCCGTTCCCTCCCCTCTCCTCTACCAAACCAGGAATAATAAATACGACTTGGCTGGAGAGCTAGAGCTCCTATGGGGCAGCAAATTATACTACACGTATTCACCAGTGCTACCTTCGCCAGCCTGCTAACCTTACTGTCATGGGAACAAGCAAAAATGGCCTATTTGGTTTGAGTTTCTGCAATGCTGCTGAAAGCTGCAATCACAGAAGCCCCCTTCATAGCTTGCAACTAAGGTCTACCCCAAGCCAACATCCTATACTCTCCCCACCCTGCCCCATTGAATTGTTCCTGCAACCACAACTGCTTCTTAACAAAGTTTTTTTATGAGTGGATATTCCCTTCATTTTAAAGAAAGTGGGGGGAAGCCTTCTGGGACCCCGTAGCCCAGGGGAAACCCTGAATGACCCAATTGGTGAGCAATCTGAAGGAGTGAGAGCAGCTAGGGGAAACCTGCTCGAAGGGGTAGGGTTTTAGGAGAGATTTGAAACCTGAAAACACTAGAAAATCTACAAGGGGTCGGAATATGGGATTTGGATCTGAAGTTTGGAAGGTGGCAAATGTAAATCCATTTTTTTTTTTAAAAAAAGAAAGGCTTCAGAGGTGACCTTGGAAACTACAACTGGTGAAGAGAACTGAAAAAAGTGTTTGTAGCAAATACCATATCCAATTAATATGTCCACTTCAGTCTGGATCTGATGGACATGACTGTTTTGTTCTGCTTCACCAGATATCTGCTTTGGATGTTTTGGATTGGCTATTTCAGTTAATTTTGTTAATTTGACTTGGTCATTTCAGTATTTCAGTTATTTTATTTCAGCACTCTCTTGTGAATGACCAAACTGTAGGAACTGGAGTGCTGAAATGACCAAAATAACTTGATCAAAATAAATAAAATAGTGAAATAAAACTAAGTATCTAAAACAAAATAACCAAGTAAACAGATATGCAAATATCCATTTCAGTTGCAGATATTATTTGGATATTCAGGGGACTATTCAAACATGTGAATAAGATCTGTAAACTTGATGTCAGTACCAGGCAAATTGGTTGAGGCCATTGTAAAGAATAGAATGATTAGGGATATTGACAAACATGACAAGATAGGAAAGAGCCAATGTGGTGTTTTGTTTTTTTTTAAGGGAAAGGACTTGCCAATCTACTGGAATTTAGCTAGTTCAGGCCCTCTCGATGGGAAGGACTCAAGGAGAAGTTGGTGAGTTCAAAGCAATGAGGGGCAAAATTCTGCCACTGGAGGCATTTTGGATGGATGCAAGTGAAGTCTAATGTGATTTCTCAAGGCCAGAGAAGATGCTGATGCTTCAGTAGTTAGTTCTGGCTGAAAGATTGAGCTTTATGGGTGGTAACAGAAGCTAGAATTTGACCACATTCTCACTGGGCAAAACGTACAGCATTTACCTCTGGGAAAAACTCCAGAAGGCAAATGCTGCCCATGTTTAGTCCAGTGGGAAAGCAAAGCTGCGTGGCTTTGCCTCCAATCATGCAGATGTTACAGAGCTGGAAAATCATGCTCTGTAACCTCCACATGATTGGAGGCAAAGCCACGCGGCTTTGCTTTCCCACTGGACTAAAGTTGCACAGCATTTGCCTCCTGGAGTTTTTCCCAGACGCAAATTGTGATGAGGAGATACTGAGCTACATGTAGACTACAGGTCTAACAAATATGTAAAGGTAAAGGTTAAACATGTATGTAATGTGAAAGCTGAGAACTGGAAACGCACTTCACGCAATGGAGAACTGCTAAGTTCATGACCCTGAGTGATTGTGTAATCAGAAAAAGCCTAACACTTCTGCAGACACTAGCAGTAGGCCATTGAGTTTCAAATGGATTTCTTCTTGTTGACGTGACTGAAAGCACAGTCACCTGGTGGGAAAATCAAACAAAGGACCCTGGAAAAGTACTTAAGGGGGAAGACAAGACAAAGATGGGGCTTCTTGAGCTTCATCAGAGCTTCATCCTCATAATCACAAAGAGGGGCCTTCTTCAGCTTCATCAGAGCTTCATCCTCATAATCACATCAGCCAAAGAAGGGCTGCACCAAAGAAACTATGAAGTAAGGACTCTTGGAAACTCTAAGGCCGTTTTTAGACGATTGCAGCCGCGCTTGCGCTTGTTTTGAAAAAATGCCGGGATCAGAAAAATCGACCCGGTCAAATGCGGCCGGAAAAGCATGCGCGTCCCCCTTCCGGGCGCATGATTGTCGGGAGTGTATCATCTGATCCCGGCTCCTGGCATTTTTTCAAAACAAGCGTGAGTGAGACTGCGATCGTCTAAAAACGGCCTTAGAGTTTCCAAGCCTAAGACTTATACCCAGCCAAGCTTTCCACCCTGGCTGTGACATGAACTGAAATAGCCTTGGACTTTGATTAGGGTAAGCCTAAGTTTGGGGAATTCAAGTACAGAGAGGAATGCGTTATTGGTTATGTTATTTTGATTTCTGCGCTCTTTAGTATAATCTTGTACTGTATGCTTATTCATGATTTATTCATTAACCTTCTTTTAACTGAACTTAGTATGGTCCAGTGGAATTGCTAATCCTAACATTGGCAGGATACAGTTTGGGGTTAATTCTGTGTTTACAAATACAGACGATCTAGAAAAAAGAGTCTGTCCAGTGTCCAGGGAAACTCTCAGGCTGAAAAGGTGGCAAGAAGGTTCACCCGTTGCAGGCTGAATCATTTCTAGAGAGAGAGCTGATCCAGTGAGAGCTGCAAGCTAGGGAAGCTGATTCATGACAGCCTAGAGTGTGGTAGTGAGACCCCAATCCCATAACAAATGCATGTTTTGCCCAGTGAGAATGCGAGCCATTAGGCAGGAAGAATCAACAGGATGTAGTAGCAATAGCCTGCATGTGAGGGGCATGAGAGAGGGCCAAGTTGATAATAACACCCAATTTGAGTGACAAGGAGGAGGTTGAGGGCCGACTGAAAAAAGACTGACAGAACCCAGATACAGCCCCATTCAGAAATAATTAAACATCCAGACTTGACTACAGTCAAGCGTAGGAGCTGATTGGTTAAGGCACTCAACTACATCCCCGAAGGCTATGGGTTCAAGTCTTGCTTGGTTTCGAACCAGATGGCTGCCTCTAGTCCAACCAGCTCTAAGTGGGTGCCTGATCTATTGGGCTGGGAAAAGTCAAAGTCAGTTGGACATGGGGTTCAAGACATTACTCCCTTGTGCGCCATAGATCCAAGAATATGGTGTTCTTTCACCATGTCAGCATCATGGGGTGGGTGGAGTTTGAGGAGCATGCAACAGATGAAGATTTTTTATAATCCCAACAATCATCATCATCATCATGTTGGGTGCTGAACAGTCTTGACTAGAGGCAAGTCCCTGCTCCTGGGTTTTACAATTTAGGATGTACAAAGGAGGGGATACAAGGGGAGGGTGGCATAGGGAGAGATAGGGAGGATACATTCATAAAGTTGCAGCTTAATAACAAAGAGGGGGGGGGGCAGATCCTGAAGGATAAGACAGCATAGAAAGAGGAAATGTTGCTTGCTTTGTTTCCTAAAAGCTCTTCTCTGGAGGATTCACTGACAGACTTTGCCTCTTCCCTTCTCCAACCCAGACTTTGCCTCAGTAGTGCCTTTAGCAAACCATGTGCTCTGGATACACAGACAGGAGAAAGTGTGCAGAACTAGAGTGCTACCAGGCACTGACACAGCCCAGATGTAAGGAGACTCCTTCCTAGGATCCTAGTTGCCACCTGCATTGCTGTGCAGGCAGGCCTGCTGGGAGAAATTTGGGGGCCAGTACATCAAAGTAGCTGGGGGCTCCCTACCCCTCATCCTCCTGTCATAAGTTTCTGAATGACATATCAGAAATATCATCTCCTTTCGTATGTTCTACCGCAATCCCTGCAGTCAGCTGGGAATGCCTTTTACAGGTACCATGTGCTCGTCAGGTACATGCAAGAAGAGCGCACAAAGAGGTGTTCTCGGTGCCTGCCCCAGTATTGTGGAATCCCTTCCCCTTGAGGGAAAATTCCTAACAGTAAGAGCAATGAAAACAAAAAGTACACGTTGCTTAGGGAGGTCGTAGACTCTCTGTCACTAAGGTTTTTAAAAAGAGACTGGAGAACCATCTATTGGGGAGGTTGTAGCTGTAAACAGCTTGCTTCCAAGCAGAGAATTGGACTAGATGACTCTCGAGGTTCCTTCCAGCTCTGACATTCTATGATTCCATGAGGTTCATCAAAGCTAGGCCTGAAACAAGAAGCCCTTTTGTTCTCACAAGAAATCTCGCAAAATTTCGTGCTGGGCCTGAGAACTTGTCCAGATCTCGGCCACAGAATGAGATCTTGTGAATATCTCGCAATTTATTTATTTATTCACACAAAGCCGGTACATCTCTCCATTGCTGGTGGAAGTGGACAGTGGTACAGCCAATTTGCCTCTTTGGCACTTATTAATAAAATAGTGGATTTGGTATTCCCTTTAAGCCTGAAATTGTGTTACTTGGTATCTTTCCTAAATGTGCTATTTCCAAAGAGCGCTTCCTGGCTTGTCATCAAATTCATTTAGCCACCCTATATGTCTTCGAAAAATAAGGAAAGCCCATCTGAAAAATATCTACTCACCAGACTATGGTATATGGCCACAAATGGAGAGGATTTAGGATGATATTAATGACACCCTAGAAGATTTCTACTCTGTATGGAAATCCATGTTAGGAAATCCTGATGGACAGACTAATTGGTCAGGCAAAATCAGAGAAAATTTTACTACATCAAATTTGAACTCTACTCCTTGTCTAGCGGGACTTAAATATGTGGATAATATACTGCGGCACTGGTTTTGTTTGTTTGTTAGAAGTTTAGTTTAGGATTTTGTATGTTTATTTTGTTACCTGTTTCTTGAATTTGCAATATTTATTTATTTTTATTTTTATTTATTTTCTAGATTTTTACCCCGCCCCTCCTGAGAACAGCTCAGGACGGTAATCATTATTGATGTGATACATTTATTTAAATAAAACATTTAATAATTTTAAAAAATCACAACATATGCACAAAATGGCTGAAGCCATTCTGCAAATGTGCAACCATTTTCTGAATGGCATTGGCACCATTTTGGAAAAGATCTTCTGTTCTGTACATGCATGACGCCGTTTGCAGACCAGCTGCCCTTTTCCAAAATGGCACTGACACTGCTGGCGCCATTTTGGAAAATACGCAGAATGGCCCCAGTGGCCATTTTGTGCAGACACAGTGATATTTAAAATGTTTTGCCTCCTCCTTGCGTCCCTGTCCCGCCGCAGGGAAGTGGAGCATCAAGAGACCTAGTGGTTAGAGCAGGCAGGTGAGTACATGACAAAAGAGGAAGAGGGGGGACAGCTGTAAAAGGCCCTTTTTTGTTGTTTTCCAAGTGTGGGGAGGAGCGAGAACTGTCTCAAGATTCTTGCTGTCCTCAGCGAGAATCCAGGCAGTTTCTTGGCTTGTTCTTGTTTGCATGAATGAGCCGAGAACCCTGATTCTTGTTGAGAAAAGCGAGAATCCAAGAATCGAGTTTCAGCCATAGTCAAAGCCCAAGCCTGGGTGTTTTTGGAAGCAATGCAAGACTTTTCTGTTTGGTCAAGCATTTGGTAGGAAGGGACAGGGGTTAGGGTAGGGAGGACTTGTATGGGATTTTCTATGGTTTTATGCACTTTTATAAATTGTTATTATGTTGTTACTAGCTCTGAGCCTTAGGGAACGGTGGATACAAATTTCTGGAGATTGTACTGGTACTTTATTTACACGTTACTTGCAATATTTAAACGTTTATTTATATATATATATATATATATATATATATATATATATATATATATATATATATATATATATTTAGAAAGAAAATTATTTTAGGTTTTGGGGGCCTCCTTGGACTTGGGGGCTCAGTTCAGTTATCCCCCTTATATACAGGGGCCTTCTGTGCTGATGTCCCAGGCCATATATCTACTGGAGTTCTCCTTGAATTAACAAGTTGCTGCCACAAAGTCCTAGGAACATGGAATCCCTGCTCCCCTCATAGCACCTCTTATTGAAGTGTCTCATTTAAAAAACAAACAATGGTTAGTTTTGAAACACCTCTGCTGTTTTTAGCTTCTTGGTTTTAACTTTTTGTTTGGCGTAATATGGCCTAGTTGTTGCTGCACCATAAGCCCCCACTTATTCACTCGACCTGCCTACCTATTTCCCTACCCCTCCTAACAGGGCAGTGACATTCCCTGAGAGGACACCATTGTGAGGAAGCCAACCAAGGCAGAGCTTTCGCTAACAGAAGAAGCTATTCCTAAGGAGGTGCCCCAGGTTTTCATGCAGTGAAGGGGGCACATACACCGTGTAGTACCGTAATGATCCCCTCTCAGTAAACGTGGCTGTGGAGGATTCCTTGTCAATCTCTGCTGCCTGGCACTTCACATGGCGCCAAAGTGAACACTACTGAAGTTGCCATGTGCAGCAGTAGCAGCAACAGCTTTACTTCTGGGGATGGTGCTAATTAATGTACCTTCTGCTACTTAGCCTCGGAGTCCAGATCACACCCCGAGAAGAGCTACTCGAAGCTCTCATTATCCAGCATGATGCAATGCTGCCTGCACTGTTGCTGCACAACTTCAGAGCAGTAAAATTATCTTACCAAATAAAACACTCAATTTCCTTATAGTGCAGGGAACTGCGGGTGAAATCGTTGAACAGGGATCCTTCTGGGGTGAAGGCACTTAGAGGAAATTGAAGAGGAGGAGATGAGCCCAGCAGTATTCTTAACTTCTTTTTTTTATCATCATCATTCTGTACCCCTCCTCAGAGCAGCCTGCAAGCAACTGTGCTGCAGCATCCCCTATGTCCCAGTGTGGGCCTGCAATGTATCTCTCTGTCAGTGCACCTCAGCCTTGACCTCTACATACCATGCTGGGACCCATCAGAGAGGGGAATAAGAATACAATTGTACTAGGCCTCCAAGCTCAACCTGCCCCCACTCCCAAGAATGTCAAGAATAATGTATATACATTAAAATATGATGTGTAGAATAATAATTGCAAGTAACATTTGTGTAAATAAAGTCCCAACACCACCATCATGTTTTCCAGAAACTGATTGTGATGGGTGGAAGATAGGTGGCTACCAGCTGCCAGGATGTATTGAGGCCCCACATTTCTCCTAACAGGTCTGGACCCACCTAAGACTCTGCCAATGCCTCTTTGGCCTGTCCTGCAGCTCTGTGGGTGGTTCTATGCATTATGTTAACTATGGGGAAAATCATTCCTATGGCACTCACTGTAATATCCCATGGAGGAGCAGCATCCATTAACAAACATTCATGCTGTTTCATGTTTATGCTGCCACCTTATGGACTCTGACCAGCAGATGGTGGCGCCATAAATAGGTAGAGCCCAAAAAGCCCTGCTGGTGAAACTGACCTCCCTACAAAGCAAAACTTCCCACTGGTGAAACTGACCAACAAGCAAAGCTCCTGGCTGTAAAGCAAAACTCCCTGCTGCAAAGCCAAATTCCTCACTGGTGAAACTGACCAGAAAAAAAAAATATGCATCACCTTTGAAATTGACATGACCAAACTCCCTACTGGTGAAATTGACAAGCACAGTCACCCTTCTGAAACTGGCTCTGCTGCTGAAACTGACAATCTTAGTGAATAGAGTTGATTCTGTGGCGTGTTTTGGCTGCCCTGTGGGTCTGTTGAGGAGTTCCCCAGATTTATTCCAGGTCACAAACTTCCACAAACTGATGTTCCCTCTGTGGGTTGGTCCAGGGTTTGTGTGACCAAACATAACACTGTGTTAGGCAGCTGGAATGGTGGCAAACATTGTGTGTAGAGACCCCCTGTGACACTGCATATCTCTCTGCCTACTCCTCTGTTTGGGTTTGGACCAGCCCTGGGTGGGTCATCAGGCTCTGCCCTTGTAGTTCATTACTGGCCTTCAAGTCCTGTAATGTTTAACCCCAGTCCCAGATGTGAGCTGTGATGCTCCCTGGTGTTCCAATTCTGGGGTAAGGGAGGAAGCTTTCAGAGCTGGAAGGATAAGGTGTAGCTCCTGCACCAGCTCCTAGGCTTCCAGGCCCTCTTTGAGTGTTTTCAAACGTGGCAATGGCCCACATTGCCAAGCTTTGGCACAGGAGCTACCTGTTAGTTTTTCTGTGTCAGATGTTGGCATGGGATAGATCCAGGCCTTGGTGGCATCTAGTGCAGGCTGTGACTCAGGAAAGTCTCTGAGTCGCAGCCCATACTAACCTCCACCATGGCCGGGATCCGAGTCGACCGCCCGACTGGGAGTAAAACAGACTTTCACGTTTGAAAGCCTGCTTTACTAGACCTGGTCCGGTGTCCCCGCCAGCTCTAGGTGCCACAGAAGCCATCATTGGCCACCATGGCTGCCTGTCAGGGAGGGGAGTGGGCCTCTGGGTGAAGTGCAAGGGGAAGGACTAACTTGATAGTTCAGAGTCTGGCAGGATCCCGACCATGGTGGGGTAAGTCTGTGATGGCACCCAAGCACCATCACATTAGAAAACACCCTTCCTGACATCTTCTATGTGGAGTAATTTTGATCCAAAAGGTGGAGAGAAGGGCACCCCATTTGTTGCTTCCTCTTGGACAAACCTGCCTGCTGCTCCTGCTCCAACCCCATTAAACTAAACTGCCTAACTGAGTCAGACCAATGGTCCATCTTAGCCCAGTATTGTCACAACCTGATACAGCAGCAGGGGTTTCAAATTCAGGTCCAAATCTGGCTCTTCCAGGGTCTCCGGCAGAGGCCATCCTGGTGTGCTACTGGAGACCCCTCCAAGCCCCCAGCAGGGGCCTCCACCAGGTGTGCTACCAGGGATCCTGATGTGGAGATGCTGGGGGATTGAACCTGGGACCTTATACATGCAAAGCATCTGCTCTTACCACTTGAGCTATCCCCCCTATTCTTAGCTAGTACCCTACACCCCTAAGCTATACCTCATTCCACCATTCAAGCCCCACTTTACCCATCCCTCAAACAGCCAATTAACTCTCCTACATGCCACTGCCTCCCATCCCCCAGCAGCTCCCCCACACTGACCACTCACTCCTCCCAACCTTCACAATCATGGAGAAACACACTGTTCATTTGGGATTCCCAGCACATCACCCTTTCCACCAGATTTAGCCTCTGACTATGAGAGAACATCTAGGGATGCTATGCAGAGTCCCCCAGCAGCTCCACAGCCACTCCCCTGTCCTGCCAGGCCGGCCGGGTTGCCTAACACACTGCAGACAGCATTGGTGTAAATTCAGGTTAAAATGGGGGAAGGGATATCTTTTAACCTCAGAGAGAAAGTCTTCATCCATGAAGGTCAACGGGAGCTGGGCTATTAACTTCAGTTGCTGGAGGCCTGTGCCCTTTATGTTCTCTTGTTAAAAAGGCCAAGTCCCCCTTTCTCTCTCTCAGCAGGGAGATGACCCCATTCCCTTCTAGGAATGCCTGAGGGCATGCCCTCCCCACTTTCCTAAAGTCCCAGCAAATCATTCTCCAAAAGCCTTTTGCCCTGCAAATTAAATCAGTCAGTTATCCCATTAGCTTCTTTCCCCAACACCCTATTCCTTCCACTAATATTGTGTGAGGAGAGAATTATTATAAAGCTGAAACAGAGAGCACATTTTGTACCTGTGGGTAATACCTGCAATTTCAGGTAACCTATCAGCTATCCAGTTGGTAGCTGCATACCAAGATGGGCAAATGACTATCCAAAATACAGGGTGTTAGCATTACTGAGTAAGCAACTTTCCATTTTGCCAACTCATTATGACGTACCATGTTACCATTTTAGCATCTTTCCAAATGTCCACATTTTGTTACAGCCTGCTGCCTCCCTCAGCCCCTTTTGTTATCGTGCACACATACAACAGGAGGGGCTATGGAAACATGAATAGATGAATGAAATGGACCAAAAATGGTAAGTTGCTAAATGGCACAAAATAGGAAAACCATAACTCAGTAGTGGAATATCAGTAACTCAGAAATGGCAATTCAGTAATTTGGGTAACTCGTCAGACTCTAAGCAGGTACCGTGCAATGTCTGATCTGCCTGAGATGTTCAGGTACTGCAGTTTTAATGGGTGTGCCTGTTTTTGCGGGTACCCATTTCAGCTCTAAACTGCTCAAAATGTTTGGACTGCAAGTCAAGTGTAGTTGATGGATAGGGACACCTATATCCTCCCTGCTCTAAAAGTTGGATGGGATGCATCTTCCTTCTTCCCCTTGATGATTCCTCCCTTGCCAGGCAAACAGAGTCTGTACCTGTCACTGTGGTAGCTGTGTGTGAAATGCACTCTCAGAGTGTGCATGCTGACCCTCTGTCTGATGCGCTCTTAGAAACTCTAATCTGACATAACTCAGAGAGACAGTGGTCTAGGCACATGATCGCAGCTACTCACCAAAGCACCGCTTGTACAGCGTCAGGCAGCAAGTGCTTTCGCTTTGTCTCCAGCTCCAGTGATGGAAGAGACACCAATGCCACAGCCACTCAAAGACCTGCTTCTTAGATGCTGGCTGTGATTGCTGACCCCAAATATTTGCTCTGGGATAATCCCAGTGAAGACAGCCTCTTTTTACTTTAGTCTGTTCAATTCCGCCAGGGCCTTGTGAGATTGAATTTGCTGGCATTTGATTTTCTGTCAATGGCTCTGATGACTCCAGGTGAGCTGGGGGTTGGAAATCAGCTTTGCCAAGAGAGGATGGAGCAATAAACAGGAAGGGTGAACTTTGGCTGAGGCCTATCTTAGAAAGAAGTCTGGTATTAATCTGCATACTCCAGGGAAGAGAGAATCCACCACATCAATAGGCATGGACCTCACCTTACACCAGAGATGAGAAACCCTTTGGCCTGTAGGCCAAATCTGGCCTGCTGCTAGGGTTGCCACTTTTTGCTGTTTGACCCTGAGACTCCCTTAGGTCAGAATGGGAGTCTCAGGGTCAAACCGCAAAGGTAGCAATCCTCCCAGCAGTCAGATTTTATTTTGTCCCTTTCCAATTTCTGGATCTGACCCCTGGATCCAGCCCCTTCCTCAAGCACTGAAGGAGCATGCTCAGGGAACAGAACCAAAGTGAAGGAACACACTGGATATGTAGGCAGGATGTATACATTCTTCCCTCTCCTCCTCAGCCCCGCCACAGCAAGCTCCTCAGCCCATAGGGCTTGTATTAATTTTCAGAGTAGTCTGAGGGGAAAAAAGCTTACGCCTCAGTGCCCAAGACTCTTGAGCCCCTAAACAAAATCAGTGTGATTTCTAGAGACACCAAGCACCTAGAGTTGCCATTTCTCTGGGTTTCATCTGGAAAATCCAGATTTTGACCCAGATCCTCCATCTGGGGGAAGCCCTGATTTCTCCTGGTCAGTCACTGCCTGTGCCTGACTAATTTGGAGAACTGGGGCTTCTGGGGGAGGACACATCTGAAAGGGGGAAGGCTAGAGAGACTTTCCTGCCCCCCTTTTGATGTGACCCTGCCCCTATAGAGTACTGTGATGAATGTTTCAATGCGAAAGGATGGAGTTATGTCAGAAAAGGGGCATGAGAGCACCTTTACCCCACCCTCATTCTGGTGTGGCCTGCCCCCCTGAAAAGCATCAAAGGGAGTGGGTTACATCAGAAAGGGACATGACAGACTCTTTGCCCGCCTTCTCTGTGTGGTCCCACCCCTTCCAGGTTTCCTGGCAACTCTACAAGAATCGCCAGGCCATACTGAAGCCAACAGAATTTGTTGTGGATTTGGGCCCCCAGTCAGAACCTAAACTAGAATCTCCCGAGCGTTGAGATGCCAATTGAATGGGTGGCAGCAGTCTTGCTAGAGAGAGAGAGAGAGATTGACTTTCTTAGCTCCCCAAATACTCTCATCTGTTAGTGTCAGAGGAGCTGAAGTACTCAGGAAATAAATCTCAGAGTCAGGCAGGAGGGCAGGGCCCAGTGCCCTTTCCCCATCTATACAGGCCACTCTTTCTGGCACTGGAGGCAGGGTGCAGTCTGTCTCCCTCAGCCCCTTTCCTGGCAGGATTTTTGGCAAGGGATGCAAGCATGACAATCCTCCCGCTTTCCCCTCTGATTAATGAAGCCCTCTGCTGGGTTAGCATCACTGGCTCTGTCAGAAAAATTAACTTTTTAATTAAAAACATCTCTTTTTTTCTCTCTCTGTTTCATGTCTGGGTCGGGAGTAATTATTAGTCGCTCCAGGGAGACTGCACTTCAGAAAAATTGTTGGTGCTGCTGCCAAGGAATTTATCTGAATAACTCCAGCTGCCCTGTGTAGAAGAAGAAGACCTTCCTTCCCCGGCCAGGCACACAGTTTATTCATAGAATATCCAGCAGGAATGACCAGGGTCTGGATTAGATCACCAAATTGGAAGGGACCTCAAAAGATAGCTAGTCCAACCCTCTGCTTTGCTGCAGGATGACTACAGCTACAACATCCCTGATGAGTGGCTATCCAGCCTCTTTCTGAAAACCTCCAGAGATGGAGAGACTACAGCCTCCTTAGGCAACTTGTTCCATTGCTGAACAGCTTTTACTGTTAGGAATTTTTCCTGCTATTCAACAAAAATCTCCCTTCCTGTATCTTGAGCCCATTATTTCTAGTTTCCCTCTCTGTAGCAATGCAGGGCAGCTCCTTGCCATCTTCTTGATAGCAGCCCTTGAGATATTTGAAGACTACTATCATGTCTTCCCCCTAATCTTCTTTTTGCTAGGCTAAATATACTCTTTCCTCATAAGATTTGATTTTCAGACTTCTTATCATCTTTGTTGTCCTCCTCCGAACCTGCTCCAATTTGTCAATGGCCGTTTTTAAATGAGACACAACCACGCAGGTCCGCCCATCCCACACACATCCATATGCCTGTCTGAAGGCTCCTGTGACCCACCCGTCCACCCACTCATGGAGCATTGTAGAAAAATCAAGATTGCTCCAGGCAGAGTAAGGCTAAAATGTGTGTGGATAGGGGTGTACATGCAACCCCAGCCCATTTGAACCCCTCCCTACCCACCCCACATGGGTGGGCAGTCCGGGGCCACCCCACTCAGCACACATGGATCCCCTCCCCAGCTGTGCTCATTTAAAAACAACCAATGTCCTTAAAATGAGGTGCCCCAAACTGGACACAGTAGTACTCCATGTGAGCTCTGACCAGTGCTGAATAGAGTGGAATTATTACATCTGCTGACTTGGAAATAATGTATCTGTTAATGCAGCCTAAAATCACATTAGCCTTTTTTGCAGCCATATCCCATTGCTGACTCATGTTCAGTTTGTGATCAGTCCCAATCTCTAATTCCTTTTTCACATGTGCTGCTGTTGCCAAGTCAGGTATCCCCCATCTTATACTCGTGCATTTGGTTTTTCTTGTCTAAATACACAACTTTATATTTATCTTAGTCAAAGTTCATTTTATAAATTTCAGCTCCCATTTCTGACATTTCAAGATTTTTATTAAACTCTAAGTCTGTTTTCCAATGTGTTCCTCCCAGTTTTGTGTCATATGCAAACTTGATAAGTATTTCCTCTACTCCTTCATCCAAGTCATTAATAAAGATGTTGAATAGCACAAAACCTCTGGTACCCCACTTAATATTTCTCTCCAGTTTGATGAGGAGCCATTGGGTGAAAACAGACATGACGCTAACCACCCTTTAACCAGCCTTGGTGGTCATTTATGTATGGGTATTTTCAGATGTTACGAGATCACAGTCAACCACAGTCAATTCCCTGTGGTGGCTGCGATCACGTAATGTCTGTTGAGGGGAACGGATGTTCCCCCCCAGATGTTACCACGGCAGGGAATCACTTTTTGCCACGCGAGCGGCTGAAGCAGCGGGTCCGGCGGCGGTCGCGTGACGAAGGCGATTCCCCGCCGTGATGAACCCCACCATCACTTCTGGATGGCCCGGACTCCCCGCAGGGATTCTGGCCCATGGCCAAATCGGGTGAGCGCTGCAGCTGCATTGGCCACAGCGGCCGCCCGTCTCCCCAGAGGGTGGGTGGTGGGGAGCGTGGAGGGGGCGGGGCCGTGCAGCCGCACGTTGCGCCACGTGGCCCCGCCCTCTCCCCGATTCCCTGCCGGGATCCCCCAGCACATCTGTTAGGGCGTGACGGGGTCATCCCGGCGGGGGATTAATTTATTGTTTTTGTGACGGGGCCAATCAGCCCCGTCACGTCTGAAAACACCCTATGTTGCAGGGCTGCATAGGGCACCAATACAGCCCTGCAACGTGCATAAATAACCACCAAGGGTGGTTAAAGGGTGGTTAGCGTCATGTCTGTTTAAACCCATTGATGATCAATCACTCTTTGAGTATGGTCTTTCGACCAGCCATGAATCCACCTTGTTGTACTGTCTTCCAGCCCACACTGTGCAAGCCTGTCAATGTGGATCTTGTGTGAAACTTTGCCAAACACTTTACTTTACTCAATTTATATTATGTCCACAGAATTCTCATTACTCACTAAGCTAGTAGCTCAAAGAAGGGGACAAGATTAATCTGACATGACTTGTTCCTTACAAACCCATGCTGGCTATGAGCAATCACTGCATTGTCATCAAGGTGCTCACAGATTGGCTATTTATTTATTTTTAAATCTGTTCTACTATCTTTGCAGATTTTGAAGTCAGGCTGACTGGTCTGTAATTCCCTGGATCCTCCTTTTCCCTTTTCTTAAAGATAGGGACAGCATTTTCCCTTCTCTAGTCTGCTGGCACCTCATCTGTTTTCCAACAGTCAAAGATAATTGACAGAAATTCTGGGAGTACTACAAGAAGTACTAGGGTGTAATACATTTGTCCCGCAAGAGAAGAAAACTGGTTGAGTGTGTGCCCAATGTGTATCATTCATCCCATTCTGTGCCTATGAAAGAATGCTGTAAGTATCTGCAGGGTGAGGTCCTTTCTGTGTGAGAAAGTGTGTGAGAAGCTGTTCCCTTAACGGTGACTTGCTGTAACCAGTTGCAACCAGTTTGACTGGGGCTCATTCTCCCCATCTTACATGCCTAAATCAAGCAGTTTGAGTAGAGCATGCACATAAACTAGCCCTCTCTGTGTGTTCACTGTATGGTGCTAATCATAAGTCTCTGCATGATACAGCCCAGAGGGCAAATAGCCCAGTTGTGCTAATTATCTCCCAGCTAGGAAGCATTTACTGGGAGGAGCAACTAGTCATCTAAGAGATTAAGTATAAAGCAGAGGTTTCCAAACTGTGGGTTGGGACCCCAAATGGGATCTTGCTATGGTTGTCATTTTCCTCATAGTTTTTACCCAAAGGGGACGCCCCCATGACAGAAGAGAATTGGTCACAGGACTCACCTCCTTCTGATGTGGTCGCACTCTCTTAGGTGCTTCGTGGCAACTACCCTGCAGGGAGCAGGACCACAACAGAAAGGGGACAGAGGGGGGAGAGCCTCTTTACCCCTCCCCTCATTGACATGGCCCTGCCCCCTAGACAGCACCCATGACTGACCCAGAGATTTTGGGGCTTCCCCTGGAGACCAGAGTCTCTGGGTCAAAAGCCGGGGAGATGACAACCATATTCAGGATATGCAAGAACACAATAAGCAGTTTAAAAAACCCACCTAAGGCAGAGAGATTGGGGTTGTAGGGACAGTGAGGTGGGGTACACTGGATTGCAGGGTGGAGCCTACTTGAGAAGGGGTACTGGGATGAAAGCAGGAGGGACCTGGAGGACCCAAAGGAACACTCCCACCTACCCACAGAACACTTGGGCGGCACTACTGGTCCCACTGACCCACTCATGTAAGTTCTGCTTTTCCTGGAGATCCATCCTAGTAACCCACTCATTATCCCTGGCATTCCCCCAAACTCTCGCCCAGGCCCCCATATGTCAGAGCGGCACTGCCAGCAGCATATCTGTCTCAGTGACACTCTCACCAGTCTTTGCTGCCTCTCGTTGCAATGATTCTGCAAACTCAACTGATGCTCCCACAATTGAAAGCACACTGTCCCCCCCTCCCCGTTTATGGGCCCCCTGCCTCTCACAATGCTGGATTTACCCAATTTAATCTTCCCATTATCAGTCGCTTCCTTAATGGGTTCTGCAGGCTCCAGGCGAATCCTACCCTTTGTGCTCAATTAGCAGGCGAGTGGGAGGTAATATAAATATTTTCTGTGCGATAATAGGACAATTTTTTGTGGCACTGTCATGAAAATATTGATTTGACATCCAGGTGTCAGGAACAGCTGGATGGCAGAGAAATTGCAACTTTGATTCATTTTGCAAGCAAGGGGAGGAGGGGTGATTCCCCAAGGCCTTTCCTAGCCCCCATCCCCTTCCTTGTACCATGTTCTGTCCTGACAGGGACATTAATAAACTGCCACTGTGGCTGTGCAAATTATTCTTAACTGCTGGACTCTTTAAAGATGTAGTTAGTTATTCACTTGCTTCCAGATCAGTTTTGGCAGTTTTTCAGATGAAATGTTAAGAAAGAACAAAAGAAAGAAACCCCTCTCAAAAATCCTAACAACCTGTTGCCTCCTAAGGATAATTCACACAACAATCTTCTAGAGTGGTTAGTGGCACAAACCCCCATTCTAAGAATTGTGTGAAATCTTTAGGGATGTGCGAACGCGGTTCGAATGTTCGGAGTTAGGACCTAACTTGATCCATTCGGACGTCCAAACTGAACGTCCAAACCGAACTTGAAAACAGCTGAACAGTTCGGTCATGCTTGGGTGAGTTCGGATGAGTTCAGGGGTGGGGAAAACATTACTTCAGGTGGGGAAAACGTGACTGAGAAGGGGAGGCAGCTGAGGAGCAGACTTCCTGACACCAGGGGTGGAGACCAGGGGTTGTTTCAGGGCCAAATGATACCGATACTGAAAAAAATCTTCGAATTCAGTATTGATATCAATAGCGCTATTTTTGAATGTTCGGCCAACTTCGGCTGAACCAAACTCCGCCGAACCAAACAACTGAACCCGAACTCGGGTTTCGAACCGAACATCTGAACCGCACTCTGTTCGCACATCCCTAGAAATCTTTACCACTCCTGTGCTCCTTGATGATCCTGTGATCCTCTGCAGACTGGATGGGGATGGGGGTGGATGGGAAAGGGGGGTTCAGTTGTACCAGGCCCAGAAGCATAAAAGCCTCCTACCAAAATATTAGGGACGGTCTTTCAGTTGCAAATTTCTATTCAGTTTATTTTCATTTTGTTTCCCTAAGTTTCCGTATTTAAATGCGGATCTGTATTAGGGATCTGTACTTAAATCAATTAAGAAATAAAAAATAATAAAAAATAAAAAATTGCTGCATATGCGCAAAATGGCTGCCATTTTGGAAAAGGGCAGCCATTCTGTGCATGTACAAAATGGCCACTGCACAGGCACTGAACAGCTGCCCTTTTCCAAAATGGCAGTGGCACTGCTGCTGTCATTTTAGAATGGAGTACACATGCGCAGAACAGTTCAGAGGCCATTTCGCGCATGTGCAGTATTTAATTTTTTAAAAAAATTTCATCTGTAGATTAGAACCAAACTAAAACAGGCTTGTTTTTGCAGTGTTTTGGTTCAGTATGGATGAATTTATGATGGTCCGTTCCATGCAGTTATGGATTAATCTGAATCCGAAGTGCCCACCCCTACAAAATATACAAGAACTTTCTTTTTTACTGTGAGGTACAATATGTAAGTCAAATAATAATTGCAGGTAACATATTTAATTTAATTTCATTAATTAATTAATTAATTAATTCATTCATTCATAGATTTCTACCTCTCCCCTCCTGCCTCAGGCAGCTCTGGGCATTTCACACAATAGTATAAAATACAATATAAAAATATAAAATAACAACAATGTAAACCATATAAATAATCAATATAAAACAGTAAAAATGCAAATAGTGTGCATCCAAAACAATCAAGAAAAGCCCACCCACCCAAACCCACCCCTTAACCCTCCTCTCCACCGAATGCCTGGCGAAAGAGCCAGGTCGTACACTGATGGCAGAACACAAGAAGGCTTGGGCCTGTCAGCCCCCACCTGTCTACAGTGAGGAACCTCCAGGAGGGCACCCCCTGATGACCGCAGGAGCCACCCAGGGGCCCAGGAAGTGAGACGGTCCCTCAGATAGGTAGAGCCCAGACCTTTTAGGGATTTATAGGTAAGCACCAGAACCTTGAATTGGGCCCAGGCCTGCAAGACTTCAGGCAGCTGGTGCAGTGCTCGGAGCACCGGCATAATGTGCTCCTGACGACCCATCCCAGTGAGCAGACGGACTGCAACATTCTGCACTAGCTGCAGCTTCCAAACTGTCACCATGGGCAACCCCATATAGAGTGCATTACAGTAGTCTAGCCTCAAGGTGACAAATGCATGGATGACAGTGGCCAGGTCGGAGTTTGAGATATAGGGGTGGACTGCCTCACCAGATGTAACTGGCAGAACGCACTCCTGGCCACAGCAAATGCCTAGAGATCCAGATGCAGCTGCAGATCTAGGAGCACTCCCAGGCTCCTAACCTGAGATGCCAATACAGGGCAAACCCCATCAATAAAAGGTAACAACCCCTCATCCAGAACTCCAGACCTGCCAATGAACATCACCTCCGTCTTGTTGGGATTCAACTTCAGACGGCTCAACCTCATCCAGTCCGCCACAACCATCAGACACTGGGAAAACACCAAGAGTGTAGGATCTGGGTCAAATGAAAAGGACAGGTATAGTTGCGTGTCATCCCATACTGGTGACAACCAACTCCCCATCTATGCACAACACTTTCCAGTGGCTGTATATAGACATTGAACAAGAGGGAGGACAGAGTGGAACCCTGCAGGACCCCACACAGGAAACCCCTTGGAGACGATGTACAATCTCCCAGAACCACCTGTTGAGATCTACCTGCTAGGAAGAATTAGAACCAGTACAAGATTGTTCCATGATCCACCCCAGCCAGGTCCCACAGGTAGGTCACCAACACCTCATAGTTCACTGTGTCAAATGCTGCCAAAAGGTCAAGCAAAACCAGCAGGGTCGAATGCCCCATATCTAGTTCCACTTGTAGGTCATCAAGCAAGGCCACAAGTGCAGTCTCAGTACCATAACCCATCCAAAAAACGGACTGTGAAGGATCTAGAAAACTGACATGGTCCAGATGCACCTGCAGCTGACGAGCCACCACCCATTCAATAACCCTCCCTAAAAAGGGAAGATTAGAGACAGGCTGATAGCTCAATGTCCAAAAATGGTTTCTTGAGGACCACAGTCCTCTTATGGGACTCTGGTAACCTTCCCTCTCCCAAGGAGGCATTGATTACTTCTGCCAGTAACAGCCCCACCATCTCGCTACTGGCCTCAACTAGCCAGGATGGGCAAGGGTCTGCCTCAGCAGGCATCACTAATTGTAATTGATCCCATAAAAACAGATCAGATGGGGCATTTCTTACCTCTGGCTCTGCCACTGCCTCTGAAAATGTTGGAAATACTT
Source organism: Sphenodon punctatus (assembly GCA_003113815.1). NCBI lineage: Eukaryota > Metazoa > Chordata > Lepidosauria > Sphenodontia > Sphenodontidae > Sphenodon > Sphenodon punctatus. The sequence continues at coordinate 2,923,714 of QEPC01002403.1, read as the reverse complement.
TCCTTAGTTATATCTCCCCTAAGCACCATATCCTGCTTGTTTGCTAGAAACAGCAGGAGTAGAAACAGTCAGATCAGGGAACCCCTCCCCCATCCACTTTGTTCTACTCCTGCTAGGACCTGATTGGTTAGTCTCCTCTCCTCAAGAAAGATGTTTCTTATCTCTTTGTGTCTGAGAGATATTCTGAGAGCTTCTATTTCCCTCCGGAACACACCTAGTCTTAGGACTTAGTATAGATGTAGGCCTTTCCTATCCTACATGTATTTCTTAATAAAGCTACTTAAACTTAAGTATGCTTCCTGCCTGTTTATTAATGATTAGCTACTCACACTCCTCTGTAAACTCTGCATTGGGCTAATCAATGCAATGATCTCACAGTCCTTGCATTCCAACAGGGTTATGGGCCCAGGCAACCCAAAAGGCAGCGCAGAGTGAGTATAATTGAGTGCTAGCATTAATCTCAAAGGCAGAAAAGAAAAGAAAGATTTTAGTCTCTGTGACCATGGATTCTATGCTGAAGATCTCCATTCCTGAGAAGCTCACTGGAGCTACAAACTATGAAGCTTGGAGCTACAATGCAAAGATGGCGCTTGGAGGACTAGGCCTAAAGAAAATGCTGGAGTCCACAAGGCCTGCAGAAGCAGGAGCAGCACAAGAACTCTGGGATGAGAAAAATGATAAAGCCATGGCAATCCTCTCAATGTCGGTGAGTCAGCGTTTGCATGTGCATATTCGTGACAAGTTAACTGCAAAGGATATGTGGGAGGCTTTACAGAGATTGTATCAAGGGAAATCAAATATATCAAAAATACAAATGCTTAAAAGACTTTGCAATATGAGAATGGATGAGAGTGGAGATTTCTCAGCTCATGTTAATGGCCTGCTTGAACTAGTCAGGAGATTGGAAAATCAAAAGCTGAAATTACCAGATGAATTGATAGTGGCATTTCTGCTGAACTCTTTACCACTAACTTTTCAAACAGTCTGTCAGATAATAGAAATGCAGGATAACCTATCTTTGGATGTTGTTATTCAGAAACTTGAGGAATTTAATATGGCTCAAACTAATGAACAGCCAAACTTTTCCTCACAGCTTGCCTGCAAGGCAGCTGAGAACAAGAAGCCTTTTGCAAATTCAAAAGGATCTGCAAGAGTTAAGCGTTGCTTCAATTGCGGGGAAACCACGCATCTCGCATATCAATGCACCAAGCAAGAAGTTCCCAGCTTCTCTGCAAAGAACAAAGGGAGCCATGATAGGGCTTTCAGCCTGGTTGAGGAAAAAGCATCTCAACTTAAAAATGTGGAAGGAATAGAATGTGAGACTGCTTCACATGATTTCTTTGTTGATTCTGGAGCAACTAAAAATCTTATAAAGGACAAAGACAGATTTATTGATCTGGATAGGACTTATAGAACTCCTATAAGATTGGCTAATGGAGAGAAAGTTTATTGTCAAGGTAGAGGCAGGGCTAAACTCATATGTCATCTGGGAAACGGTGAGGAAATGAAAGTTACCATTGAAGAAGCTCTATATGTCCCAGAATTGGATCATAATTTTATAAGTGTCAAGTATGCTGTACAGAAAGGTTTTGCAGTGCATTTTGAAGGGAAATATTGCAGAATTTCAAAGGAAAAGGAGCTTTTTATGCGAGGAATGCTGGATTCAAATGGCCTATTCAAGGTAGATTGCTTGCAACAGGATCAGTATGCAAATGCTGCAAAAGATTGCAGACATAAGAACTGTGAAAGCAAATGGCACAGAAGGATGGGCCATAGAAATGCAGATGTGTTGCATGCACTTCCAGACCTAGTTAAACATTTTAAAATGAACTCATGTGCAACTAAAGATGAGAGATGTGTTTGCTGTATAAAAGGAAAGGGAGTTAGGCCCTCCCTCCCTTCCACGATGCCGCCGCTGCAGCTGTGCAATTTAAACACACGTCTGAATGAACCCTAAGTCCACACCCAGGGTGATGTCTGAGGGGAGGGGGTCCGCCTTCAAGGACCCCCAAACTAGGGAATTCTTAAGGATGTGCACAGTAACGCTTTAGTTTTTGTTATTCTTTTTGTTTTTGTTATTAAAATGTCATTTGTTTTTGTTATATTTCGTTATTCTTTGTTTTGTTTTAGTTTTTTCTTGTGTTTTCGATTTCCATTGGTTTCAATGGAAAACACATTTTTGGCTGTAACTTTTATACTTCTTATCCGAGTTAGATGATATTTGGCATGGTTGTACCCCTAATTGAGGACATTATGTGTGACAAATTTCAGAAACATTAGATAAAGGGATCTGATTTTATAAGCAGTTGTCATTTGTCTCCCACCTGATTTAGATGAACTTGGAAAGATTGTACCACTCCACAAGTGTACTATCGTTGCCAAATTTCATAAGTATTGCATAAAGGGTCCCAATGTTATAAGTGATATGCTTGTAAATGCATTTCTAGTGGCAACGTCTTTCTATTCCCATCTGTTTACATGAAATTTGGCAGGATCATTTCTGCCAAATATATATAAGTTGGAAGCTATTCAAAACAGGTTTCTGCGTTCAATTATGGGGGTCCCATTGGGTACCCCCCATGTGATACTTAGAGAAGAAACCTTGAGCCCTGCAATTGGGCAGGCTGCCCTGCAGATGCTACTTAAGTATTGGGTTACGGTTTCTCTTTTCCCTCCCCAGGACAGGTCTTTCCTTAGTTTAGTTATTAATCATGGCCTGTTGGGTTTTTGGGGAAAAGCAGTCGAGTTGGAGGTATGCAAGCTTGGATTCTCTAAGGATAGTTTAAGGCATGTAGGGCCAGAGCGAGCTTGGTCCCTTATTTGCAGGAGATTAGTAGATCAGGAGCTCCAGAGGGAGAGTGCTCTTCTGCGACCTCCAGGAACCAGACACAGTTTGTCATATTTTATTTCACTGTCCTGCATTTCTAGATTTAAGAAGCAAATATTTGGGCTTTGTACCTTCGTTTGATCATGGTCAGCACCCAAACCTTCTTCAAAGGAAGCTTCTTAGTGCTAGGGATTCCGGGGTTTCCAGAGCGGTAGCATCTTTTGGTATTGCGGTTTTACAGCAGAGGCAAAAACTTCTTCTTTATTACAGTACCCCAGACCTCCCCTCTTCAGTGTAATTCAAATCTTAAAAAAAAATTATGTTTGTTTACTTGTTAAGTCTTGGGGAAATGGTGTCAGTGTGAGTTTATTTACTATGGTATAGCAAATTTGGTTATTTTTGTGCTATTATCATATGGTTTGTGTATTGTATTTATATTTGTTGAATTATATTGTAATAGTTATGGCTACACAATAAAACCAATAATCATATCATCAATCAGTCATCGTCATCATCATCATCATCATCAAATATAAGAAAGATCTGATAAAGGGACCAAATGTTATAAGCCTGCATATGATCTGGAGAGTATGAGCCTATGCCAGGGATTCTTTTATGTTTGTCACTGTGGTACAAGATGTGCTTGTGATGCCAACTGGCCAACAGAAATTTCACCCATATATCATCCTCTGCTGGACCACCACAACCCCTCTCTGCTTAGGAAAAAGCCAATAAGGGATTCTCTTATGTCCTCTGTCACAGTGCTGCAGGATGTGATTGTGATGACAATTGGCCAGCCTGGATGTGTGAACCANAGTGCTGCAGGATGTGATTGTGATGACAATTGGCCAGCCTGGATGTGTGAACCATGTCTCCTGATTGCTGGGATGTTTCTCCCTGCTCTCTACCTTGCTGCCTGAAGTCCCAGTTATGTCCCTTCTGTGCCTGCCTCAGAGCCACCCTGAGCCATCCTTTCACGGATTAGTCCTTGAAAACTGGAAGCATGCAGTAAGAGAGGCAATCCCATCTCCATCCCAGCCAGGGTGTCTTTGAAATGTTAAGCCAATTGACCAGAGGATATCTCTCTCATCTCTGCTGTTTGGCACAGGCTACAGTCTGGGTGGGCACCCCGAGTGCATGGGGGTGTCTGTCAACTTGCATAGAACACCCCAGGAGGGGGCAGGAGGATGTTGGGCAGCACCCCGGATGCATGGGGATTGGATTTATGTAGCTAGCTGAACTCTTGCAGTGAGCTCTAGCACACACACACACACACACACACACACACACAAAGTCTGCCAGAAAAGTATGAGAAAATGCTCTGAACAAAGCCAGAACTAACCACAGACAAAAATCAGGCCCAAAGAACAGCAACCTGTGTCTACCCTCTATGCCTGCCTTAAAGCCACCACCGATTCTTCCTCCTGTAAAGGTGGAAGCATGCAGTAATTGGCCAGTGAATGTGTCTGTCAGTCTGTTGGGCTGCTCCTTCCCACTTCTACAGCCCTCTCCCCCCTGTCATTCCTGTCTCTGAATGGCACTGCATCATGTGCTATTTACTTGAATAACAAAAAAATTCAAGAGGGAAACTCCAGTTGCTTATAAAATTTAGACCCTTTATCAAATCTTACTTCAGTTTGGCAGAGATGCTCCTGAAGGTCTATGATACAATCTTTCCAAATTTCATGTAAAATTGATAGGGAAAAAAATGTTACAGCCAGTAATGCATTTACAAGTAAATTACTTATAACACAATAACCTTTTATCCAATCCTTCTGAAATTCCGCAGACATAGTACTCTTAGGGAGGGGTATAACCTTGACAAGTCTTATTCAAATCAGATGGGAGACAAAGAAGATACATCCAGGAATATGTACACAGATATTTGTAAAATAAAGAATTTCAACTGCTTATATAATCGTATCCCTTTATCCAATCTCTCTGAAATTTGTCACACAGAATGCACTCTATTGGTAGTATAATGATACCAAGTTTAACCAGAAATGGACATAAAACAAAAATGTTACAGCTGAAAATATGTTGTTTCAGGTTGTCTTATAAATTTGTAATAACAAAACAATGTTTTTCCCATTTTTTCATTATTATGTTCTTTCATTTTTGTTATTTAATAACAAAAATGAAAAATCCATATTTCATTTCGTTATTATAATAATGAAAACAAAATACACACCCCTAGAAATTCTTAGGCTGCTTTTTGACATTACATGGAAGGGATGGGCACGTTCACAATCAGCACTGCGGCTCTCTAATTGGGAGGATTAGTGCCTGTCAGCATACACTAATGTTCTTTTAGCATGCAAGAACACCCGCACATGACCAGGTCCCCAAATGTAGCCTTTACAAGGATGGGTGTTCCCATGCGCTAAAAGGGGATTAGTGCATTCTGACGAACGCTAATCCTTGCAATTAGATTCCCGTCTCTGGGGGGTGAGGTGTGAAGGATAAATTTCCCTCTTCTCGGTGAAGTTCCACAAAGCAGCTCTTTCCCCATGTTCTGACCCTGGAAGCCTGGCTACAATATTTGGGCCCTTGTGCAGAGACCTGTTTAAATCAGTGGACTTCACTCTGGTGAATGAAACTGTTAACACAGATCTGGCTGCAGGATCAGGACTCACAAGGTTTTGGCGTTTTGGTGTGTGTGGAGAAAGCAATGCATGTGTGGGAGTGGGGGGGGGGGGAGTTGTGTGTGTGTATGTATAGCTCTGGGTGGGAAACTGTGCATGTGAGAGAGTGTGTATGGACCTGTGTGAATATGTGCATGGGGTTTGGGGGGAGCTGTGCATGTGAGCTGGATCTGCAATGATTTTAGGATTTTTTATGGCCATCCCTTCCCCACTCCAGAGGCAGCCACATTTCAGTACACAGTGAGCCTTTGAAATTCTGAAATTTGACTGTTACGCTGCCCATTATTCTAGTGCGCCAGCAGGAGGAATTTTGTGCATTGCAAACATTTTCTGTATTGCAAATCCTCTAAAAAAATGAAATTCTTTACTCCAAAAACCTTTGGTTTAAGAGAGAAGTTGAGGCCCTTATGAATTTTAATCATGCTCGAAAAAGCATGGAAATTGTAAGTTAAGGCTCCTGCCTTAACTTCTGTGCCATGTAAGCAGTAAAGATGTAGGACAGTCTCACATATTGTGCTTGCTTCCAACTTAGGCTCCATGCACCCACACTTTACCTTGGTTTTTCAGCCCCAATCCTCTTCCTCTGTAGGTTGGGGGAAACACTGAAGCTGGAGACAGGAAACCCCCTCCTTTTCCTATAGCATTTGGATTGGGGAAAATGGGACAGCTGAGTAATGACTTACAGCCCTCCCCTCTTATCCACTAGTCCCCACTGCCCTCGCAGAGAACTAAGAAGTCCTGGTTCCTTATTCTTTGGCATATCTGAAATTTGTCAACTTGGGAAAGTAGTCTCAAGTCGAGTCATCAGCAATAAAATATCCAAGGCCCAACTGGTTCAGGGAATTCTTCACATTGACTGGGAAAGGGTAGATCATTGTCTTCTAGAAGACACATTTTGGAAAATCTAAGCAGAGAGTAAGTCAAAATTTTAGACCAGAAAAATAATAGTCTGATTGTGATTTTGATGGAAATAACCTCCATACCTGATTTCAGTCTTAGAAAGGTCACGGGCATAGATGGTGGAAATCCTAAAAGAGAACATAGAAATTTGTTCTGGGGCACTTTGATATCATTACCTGCCTCCCAGCCCCAAACCTCAGCCCTATACAATCGTTGGGCGTTCACTTTGGCATCATATGCCCCAAGGGGAGCTTTGATAGATCTCCCTGCCACTGAGGTGTGAAATTTGGTAATGGCTCCTACTGACTGTCTTTTGTCTTCACCTGCTGCAGGTGGTACTTCCAAGACGGGGCTACGGAAAAAATAACAATAGGATTTATTTCCAAATTGGCATTGCTGTTGCCTCCATTCCTTCCAATGGGCATTCCATTTTAATAATTTCAATATTTATCGAGCTTTAAATTCTTATTAAACAACTATATAGCACTGTCCCCAGCTTCAGTGTTGCCCCCAACCTGCAGAGGAAGAGGATTGGGGATGAAAGACCAAAGCAAAATGTGGGGGCATGGAGCCTAAGTGTAAGTGACCACAATATGTAAGACTGTCCAATAGGGATGGGCGAACAGAACCGAGTTTGGAAATTCGGTTAGGTTCGGAAATTCAGTTCAGTTCGGAAATTCAGTTCGGTCAACCGAACTATTCGAGTTTGGTCCGAACTCCGAACTTCTGAACAAAGTTTGGAAATTCAAACCCCATTGAACTAAATGGCATATTATCTTTTAGGGATGGGCGAAGNGAACTCCGAACTTCTGAACAAAGTTTGGAAATTCAAACCCCATTGAACTAAATGGCATATTATCTTTTAGGGATGGGCGAAGAGAGCTGAGTTCGGAAATTCGGTTCAGTTCGGTTCGAAAATCGAGTTCGGTTCAGAAGTCCGGTTCGGTCGATCAAACTGATTGAGTTCGGTTCGAACTCCGAACTTCCGAACCGCGTTTGCCCATCCCTACTGTTCAGCGTCTTTACTGCTTACATGGCATGGAAGTTAAGACAGGAGCCTTAATTTCCAGGCTTTTTTGAGCATGATTGAATTTGTAAGGGCGTTAACTTCTTTCTTAAACCAAAGTCTTTTTGAGTATATTATTAGTATTTATATAGTACCAGCAACATACCTGGCCCTGAACATGAAGGTCTCTCTCTCTCACTCTCTCTCTCACACACACACACACACTCACAACTCAGCAGGAACTGGACTTTATTTAGTTTGAATGGTCTTGGATTTTTTCATTGCCATGAGCAGGTCAAAATGAGGTTTGTTTGCATCATGCTGTCAAGGTGCAGGGTTTTTTCTCCCCTTCTTGCAGGGTGGACACAGAGCCTGCATGGCCAGGCATAAGGGAGCATCAGCCCCTTGCTCTGTACAGTCTTGATAGGGCAGATTGTGGTGCCCTGTGAAAGGACCACACCCACTGCAAGCACATCTGTGCGTGGTTTCTCCCCCTTGTTTCAGACGGAGAGTTCTACTCTCGGTGGTTCCCCTGTGTCTCTATTATTGTTTCCAAGGGTCAAGCAGCCCCCTTTGTACCCCAGTAGAACCCCACAGTCCAAGAAACCCCTGTTTGCTTGGCACTTGACCTCAGTAGGCTCCCAACCTTAGTCTTGCTTCTCCAGCATTCTCTATTACTAATAGTCCGCACTCATGAATAAGTCCCTTTGCGTTGCTTTCCCGAGGGAGAGCTCTCTGTCAGGTCTTGCTTCCTCCACAGCTTCTCCTGCCATGTTCCTTTTACAACTCAGAGGCCTCAGGTGCTGCTGAATAATGGGACTGGTTTTCCTTCCTCTACATGAAATCAGTGTAGGGGCAGAAGGGTATAGATCCCATGAAGGCTTCACCGGACTATCTCTAGATGCTCAGAGGTGTGCTTAGAAATAATCCTTGTCACCTTATGGTGCCCTGTGCAAAGAATTCCATAATCAAAAAACCTTTGTTTTATGAAGAAGTTAAGGCCCTTGAAAATTCAGTCCTGCTCCCAAAAGCATGGAAATTGCAAGTTAAGGCCACAGCCTTAACTCGCACGCCACAAAAGCAGCAAAGACAATGTTGTACACTATCAAATTGTTCTCCCTTACAACTTAGGGTCCATACATCTACACTTAGCCTTGGTTTTTCATTCCCAATCCTTTTCCCTTTTCAGGTGGGCAGCAACAATGAAGATAGAAAACTTGAGAGGGTCAAGGGGCAGCTCTTACATGGGTTCAGGAGAACAGGACAGCCTTAACACTTTGTCTTGGACTTTCAACCCCAATCCTCTTCCTCTGCAGGTTAAGTACTGACACTCCCCAAAAAGCATCTTAAACCCAGAAGGAAAAACATTTTCTCACCAAATTTTTCAACGGCTATAACTTTTTTTTAATCTCCTATATGATTTGCATGAAATTTGGACAGGTTGTACCCCACACCAAAGTGACCCTCCCTTCCAAACCTCTGACAAATAGGATAAATGGTGTCAATTTTATAAGCAATAGAATGTTCATGCTTGATGTTCATTGTGACATCATGGTTTCTCCTTAGGGGGCAAGGCCACATTAGAAAGGGGCAGACAAATGCCTTACCCTACCCCTTTTCTGATATAGTCCTGCCCTTTATGGATCGTAGGCTTAGACTTCGAAGAGCCCACCTGCACTGGGCCTGGGGATCATGACCAAAATTGTGGCCTGAGTATTATTATTATTATTATTATTATTATTATTTTATTTATTTTTTATTAAGCATTTATATAACACCAGCAATGTACCTGGCACTTTACAATTGTAAGAAAGAGAGATGGTCCCTGCCCCAGAGGGCTTACAATCTAAGAGAGATAGGGGCAAGGGGGGGAGACGACAGGGGGGAAGCAGAGGAAGAGACAAGGATACATACATGAACTCGTGAGGCCTCAGGTGCATGTGCTTGGCTTAGTTACAAAGCTGTAATAACTCATTTAATGTTACACGAGATACAATGATTCAGGATAAGTCAGCAAGGGGGTGAGGGGAATGAGGAGCTTGGGAAGGGTGGGTTTTGAGGAGGGATTTGAAGATTTGGAGGGAGGGAGCCGAGTGAATGTATTCAGGGAGGGAGTTCCAGGCATGGGGGGCTGCCAGGGAAAAGGGACAGATGTGTTTAGAGAGGCAAGGGAGCCGTGAGCAAGTGAGGGTGATGGCAGAGGAGGAGTGGAGCTTCTGGACAGGAGTGTAGTGGGAAATGAGTTCTGAGAGAAAGGGGGGGAGTAAGGCCATGAAGAGCCTTGTAGGTAAAAACCAGGAATTTGTGCAGAATGCATTCAGGAAGAGGGAGCCAGTGGAGAGAGAAGAGGACTATATGTGGTCAAAGCGGTGGGCAAGGTGGATGATCTTGGCAGCAGAGTTATGAACAGCAATGAAAGGAGCAAGGTGAGAGCAAGGAAGGTCAGTGAGAAGGCGGTTGCAGTAGTCAAGGCAAGAGATGACCAGGGCATGGACCAGGGTTTTAGCAGAGGAAACAGTGAGGAAAGGATGGATCTTATGTTGTGCAGAGACAAGCTACAGGATTTGGCAACAGAATCGATCTGAGGTTTAAAGGAGAGGGAGGAGTCAAAGATGAACCCTAGGCTACATTCCTGTGGGACAGGCTGTATATTGACCCCATCAACAAAGACAGAGAAGGAAGAGAGAGAGGAAGGATTAGGGGGGAAGATAAGGAGTTCGGTTTTAGCCATGTTAAGGTTGAGCTGCGATGAGACATCCAGGTAGAAATGTCAGAGAGGCAGTTAGTGAGACACACAGTAGGAGTAGGAGCCTATGTAGTACACACCTCTATTTGGGAGCACATTTACAAGTGGTCACACCAGACTTAAGCACTAAACATGTGGAGATGTTGTGATCGGAGGGAGACAGTGCGTGTGCAAGTGAGTGGCTTCTAACCCACTAGCCCCCGCTCCCCTCACAGATAACCCATGAGTCATGACCCGTGTGTGTATTACGGAGATCTGGATGGACATGGAGTCGGGGCCTTTTTTGGCTGACCTGGTGCCAGCTGGGTACGCTGTGCAGCATCAGCCACGACCAGAGGGACGGGGGAGGGCGGGGGGGAGCAGTGTAGCCATTATTTTTAGGGATTCTTGGTCCGTCAGGAGGTATCCAGTGCAGTTAATGGCAGATTGTGAGGGTCTCCATCTTGTGGTTGATTTGGCAGGAGACAGTTTGGGGGTGCTGCTGGTAGACCATGCACCTACCTGTACAGTGGCATCCCTACACACTCTGACGGAGCTGGTGTCGGGGGTGATGTTGCAGTCCCCAAAGACAATCATCTTGGGGGACTACAATATCCATGCCGATGCCAGTCTTGGCGGGGCGGAGCATGAGTTCATGGCAACCATGGACCTGACTCAAGTTGTCATTGGCCCAACGCACGATGGAGGACACACCCTTGACCTGTTCTTCTGCACTGGCCTTGAGACGGAGGATCTGTTAGTGGGGGAGGTGTCAGCAGTGCCCTTGTTGTGGACACATCATTACCTCCTGCGGGTCTGGCTCCCGGCACACATCTGCCTCCGGAAGGGTGTGGAATCAGTTTGATTGGTTCGCTCCTGGAGACTGATGGAACCTGAGAGTTTCCAGAATTTTCTAGGGGAGTTACCCTCTGATCTTGACGGCCATCTCCCTATGACCTCGTGGTTTTGTGGAATACTCTGTTGACTGAGGCCATCGACCAGATGGCTCCTAGGGGCGCTTTTAAATGAGACAAGAAACATAGCTGATCCTTTGATCAGCCGCCTTTCTTCGTGCTCGTTTAAAAGTCTAACCTGCTTTGAAGCCGGGTCTTCCCCGTGTTAGACCTGCCCGGCGATCCTTCCCCCTCTAACGTGGATCCCCGATGTGCCGGCTTTAAGCCACACTTCCGGGTCCCCTTTCTAGAGTGCGCACGTGCAGAAGGATGCACATGCGCACATAGTCTCTGTGACGGGTCTGATGCTCTTCTGAACATCAGACACGTCGTAGAGAGGAAGCTGGGAGGGAGATGCTTGCTGGCAGTGAATGATCCCGCTTGTGAGCGGGATCGTTTAAAAGTGCCCTAGGTGTCCGCTCCCTCGGCATTGACGCTGCAGGCCGCCATGGTTTGTGGAGGGCCTGCAGACGCTAAAGCAGGAAGGGCAGCGGTTGGAGTGACAGTGGCGTGGCGCCGATGTCGTGCTGAAGCTGATCGATTGGGGCATAGAGCCATTTTATTTTATTTTTTATTCAAAACTTATATCCCGCCCCTCCTGCCCAAAGGCAGCTCGGGGTGGCAAACAACATGCAGGAAAAAAAATCAATAATAAAACATTTTAAAATAAATCTACAAATTTTAAAAGCACACTCTCCCTCCCAAACCCCACCTCCCCCCCACCCCCCTTGCCAAAGGCCTGGCGGAACAGCCAGGTCTTACACAAACATAGAAACGACAGAAGGGTGGGGGCCAACCGAGCCTCCTCCGGGAGTGAATTCCACAGCACAGGGACAGCCACCTAAAAAAATCTCACATCAGTGGCCACCCGTCTCGCCCAGGGAACCTCCAAAAAGGCCCCCACGTACGATCTCAGGGGTTGCACGGGCACATGGGGAGTGAGACGATCCTGCAGATAGGTAGGGCCCAGGCCGTGAAGGGCTTTAAAGGTCAAAACCAGCACCTTGTGTAACGAATTGGAATAGTTCTCTATCTTTCCTAACCGGGGCAGGACTTAAACCCCTAGTAGGCAGTTCCCAATTCCGGGATCTGGGCAGAAGCACTATGAAACAGACCACAAGCCCCTTAAATATTTTTATTTGCCTAGTGCCCCTGCCGGGAGAATATGAGTCTGCACTGTAATTTTGCTTAGACCACAAAGATGTCTTATTTCAAGTATGCTGTTTTCTGTGTACAGCTACTGGTGATCAGTCAGCAGAAGTAGATAGGACAGTGATTTTTGGCAAATATGCCTACAAGTGTGGTTGGAATGATCCCCGTATAAAGCATGCCTGGTAGTTGTGCTTGGTCAATTAGACAGATAACCCAACATCCTGCAGCTACTCACGTTCATACAGCTGGTTCATCAAGCACTTTCTTCTAACATAGACTTAGTCTAAACACAGGCCAGCTACTGCGTGCCTCAGGCCGACTATTGTGCCCCCAATGGCTTTAGACCTCAGTCTTTAATTCTGTGCAATGGGCTCAATACCTCCCCCCAACGCATTCTTCCACCACTGTAACGAATTGGAACAGTTCTCTATCTTTCCTAACCAGGGGCAGGACTTAAACCCCTAGTAGGCAGTTCCCAGTTCCGGGATCTGGGCAGAAGTAGTATGAAACAGACCACAAGCCCCTTAAATAGACATATGTTTATTATTATATCAATATAGAAGGAACTGGGAATATAGCAGTAATACACTTGCATATAGCAATAGCCTTCACCTACTCTAACAGCAAACACACACACACACAAATACATACATATGTGTTCTTACGCGTCAGAGGTCTCAGGTCTGGTCTTGAGAGGAGAGGCAGGGCGGGGACCCGATCGAGGTCTATCTAGGAAACCTAGCTGCTGGAGTCTTGGCTTTTCACAGCCTTTGAGAGCATTGGAAAGGGCCAACCACCGATCAACCGGCAGTTACCTAAGTAACTGGTCAGAGGATACCGTGCAAGGCATCTTTCCTGTCTAGGACTGGCCTTTTTATCCAGTGACTGCCTTATGATTATCCAGAGTGCGGGGTTGTCAGTGCTAAGCCTGGAAAGTTCTCCCATTGGCTATCCAGATTTGGGGTACTTTCTGCTAATAGTCACTGTTATTATGGGATGCCCTGACCAGTTTGATCCTGCCTACCCCCCCTCCAGATGGGAGGCCTGATCTATGATCATGGGTTGCCCATGCCCCCTTTTTGTCTGAGGCATCTGAATGTCTGACCAGGCCATCTTGCCTTATTACATTGCTCAATCCTTATCTGTCCCTGTAACCTTCTCTCCTGTTATTTGTTTTCTTTAATGTGCGGCCATGTTCTGGGAACGGACAATTCTTACTAGTTCTGTTCTTGCTAGATGACAAGAATATATCCCTGTCAGCATATTTCTCTCTCCTCCTGCCAGCCTGTTTTCCTCCTAATATGCATTTTCAGTATTCCTAAATTAAAGTTACTATAAAGCATATAGCAAACAAATAAAGCATATAGGAAACTCATAGCATCCTTTCAGTAGTTACAGATGTGTACAATATTCTCTTGGTTCTATAATGCATAATGCTTCAATCAGCCTATTAATTCACTACACTTGAACCTAGCCCGGTGCTTTATAGGCAGCCAGTGCAGAGCCCAGAGCACAGGTGTCATGTGCTCCCTGCAGCCGGCCCCAGTAAGGAGATGGACTGCGGCATTCTGCACCAGCTGAAGCCTCCGGACCAGCTTCTCAGGCAGCCCCACGTAGAGCGTGTTGCAGTAATCCAGCCTCGAGGTGATGAAGGCATGGATGACAGTGGCAAGGTCAGAGTCTGAGAGATATGGCCGAAGCCGCCGGACAAGATGCAATTGCCGAAATACACTCCCCACCATGGCCACAACCTGAGATTCCAGGCTGAGCCGTGAATTGAGGAGCACACCCAGACTCTGTACCTGCAGGACCATGGGAGAGCGACACCCCCCCCCCCACAAGAGGGAGGTGGTCAACCACTCCCAGGTCCCCCAGGCCCTCACCCACCAACATCACCTCCGGCTTGTCAGGATTCAGCTGCAGATGGCTCAACCTCATCCAGGCCCCCACAGCCAACAGGCACTGCGAAAATAAAGAGACTGCATGGCCTGGGTCGATGGAAAAGGAGAGGTAGAATTGAGTGTCATCAGCATACTGATGACACTGCATGCCCTGAAACCCTCTCACAATCTCCCCTAATGGCTGCATATAGATGTTAAACAAGAGGGGGGAAAGAATGGCACCCTGTGGGACTCCACACGTGAGGTCCCAGGGGAAGAC
>QEPC01002403.1:2892051-2908499 GCA_003113815.1 Sphenodon punctatus | reverse complement strand
GTTGTCAATGCCTCCCTGTGGGAGGGCAGGGTGCTGGACTGCCTCAAAGAGGTGGTGGTGCAGCCCCTGCTCAAAAAAACATCACTTGACGTTGACTCCCCCACCAGCTATCGACCAGTCTCTAACTTTCCCTTTTTAGGAAAGGTTATTGAGCGGTTGGTGGCTCAGCAGCTGCAGGAGCATCTGGACTGCACCAGTTTTCTTGATCCCTTGCAGTCCGGCTTTTGTTCGGGTTATGGCACTGAGATTGCATTAGTGGCTTGGTCGACGACCTTTGCCAAGAACTGGACCAGGGTTGCTTGACCCTGCTAATCCTATTAGATCTGTCAGCTGCGTTTGATACCGTTGATCATGAGATGCTGGTGACTCACCTGCGGGACTATGCTGGGGTGGCTGGAACTGTTCTTGAATGGGTCCACTCCTTCCTGACTGGGAAAACTCAGTGGGTGGTGATCAGGTATTGTTCATCTTCTCCCTGGAACCTCATGCGTGGAGTTCCGCAAGGCTCTATTCTGTCCCCTCTCTTCAATGTGTACATGCAGCCACTCGGTGAGGTCGTGAGACGGTATGGGGTGCGGTGTAAGCAGTATCCTGATGATACCCAGCTCTACCTCTCTTTGTCATCCGACCCAGACCAGTAGTCTCAGTGCTTACCCGATGTTTGATGGCCGTGAGGGATTGGATGAGGGTGAGCCATCTGAAACTAAATCCCGACAAGATGGAGGTGATATTGGTGGAGAGGGTGGTGGGTGTGACATCCCCCATTATTGATGGGGTTTGTCCCCCACTGGTCTCTCAGGTCCAGAGTCTGGGGGTACTCAATCCACAGCTTTGCCTGGATCTCCAGGTTGAGGCTGTGGCGAGGAGTGCTTTCTGTCAATTACACCTGGTGCAATGGCTTTGGCCGTATATCTCAGACTCCGACCTGGCCACTGTCATCCATGCCTTCATCAACTCAGGATTAGACTATTGTAGCGTGCTCTACATGGGGCTACCTTTGGTAAAAGTCCAGAGATTGCAGCTGGTGCAGAATGCGGCGGCCCGTCTCCTTACGGGAACGGGTCGCCAGGAGCACATTACACTAGTGCTCCAAGTTCTGCACTGGCTGACGATAGCCTTCCAGGCCCGATTCAAAGTGTTGGTGCTCACCTATAAAGCCCTATATGGTCTGGGCCCCACCTATCTGCGTGACCGCCTCACTCTCCATGCCCTGGATCGACCCCTGAGGTCTGTCAGGAGCGCCCTTCTTGATGTCCCCCGGGTGGTGCAGGGCAGGCTGCTACAATGGAGAGGGCATTCTTGGTGGTTGTGGAATTCCCTTCCAGCGGAGGCCCAGGTGATCCTGGATCTTGCCTCATTTCGGCAACAGTGCAAGACCTGGCTGTTCCGCCAGACCTTTGGTGAAGGGTGGGTGGGAAGGATGGGGGTTTTGTGGGGTTTTTTATTCTTACACTTCCCTTTTATGTATTTTATGTATTTTATGTATATTTTAAAATATTTTAATTTTTGTAAGCTGCTTCAAGCTGCCTAGACACAGAGAGACAGGATACAAATAATGAAAATAAATAAATAAATATAAATAAATATATAAATAAATTACTCTCAGTTTTCCCTCTGCTCTAACCCACTAGTCCCCACTCCCTGCCAGAGAACCCAAGAGTCCTGGCTCCTAGCCTCCCCCTGCACTACTGCCTCTCAACTGTGTAACAAAGAACTCAGGAGTCCTGGCTCCCAGCCCCCACAACACACTAGCCCCACCCTATTTTCACAGAGAGTTGTGGGAAATACAATCAGTTGTATCTCTGATAGGGAATAAGAGTAAGGGTGTGTGTTGAAAGACAAAAAGGTAGAACAACAGGGAGGGAGGCCACAGGGACTGGAACGACAGGGAGCCAGCTATGAGAACTGGGTGAAATGACGGGCATGTTCCCCATCCTATCATTCATCTGAATCAGTTATTTATTTCAGTTACTTGTCATTCCATCTGTTTGATTGACATAACATTCCTTCTGTCATTGCACCCAGTTCCTTGATGGTGCACCCTATCCCTGTTCATCCTTCTCATTCCAGTCACTCTCCCTAGTGCCGTCTTCATTATTGCACACCCTCCTATCCCCCACTCCCAAAGATGCAGCTGCTATTGCTGTTTCCTCCATTCCTTCCAAAGGGCAATCTATGTTATTAATTTCAATATGTACCCAACTTCAAATTCATATTAAATGTTTATATAGCACTTTCCCCAGCTTCAGTGTTGCCCCCAAACTGCAGAGGATGAGATTGGGATTGAAAGATCAAGACAAAGTGTGGGTGCATGGAGCCTAAATGGGAAGTGAGCACAATATGTGAGACGGTACAATCTCTTTACTGCTTACATGGCATGGAGGTTAAGGTTATCCTGATCTCCCAAACCCATATAAAAGCTGCCCCTTGACCCTCTCCTGTTTCCTAGCTTCAGTGTTGCTCCCAACCTGGAAAGGGGAAAGGATTTGGATTGAAAGACCAAAGCTAAGTGTGGCTGCATGGACCCTAAGTTGTAAGGGAGAACAAACTGGTAGTGTACATTGTCTTTGCTGCTTTTCCTTAACTTGCAATTTCCATGCTTTTTGGAGCAGGACTGAATTTGCAAGGGCCTCAACTCCTTCCTAAAACCAAAATGTTCTTTGATTATGGAATTTCATCCTTTTTTGAGAGGATTTGCAATACAGAAACATTTTACAATACAGAAAATTCCTCCTGCTGGTGTAGTAGAATATTGAGCAGTGTAACAGTAACATTTCTGGTTTTCAATGGCTCGCCATGTACTGAAATGTGACTGCCCCTAGAGTGTGGGAAGGAATAAGACAGGGGTGCTCATCTTGATTTGTCCTGAGGGCTGGAATATTTGGTTTGGTACAAACACTGGACTGCATGTTGCCCATCCTCTAATTTGCATGGACCCACCTTTATTTGCATAACTTGTGTGAATGTAAAAGTCAATGTCAATTAGGTCCTATTTCAAACCTGTATATGTCAAAGAATCCACACATCAGAGATTACACTGAGAAGGGGCATCAGGACTACCTCAAGGCTGCACAAATAAATGTTCAGTAACAATAAAATGCAATTACATTTCTTTATTAAAACAAAACTACATTTATTTTAACACACAATGCAGTAAGCAAACCACATGGCAAGGCAAAGCTTTCACCCCCTCCCCAAACATAAAAATGCAGAACGCACAGGAGCAAACCAAGCACCCCAAACCAAATGGCAAGGCAAAGCTGGCACCCCCAAAAAATAAAAATGTAGAGTGCTCAGGGACAAACTAACTACCACAAACCACATGGCAAGGCAAAGCTGGCAACCCATCCCCAAACATACAAATGCAGAACGCGCAGGGGCAAACCAAACACCACAAAACACATTGAAAGGCAAAGCTGGCACCCCAATCCTCCCAAACATAAGAATGTAGAATGCGCAGGGGCAAACCAAACACCCCAAATCACATGGCAAGGCAAATCTGGCACCTCCTCCTCAAACATAAAATGCAGAGTGTGCAGGGGCAAACCAAGCACCCCAAACCACATTGAAAAGCAAAGCTGGCACCCCCTCAAAAAACCTAGGTTACAAGGAAGAGAAAGTTGCTTCCTTGTAACCAAGGTTTTGAATATGGCTCAGTACATTCTCACAACTGTGAAGGGTGCATGCACACAACGCAGTTGGGAGAATGCATGGAGCTATCTCCAAAAACCAGCCCTGTCCTGTCAGCTTCTGGTTCAGTGCCAATTAACTGATTGGCGCTGGTGTGGGGCCAAGATGCCAAAGGGAATGCATGGTTAGAAAAGCCTCCCAGCTGCGTGGCCAACAGGACCTGCGCAAGGACACTGGGGCAGGCGGGGGCTGCTCAGGGAGTAAGCAGAGGAGGCAACAGGGAGCTAGGGGTGTCAGGGAGGCATCCGCCCTGATGCTCCAAAACCCCAAGGCACAATCTCCCCGAGTCCCACCGAGAGAGAGGGGAAGGAGGAGGAGACATCCCCTGCCTCCCTGCATGGAGAGGCTCTTCTAAGCACACCTCCCCACTTGGCTCGTGGCTGCGCACAAGGACCTATCAGCTGATTGGTGCTGGCATGTGGCCAGGAGCTGACTGGGCATGCGCTGCATTATGAAGACTCCCATTGACTTCAATGGTTTTTGAATTTTTAAAACTACTCAGTAGATTTTAAAAATTCAAAAACCAGAACCTCCAAGGAAATGCCTTTTATTTACCTAACAACATTAAACACCAATGAGGTCTTGCAACATTAAGTACTGACAGCAAAAAAAACACCCCATCTTAAACCTAGAAGTAAAGACATTTTCTTCTCTGAACATTTCAACTGCTATAACTTTTTTTGTCTCTTGTCTAATTTGCATGAAATGTGGACAAGTGGTACCCCACACCCTATTGACCCTATTGCCAAAAAGTCACACAAATAGGGCAACAGGTGCCAATTTGATAAGCAACAGAATGTTCAAGCTTTATAATGGAGAGTGCACGCTGGCGTTAACTATGGAGCACCCTAATAACAGACAGGCGACATTGTAGAGAAATCATTACACTCAGGGGCCTTGGGGAAGACCCTCCAAGCACAGGGTCTGCATTGTATGTACCTTTAAGAGATAAGCCAGTGGGAACATTCCAAGGTCTCAGTGACAGGATTTGACAGTCGGTGTCAGTTGGAGTTAGAACCTAGAATGTGAGGCAGTCAGGAAGCTGCCTTCAGGTGTGTTTCTCTGTAAAGGTATTTTTGTTTACTTAATAAATATAGTTTTACAGTTAAAGACAAGCTCAGAGGCATTATTCTTATAGAGAAATAAACAGGAACATAGCAGGGTCCATTATGGGTTGGTACACTCAGAGACCCTGGTGGGACCCCTTCTAGCCGAGCCACACATCCCTAAGGATACTTCTGCAGGTGCCTGCAAGACTTCCAAACCTTTCCCCATCTCTTCTTCTTGAATTCAGTTAACCAGTGTAAAACTAAAGTGAGATAAAGTTGAGCTAATTGATTTATTAATGCTATTAATAGACAATTAAAGGAGTGTTTTTCCCAAGTGCTGATGGAAGAAGAGAATTGCCCCAAGCAGCTCGGGATAATGATACAGCATTCTCTCTGCTGTGAGCCACAGCACAAGAAATGTCCAGGCAGGGACTCAGGCAATTCAAGGTCCTCTTCCCAACTGATGTTGCAGGATGGGTTCAATTTTGTTCACATATCCTGCTCATTCATTAACAGGAGTGGAGAACCTATGACCCCATGGACCAAATCC
The DNA here is from genome assembly GCA_003113815.1 of Sphenodon punctatus. Taxonomy (NCBI): domain Eukaryota; kingdom Metazoa; phylum Chordata; class Lepidosauria; order Sphenodontia; family Sphenodontidae; genus Sphenodon; species Sphenodon punctatus. The sequence goes on along the minus strand of QEPC01002403.1, from coordinate 2,903,210 downwards.
AGCCTGAAGCTGCTATTTATTTGACCACTTTCCAGCTCCTCGATCTAGCCCATGAACCCAGTCCCACCCCAGTACTGAAGAGTGAGTCCAAGGCAGAAGGAGCAGAGATAAGGGCAATCACTCAAGGACAGGGGGATGGATCCATGACATTGATCAGGGTAGAGAAAGTTCCTAATTCCCAGAGCCACATATCAAAATATTCACATATTGGCTTAAAGGCAGAGGAGAAGGAGTCTGTGGAAAGGGAGAAATTGATGACATGTAGAAGTGGGGGCGACGGTGGGAGCAATAGAGGTCAGGAGGCGGGAGGAGATCGGGCCGAGGGGGCAGGTGGAGGGGTTGGATGAAGAGAGCAGAGTCTGCCAGCCTCAAAAAGTCCCAAGAGCCATGGGACAAACCTGTATGCACAGCACACAAGCCTCTCCTGCTTTGTGATTGGCTGGTCTGCAGTCTTGGCTACTGAGATTCTCAGGAGCAGCTGTAATTCAGCTGCTGAGATCAGGGTGCAATGAAGTAAGACTAGGACCTTTAAGGCAGAGCAAGGCCCAGGACCAGCCCTGGCAGAGAGCAGCACATGAACTGCCCAGGAGTCACATATGACTGCCAAGCCACTGTTTACCCACCTCTACCAAAAATACATGATCTGCTCTTGGGTGTGAAGCCAGAAGCTTTTCCGGGAGAGCTACAATAAAAGCCTTGAATGCCAACTAGCTTCTAGGAGCCGTCTCCTCATCCTTTCCATGCCTCCGGGACCAATCTTAACATGGGCACACGCTAGGGTGGCCATACCTCCCCTTTAAAAGAGGACGCTCATGAAAAATACATGATGCAGGACTGCATTGGTTCCAGTGTGGCCCTGCACCATGTATTTTTCATAAACATAATCTTTTAAAGAGGAGGTATGGCCACCCTAGCACACACTGCTCTCTACAGCTTGCTTGGGTGTCTCATGAGGTCCACCACCGTGGCATGTAGTAGGTGAACCAGTGAAGACTTCTCTCAGCCAGCACATCACCAGTTGTTACCATGTCTGTGGTTTGGGTCTTCCATCCCCTCAATCTGTTCCAGTATCCAGGGCTGGACTTAGGCCAAGGCAACTGAGGCAGTCGCCTATGGCAGCAAGTCCTGGATGGGTAGCAAATTTTGGGGACCCCTGCCTTTCTGTCGCCGCCTCCAGCACTGACACCTGCCTCCGCTGGCCGCCCGCTGATTACCCAGCCTCCGGTTACCTCTGATTAGCACCTGGCTGCTGCTGGCTGGATTAATTAATGTGCCCTGCCTTGTTGTATTGCTGTGTCTGGCCTGTGTGCCACTTCATGCACCCTGAATTTTCAAAATGACCTCTGACTTCCTTCTGGTCAAGAGTGTGAGGTCTCCCCTCCCTAGCTCCCAGGTTAATCATCTCCCTGTTCTAGCCCTTCCGTTCCATTCTCCTCCTTGCTCCTGTTGCAGAGTAATAACTGATTCGCAATCAGTAAGGACAAATGTAGCTGAAGGTTTAAAAAGCAGAACTTTACTTAAGCTTTCTCAGGCACAGATCCTTAGTTGCATCTAACTAGTAAGAAGACAAAATGGAGACTGAGACAAAGAGAGAGAAGGGAAGGAGTGGTTACACAAAGGAATTCAACTGCAAAACCCCATCTCCCTTCCATGTACACATAAACTTAGCTGCGCCATCTGGTGGCTCTATAGTCAATTACTATTCCTAATACAGCAGGCATTAACTTATGAATGTTGCATATACCAACACCCCTTCTCAGCAGACAGAAGTTAACCTACTATGCCCATTTTACTTAGTAGCTTTCAGTGGCGCTCTCCTGCTAAAGATTTTGTCAGGGCATCTGCTACCATGTCTTCTGTAGCTGCCTTTGTCCATTTGTTGTGTTTCCCTTCTGAAGTTTGTAAGACGTCTTCCAGTGTTGATGGCTCAGACAGTCTGTCGGTACTTGCTTTGTAGGACAGGCAGGTGGGTGGTTTGCCTTTATTTTCCCTGGTAGATCTTCAGATTTCAGCATCTGCAGGTGATCGGGTTTGTTCCTGCATCTCAGTTGAGTTTGTGCTGATTTCAACTAGTTGTTTGGGACGCTCATCTCCTCCTGATTCAGGACATGCTTCTTCTCCTGATTCTTGTAAGAACATTACACTATTGCTTGGATTTTCTTCGAAAGTCACACTGTTGCTGACAGTTACTTTGTCTGTGTGTGGGTTGAGGATTCTGTATCCTTTGGAGTGTTCGCTGTATCCAACAAGAATCCCTTCCACAGCTCGGTTTTGAAGTTTGGTGCATTTCTCTTCCGGAATGTACACATATGCCTTGCATCCAAACACTTTGATGTGTCCTACACTAGACTTCTCTCCATACCAGAGTTCATACGGAGTTTTACTCACTGTTCTTGAGTAGAGTCAGTTCTGTAGATATGTTGCCGTAACTACTGCCTCGCCCCAATATTTTTCTGACAGTCTGGAGTCAGTCAACATGCACCTGATCATTTCTGTTAAGGTTCTGTTCTTTCTTTCAGCTACTCCATTTTGCTCGGGCATGTATGGTACCGTCTTCTGGTGCTCTATCCCATGGGCTCTCAGGAAGTCTTCAACTCTCTTTCCTGTGTATTCACCTCCGTTGTCGGTTCGAAGTGCGAGCGGCTTGCGTTGGAATCTGTTGCTTGTCATGGTTATGTACTCCCTTAATTTTTCCAGTACTTCATCCTTTTGCTTCATGAGGTATGTGACTGTGTATCTTGAGTAGTCGTCTATGAATGTCATTATGTATCTGTTCCCTCCAGATGTGGGTACTTTCATGGGGCCACACACATCGCTGTGTATGAGGTCAAGTGGCTTGTCTTGTTTGGCTTACCTTGGGGAGCATTGCTCTGGTGGCTTTAGCTTTGATACAACATTCACATCTCATGGTCAAGCGACATGTTGTCGCTATCAGGTCTTTTGTCAGCTGCTGTCTTTGCAGTTCCTTTATACTTTCCGGGTGCATGTGACCCAGGCGTCGATGCCACAGATGAATGCAGTCCTTGTGTTGCTCATGTACAGTGAGTTTTGCTTGTTCCTCGGTTGCACTCAAGCGATACAGGTGTCCATCTGCATAGGCTCTGGCTAGGACCCTTGTCCCCTTTTGGATCGTGCATTCATTACCCCGGAACTTGACGGTGAGCCCTTTCTCTGTTAGGCGTTTAACAGATAGAAGTCCTCCCTCTAAGCCAGGTACATACAGCACATCCTTTACCGGTATTGCTAGTATGCCTCCGTGTGGCTTGTTGCAACTTAGAATCCCTTCTCCAATACCTTCTGCAGTGATGCTGCTTCCATCAGCGAGGTATATCTCTTCTTTGTTGCTTGGGTCCAGTACCGTGAAAAAGCTCTTGTCGCTGGCTATGTGACTTGTGGCTCCAGAGTCGACACACCAGTCCTGTGATGAGTTGGCCTTTGTTGCTCTAAAACATCCTCTCCACTGTTCTGTGGTTGTGTCACTGGTTGTAGCCCTGGCCCTTTGCGTAGGCACTTGTGGAGATTGCTTTTGTTGTTCTGCCTTCCATATGAAGCAGTCTTTCCTTAGGTGTCCTTCTTTCTTGCACCGAAAACATGCCCTTGTTTCCTTCTTGTGCAATCTGTTGTCTGCACTTCTCAGGGCAGTTTCCTTGTCCTGGTCCTTATTATCTTGCATGATTTCTTTCCTGCGCTGGAATTCATCCATGAGTCTCCCTTTTACAAATTCCAGTGTGAGATCTGCCTCAGGCCTTGTCTCTAGGGCATTTATGAGGGCACTGTGTGATTCAGGCAGGCTGCAGAGAAGTAAGGACACCACGTGGCTGTCTTTTATCTCTTCACCTATCCTTCGCAGTTGTGCTGCCACTTCCAGCACTGAGCTTATGTGATCCTTCATCTCCTTCCCTTTACCAAGTCTCATCTGGTACAGTTTCCTTAGGAGAAACAGCTTACTGTTCAAGCTGGTCCTTTCATGCAGCTTCTGCAGTGCATTCCACATGCCCTTTGCTGTGGCCTCCTCCCTTATGTGGATTAACTGGTCATCTTCTACTAGCAGGCTTATGGTTGCCTTTGCCTGTCTGTTCTTCCTGTCCCACTCCTCAGGGTTTGCTGCAGGTCTGTCTGTGGTGATCACCTCCCACTGGTCATCTTTGGATAGGAGCATTTCTATTTTGAATTTCCACAACTGGTAGTTTGTGTTATTCAGCTTGCAGACTGAAAGCTTTAATTCAGAGCTGCTGGCCATGCTTGCTTCCCTCCCCTCAGATTGGGATTCTGGTTCTTCTGCTCACTTACAGTTAGTAGGCCTCCTCTGGGAGTTTCCTTTGGGCCTCTTTTCCTTTCAGCTCACTTCCAGTCTTTAGAGTTGTTCTGGGCTGTTCTGAAGAGGTCTGGGCCCATAACCTGTTGCAGAGTAATAACTGATTCGCAATCAGTAAGGACAAATGCAGCTGAAGGTTTAAAAACAGAACTTTACTTAAGCTTTCTCAGGCACAGATCCTTAGTTGCATCTAACTAGTAGTAAGACAAAATGGAGACTGAGACAATGAGAGAGAAGGGAAGAAGGAGTGGTTACACAAAGGAATTCAACTGCAAAACCCCATCTCCCTTCCATGTACACATAAACTTAGCTGCGCCATCTGGTGGCTCTGTAGTCAATTACTATTCTTAATACAGCAGGCATTAACTTATGGATGTTGCATATACCAACAGCTCCAACCTCCTCTCACCTGACACTTCCTGGTAGCCAGCAGCGTGTTAAGGACTGACATAGGAGCAGCACTTGATGACCTAACTTTGTGTGGCTTGGTGGGTGGGCTTGTGGGGGGCGTGGCTTGGGGGCAGCAGCCTGAGAAGTGCCTAGTGCAGCAAACATCCTAAGTCTGGCCCTGCCAGTATCCCCCATCTCCTGGAAGAATCACCCCTATTGGAAGCGGTGTTTGTAGGTTTAGCATTTTATGGCACAAAGGCAGCTAAGCTATCTTGTACCAAAAACATGGTTTGCCTCTGCCGGAAGGCAACCTCATGCTGTCCATCTCCCCAGCTGCCTGGAAAAAACCTGCCTGTCTTAATCAGTATTATTGATTCACCATTTAAATTGCAACTCAGGAACCCGCCTCCTCTCTGTTGCCTTCAAGCAATGGACAGCTCCCATGTCTTCAGTCAGAATTACCAGTCCTGCATGCCCATCCATCCCCTCTCCTCCCTTCCTTAGAGCACCATTGTACAAGAGTCGAGTGTGTAATACCAATACCGAGGAGCCAGCCTTCAGCTACCAGTGAGTCTCCCATAGCTCCTCTCATTCCACTCTGGGCCATAATCAGAAGTCCTTCCCATTTGTCAGCCATAAACATACAAGCTTTTTGTGGGTTTTAGGTTTATTCAGAAATGAGGAACTTTTGGGGGAAGGGAGAGCCTATATAGGAGGGATGGGAGCCACCAAAATGGAATCAGTCAGACCGTTGGATGGCACCTGAAATATAAAGGGTTGTAGAGGAGTTTTTAAACAGGATTAGGGGGAAATCTCTCCAGGTGCCAGGGAGCATGTGGCTTGAGCGGAGGCATCCCATACGGAGGATGTCATTAGAGGGGGACAGGACACCACATTCTAGCAAAGAGGATAGGAAAGGAGCTGAGAGAACAGAGGTGGAAAGTGTAGCAGAACAGACAAACCAACAATTCCAAGTTAACTAAAACATGCAATTGTAAGTTACAGAATAATATAATGTTAAGTGCTTACAATGCTAGAAATGCTAGAAATCTACATGTAAGATAGGTGAATTAAAGTGCTTGGCATTAAATCGCTGTGAGCTCATAACACTGGTACTCTGTTCACTGCACTGGCTATAGTCTTCCGGGCCTGATTCAAGGTGTTGGGTATTACCTATAAAGCCCTATAAGGTCTGGGTCCTACTTATCTGCGGGACTGCCTCACCCCCCAGATTCTGGACCGAGCCCTGCGGTCGACCAGGGGCGCCCTTCTCAAGGTCCCCCACCCTGAGTCGCTTGGGTGGCGACTATGGAAAGGGCATTCTCGGTGGTCGCTCTGAGGCTGTGGAACTCCCTCCCGATAGCAGTTCGTCCGGCCCCAGACCTTCCCTCCTTTAGACAACAGTGCAAGACCTGGCTGTTCTGCCAGGCTTTTGGTGGGGGGATGGTTGGGGGTGGGGATTTTTTAGCTCCACCAGTTTAATCTGTTTTATTGTTCTGATTTTATATTGCATTTTCGTCCCGAGATGCTGTGTGACAGGAGGGGGCGGAATATTAAGTGACAAAAATAAATAAACAAATAAATAAATTAAATAAGGATATTGATACACTAGTCATCTCAGAAACCTAATGAAATGAGGACAATCAAAGGGGACACTGTAATACCAGGATATAAAATATAAAAGGAATGATGAGGTAAATTGCACTGCAGCGGAGTGGCATTATATGTTGAAGACAGCATCAAGTCAAGTACAATTTAGAGGAAACACAGAGTACTTTGGAATCTCTATGGATAGAAATTCCATGATTAAACAGACACTGTATAGCAGTGGGGCTATACTATCGACCACCAGACTAGGATGGCGAAAGCAATTATGAAATCCTAAGGGAGATTAGACAAGCTACAAAAGCAGACAATACAATAATAAGCGTTGGTTTTAATTACCTTCATATTGACTGGGTACATCTCACCTCAGAGCATAACGCAGAGATAAAATTTCTTGACACCATAAATGGCTGCTTCTTGGAGCAGCTAGTCCTGGAACTCACAAGAGGAGAGGTTACTGGATTTAGTCCTAAATGCAGCACAGAATCTGGTCCAAGAGGTAACTGTAGCGTAACTGCTTGGCAATAGTGATCATAGGGTGATTTCAGATGTTACGGGGCCTTTTGGCCCCATACCGAAATCACCCTATTCATTCCCCACTGGGGTCACCCCGTCACGCCGCAACAGACATGCCGGGGGGATCCCGGCAGGGAATCTGGGAGGGGGCGGGGCTGCATGGCGCAACGTGCGGCCGCACAGCCCCGCCCCTCCACGCTCCCGCCGCCCACCCTCCGGGGAGACAGGTGGGCGTCGGGGCCAATGCGGCGGCCGCGTCGGGCCGGATTCACCATGGCCCGGGATCCCGCCAGGGATCCCAGGCCGTGGCGCCCGGCCAGACGTTACTTTTTTTTGGTCCCCGCTGGGGATCTCTTTGACCACGCTTCCCGGGACATTCCCCCCGCTAGCCCGGGAAGCGTGGTTCAAATTGACCCCATGTGGGTATTGACCGTGGTGAACATCTGGCAGCCGCCAAACGGACGTTCGAGACACATTGACCACAGGTGCGTATTCACCGTGGTTCACTGTGATCTCGTAACGTCTGAAAATACCCATAGTGTAGTTAATTTGAATGTACTTGTGCAAGGGGAAAGCCAAATAAATATACTGGAGTCACATTTAACTTTAAAGAGGGAAACTACACAAAAATGAGGAATTTCTATAGCTGGCTCATGAATCCAGTGGCTACTTTCAAGCACTAAAAGTGTGAGCTCAGGGAAAGGGAGAGGGGATGAGGGCATGCAGTTAATGATAGGGGATGGATCCATGGCATAGATCCCTGATCTGGATCTTCCCCTTCCATCCCTCATTCTTTAGCGCCCCAACCCTAGCAGCCCCTGTGCAGCCTGAGGAGCTTATACTAATATTCAAAGCAGCCCGTGGAGGGAAAGGTGCCACACACAGCTGCCTTAGATGACAGGTCCACAACTGGCTATTTGTCAAGCTCGTCAGGGGACCTCTGTCAAGGGATGGAAGAGAAGAGTAGGGAATGGATCACTCCATTTTGACCTGAAGCCAACAAAGTTGACCACAGTCAGAGACAGGATGCTGGGCCCACAGCACTCAGAGGCCTCATCCCCTCACTAAACAGAGCATGGTCTTGGAGGGACTGTAGCATGCAGTGCAAGACACAGGCATTTTATTATAACCCTGCAGTCTGTACCTTGACAGAGGACCATGCAATTCTTTAGCCTTGGGTCACTGCATTGGTGTAACGTTGGGTTTACTATAGAGGGGATGCTGGATCCACTTCAAACCCAGAAAAGCCAGGCCCCAACCAACAGACGATCCAACCCTTAACCTTAGAAGCTCCAACAATATTGAAATGATTTAGGACTGCCAGGAAGGCGTGTTTTCCCCTCCTTCTTGTCCCAGTAAAACAGCCACCTAAATCCTTTTGTCCTGCAAATTAAATCAGTTAGCCCAATAACTCTGTTTCCCCACTTGCTTCCATGCATTAAACGCTGCCTAAGCAGAGGGCTACTAAAAACAAGTTGTCTGATATTTGAATGGGATGTATCCCCTCTGCTTCCTCCTCCTACCTATATCTATGCCCCTGGATCACTGCAAGGTGAAGCTTTGTAGTTACTGGTTAGTTGGTAGGTTCTGATGGGTCCTTGTCTCCCAGTGGTTCCCCTGGAGCTACACTTGCCATTTGCTCTGTCTTGCAGGATGCAGTCCAGCTACTACTAGCATGGAGAGAAGGGAGCAGGAAGTGTGCCAGGTGCAAGGAGGCAGAGTCCTGGCAGGATGGCTTAGCCCCCGCGGTCCCAGGAGGACTTGCCTCTGCCCCTGCAGAAGGATTATTTCACAACTCTAATATATGGCAGGAATAGCACTGGCACTGCCATCACATCTGCGCCAGCTGCTTTGATGGGGGGCTGAGTGAGGCACCAAGAGGTGCTGGATTGCATTAGGTGTAGTGGCACTAGATGTGATGGCTTCAGGAGACAGTAGAGCTTGCAGGTGACTGGCCCCATGTGCTCTGCTGCAGTTTAGTTGCAGGGGACCTGAGACACTGATCAGCTAATTATGCCTTGTCCCAGAGAGCTGAGGAGAGTGGGAAAGCCAGGGAGGTGAGGCTGCGGCACCTAGGAATAATGCTGTTGGTGGCTACCTAAATTCCCCTTGCAGTCCATGGCACAGGCAGCTGCCACCCCACCTTATTCCATACTATGTTTTTCTCTCTGCTAAATGACAGGTGAGCAGATTGAGAGCTAGGAAGAGGCCCCAGGTGCTGCCAGAGCTTCAGCTGCTGTCACCGGCAGAGCCTGTCACCCATTATCTAAATAAATTAGCCATCGGAAGACACTCAGGGACTGGAAAGGGCAGAGTGTACAGGGAGCCAAGCCGGAGCTGCCTGTGGTTCCTGGAAGACCTCTCTGATTGCAGACACTAGCTCTCTCTGCTCCAGGCAAACCCACCCTGTGCACTCCCTTTCCTGCGGCACACACTGAACACCACAAGGTATTTGGCCCCGACGAGTGGAAGAATAAGCTGGTATCTGGAGGGAGGTACACTGCTCACAAGCTCTCAATCTAGGGAGCAAGGGTGGGAGGGAACGTGGACCAGTTTCTTTGATGCCCTCCCCCTCCCCATGACAGGTGGACACCATACTAGTAGCCAGAGCCAAATCCAGGCAGGTGCAAATTGTGTGGCAGGGTTCATGATAATTTTTGAAATGATGAGTGTGAGAAGAACTGGTGTAAAATAAGGGCTCCTGAAATGTGGAGAGTCCCAGGCTGTGGAGAACCGGCAGTGATTCCGGAGGTATGGGGGCACTAACACAAGGAACTAGAGCTGAAACAATTAACTGTGCAGCAACTGTCATATTTGTGGTAAACTATCTGTACTGACAGTTTAACCAATTAACCGATTCACTAATTTACTGCATTACTGCTTTGCACTCTTTACCATGTTACCTAATGTAGCCATTTTCTTGCCCATTCCTTGGTTACCAGCCAGTTCTGTTTGCCCAGGCCATAATTCCTTTCCAGTTTACCCCCTCCCCGTTTTCAAGTCTAACTCAATTTCTCATTGGATACCAGATTCAAATCTGCTGGTCTTGGAGGGATGCAAGCTTTGCTATTGGTCTGGAATTAAACTGGAAATGACTGAATGCAGAAAAATGGTAAATCGCTTAGGCAGTAACGGTAAAAATATCAATCAGGATTTTGGATAATCAGTTCACCAGTGCAGTCTGTGGTTACTAATTAGTTAAGTGAGATTAGTTATCCAGAATTTTGGTTATTAACTTCAGTTATGGAATTAACTATCCCCTTCAGCTAGGGTTGTGCATTTGAGTTTCGACAAAATACAAATACATGCCAAAACGACCTTTTCAGGTTCCATATTTGGAATACAAATACTAGGTCTGTGTACTTGGGTTGTGAGCGAACCCAACATATCCCTAAGATTATTCTAAAAGCAGGTCTCGAACTGGACCCCTCAAACTGCAGCACGTATCCAGCTTGGAGCTGGGCTGCTCTCTGATTCTCAGCTTAACTAACTGCTTGGGGAGCCTGTTCTGAGCCCTCCCCAGCTGCCGGGCAGCCTAGGGCTGTAGCTCTATCTCAATTTTCTCTTGATTCTTGCAGAGAATCATGGTTCTTGACTCATTTTTAGCAAGAACTGATAATCGAGAAACCCCCTGGTTCTCTACACTGTCTCAGTCAAGAATTTTTCTCAATTTACCATTTACAGTGATTTATCATGTACCATATACCGGTTTACTGAGTACTGTTTACCATGTACTGTGTTCGTCCCAGTAATGCACATACGCAAAATGGCTGTCCTTTTCCAATATGGCAGGATGCTGCCAGCACCATCTTGGAAGGGGGCGGTGCATGGACAAACAGCTGTGGTGGCCATTTTGCGCATGTGCATTCCCAGGAGGAATGAAGTACACAGTAAGTGGTACATGATAAATCAGTATACGGTACACGGTAGGGGTGGGAAAACTGGATCTTCCGGTATCCGATAATGCCGGTACTGGGCGTACTGGCATTATCGGATTAACCTGGTAATCCGGGCCGTTTCCCGGATTCCCAGTACCGTTTTTTTTTTACATTGCGGCCATTCAAATGAATGGCCGCAATGTAAAAAAAAACAAACACACAAAAAAACGCGTTTCCCTCCCCCTCCCAGGCTGTGCCTGGGAAGGGGGGACACCCCCCACCCACCCTGTCCAGCCTGGATTTAAACAAAAAAATTCCCCTGAGTGTCCCACTGCAGCTCCGGGCCGCCGCCGGCAACCCAGAGCCAGCCCCAGCGGCTGTCCCAGCAGCAGCCGGTAAGTATGATCCGTGGGGGGGGCGGTTTAACACACACATACACCAGGGATCACCCTACT
>QEPC01002403.1:2857158-2871792 GCA_003113815.1 Sphenodon punctatus | reverse complement strand
GGAAAGGCCTACATCTATGCTAAGTCCTAAGACTAGGTGTGTTCAAGAGGGAGGAAGGAAGCTCTCTGAGACACAAAGAGATGAGAAATCTCCTGGGGGAGGAGATTGACCAGTCAGGTCCTGACAGAAGTAGGACAGATAGGATGGGGGAAGGGTTCCCTGATCTGTCTGTCTACTCCTGGTGTTTCTAGCAAACAAACAGGATGAGGCGCTTAGGGGGGACGCAACCAAAGGAATGTATTTCTAACAGTCAGAACAGGCATGGGGAACCTTTTCTCTCCCATGGACCACTCTGAACATCAGCACAACTCCATGGGCCAGTTGGAAGCAGTTCTACTTAAGGGGTGTGCACAGGATGGAGGAAGGAAGGTGATGATCCAGTTTATGAACCTATGGCATGGATCCACCTCTTGTCCTTAAATACATGTCCCCATCTCTGTTCTACCCCTGAGCTTACCATTTCAGTGCTTGAGGATAGGGAATGGATCCATTGGCCAGATATAGGAACTGGACAGGAGCCAAATAAAAAACAGCTGTAAGCTGGACTTCCTCATCGATCACAGGTTCTCCACCCTGCCCTAAAGAAATAAGGCTGCCTTCACTGTGGGATCCATTCCTTCTCCTGCAAACTGGCCTCTGTTTCCTTTTATTTTCTTTTTTCTGGGACAGGCTGCTAAGATGCAAATGGAAAGGAAAAACTCCTGTATTTTGAATTCAGTATCTCTGAAACGCTGGTAGGTTTCCCTCCTAACTGCTTCCATACCTGCTGCTTTAACAAGCAGCTCTCTTCCCCTCATTTGTCATGTACGCGAGTTTGATGCGACTCCTTTTCTCTGGTGTGTGAAAGCAGCAGGGCTCTCTCAGGCTATGCTATTGACATCCTGGCTGATTAAAAGGCTGGCTTTTGTTGTTGTTTGTTTGTGCAGAAATGATTTCTCTCATGTTCCTTTCCTTGTTTAAGATATATTTCATTTGCGAGGTGAATGCTGCTAGCATTGGCAGAAAGGCAGCTTCTGCACTCAGTGCACCCAGTCTGGCAGGGCTGCCCTATGTGTGCCAGGTAGGGCCGTTTAAGGTATAGGCCCCACTGACCCTTGTATAGGTCCCCAGATTCTAGAAATCAGTATCTCAGACTCAGGGTTTCTTTAAACGATGTTTCCATTCCACATGGACACAGAGAAAAGCTTGCAAGCATCCCATAACTGGGGATGGGACTTTTGGGTTTAGATTAATCGGTAACTGCCAGGAAAGGCTCCCTTGCTGCAGTGTCCTCCCTGCTCCAGATCATGCACGTGCTCAGCCAGGGGCACTTGTGGGGGCTTCTGGGAGTGGCAGGGAGCAGCCACATCAGAAAAGGGGTAGCCATGGAAACTTTCCTGCCCACTTTTTGATGTGGCCTTGTCCCTGTGCAGTGCTGTGATGTCACAATGCTCAAGGGCAGGGTTACATCAGAAACAGCGCTGTGACATCACATTGCTTGAAATGTGGTGAGGTTACATCAGAAAGAGGCATGGCAGCCTTCTCATCAGGAGGGGAATAGCATAGCCTTTGTGAGCTGGAGGACATGGCCTGCCAGGTGATTCTAGCCATTGTCTAGCACCAGCTTCTAACAAGCCTGAATTTCCTTCTCTCAGGGGTCAACTGCTTTGACTTTGGTGGAAGGGAGGAAGGTCTCTGAGAAGGAGAGGTGCCGCCCTCCTCCACTGTATGAAATTGATCTTCCAGAGATCTTTGGGGATTTGCACTGCAAGGGGTTTGGGAGCTCAAACTAGGATGCAGCAGGCCCTGCTATGGCACTTAAGCTAAGTGTAGCCTTGCTGGCTTTGGGGGTTTTGCAGGTCCCTGGAGGTGTCACTGGAGCTTAACCAGCCAGTAGCCATCAGTCGCCCTATTATAAACATTATTGATGCTCTTCTGAAGACACCTAATCAATATATTGGATTTCCCATAGAAAGGTAGCAATGCCAGCAGACAATGCATGACTTGTATGACATTGCTAGGCTCCCTGCTAAGCAATTTAACAGCACCCCCACATCCAATTTCTGTACAGGCAAAGTGGGATGTGCAGGAGCTAGGAGGCCTTCCGGATGCATACTATCCATTGGCAGCAATGGTCTTAGAGGTGGTAGCCAGATGCCAAGGTCCATATGCATGGGTGAGTGGTCTACTCCCATCTCTGCTCTCTGAGCACGGGATGCAAGGTCTCTGGGAGGATGTCCGCAGCTCATGTTTCAGTTCATTTCAGGGGACAGTGATGTGTCTCTTAAACCAGTGGTGGAAACTTGGGAGCCTCTTGTCTGGAGACCAAATCCAGCCCATGGCTGTTTTTTATTTGGCCCCTTTCCAGTTCCTGGATTTGGCCCTTGGATTTAGTCCTTACCCTCAAGCACTGAGCGAGTGAGCTGAGAGGAAGGGAGCAGAGATGAGGGCATGCACTCAGGGATAGAGGATGGTTCCATGGCATAGATCCATGATTTGGAACTTCCCTTTTCTCCATTCTGAGCAGGCCCCTTTAACAAAACCCTGCCTCCAACTTGTATGCAGCTCACAGAACTTGTACTACTTTTCAAAGGGAAAAGATCCTTAAGTCCAAACACTAGGAACCTTTAAATCCTGCCTGCATATAGCCAGCTGAGACATTGTGTCTTCTGGAGCTAGGGCTGACACCAAGGTTTTTTTTTTTACCCAGAGTCTACAAGTTCTGGAGAAAACTCCAATTCTCTGAGTCAGCCAGAGATACTTGTGGCTAATCCAAAGAATCAGGGCTTCTGAGGGTGGCAGGAGATGGCCACATGAGAAAGGAGGTGGGCCATAGGGACATTCACACTCCCTTTCTAATGTGGTCCTGCCCTAATGGAGCATGATGTGACAACACACTGCAAGGGCAGAGTTAGATAAGAAAGGAGGCACGACAGTCCCTCTGTCCCTCTCCCTTCCAATTAGGATTGCCACACCTCCCCTTTAATCCTGGCTGCTTATGAAAAATACATGGTGCAGGGCTGCACTGGAATCAATGCAGCCATGCACCATGTATTTTTTATGAGCAGCCAGGATTAAAGGGGAGGTGTGGCAACCCTACTTCCAATGTAGCTAGCTACACCCTGGCAGAGTGATGATCACAGCACTCCTTAAGAGGCAGGGTGATGTCAGAAAGGGGCCCCTTTGCCACACCCCCTTCAACGGCAGAGGGAGTGGACAACTCTGTCTGGAGTCTTTTGCAGACAATGAAGCTGCTGTTTGCTGGCATAACTCATCTCTAGGGAAAACACAGGGAACACAGGCCCCTGCATAGCACTAGCAGACCTGTCCCAGATTCTGTGAATGAGTTCTGCCATCCCATTGCTGTAAAGTGGAAAGGTGACAAGTCTGATGACTTCTCTGGGCACGGTAACCAATGTGGCCACATTGACCTTACAGTGTAGCCCTGAGGGAAAGGAAATGGGAGCTTTTTACACCAGGCAAACCATCCAAGCTAATAGCTGCCACCCCTGGAGCAGCTCTTCTACCTCTGCACTCAGAATCTTAGCTTGCAAAGCCTTTTCTCTTTGAATTAAGCCTACAGCTTGGCTGTCGCCTGAACTGCATGAAGTCTCTGACTCGGCACACTGCCTGCTGATGGCAGGGGGCTGGTGGGCACAGCTGGTGCAGGCCAGGGACTGGGAAGTGTCTCTGAGCTGAGCTGGCTCTCCTCCACTGAATTAAATTGTTATTACTCTAAAGCTGCTTTGAGAAAAGTGCCACCCGCTCGCGCCATGAAATCATGCGGCTTGTAAAAGTGCCATGGGCAGCTTTTAGACACGCCTATACGCGCCGTATCTCCATTCTTTAACAGCGCAAATTAAATACCTCGATATGCGAGGTATTTAATTTGCACTGTTAAAGAATGCGCAATCGGAAATACGGCGTGGATAGGCACATCTAAAATCTGCCCGTGGCACTTTTACAAGCCGCACGATTTCACGGTGCGAGCAGGTGGTGCTCGTCTAAAAACAGCCTAAGTTCCCCAATTAGAGAGTCAGATGCATAAATATCGATACAGCAGCCAGGAGCACGGCTGACTGAGGTGAAGCTGTTTAGAAAGGCAAAATGCGCATCAATGGGGGCTCCCCAGATGCTCCTTTAACATTTCCTTGTGGGGCAAATGGAGACCCTTTTTGCAACAGAACTGCAATAGCCTCCTGGAAACTTCTTCTGAACTGCCACCCTCACCCACCCCAGTCACCTGCTCTTTAAACTGCCTTTGCCCCATCTTCCATGCTGCCCTGTACGCCTGGAACTCCCTCCCTAAACACACTTGCTTTGCTCTGCTCCCTCCTTTCCAACTTTTAAATCCCTTCTGAAAATCTACCTCTTCTGATAGGCTTTCCGCAAGGCATGCATTGCTAGGGCTCCTCACGCCCATAGAGTGCTTGTTCATGCTTCCCATTATACTGCCTTATCCTTCAGAATTCCCTTCCTGCCTTGTCACTAAGCTACATATGTGCACTTCCAACTTCTCTGTATGATATATCTCGGGGGGGGGGGGGTAAACGAGAGCAGCGGAAGGGGGGGGGAGTCATAGCTGCTGCATGGGACGGGTGCAGGGCGCCCACGCATGGGAAGTGCGTGGGGAGGGCTTCACATGGGCGGTTCCTAGTATGGCTGCCCCGTCCACAGAGGTGGCCACCCTGCCCCACATGGGGTGCTCTGGGTTTTTTGGCAGTGCTCCATGTGGGGCCTGAGTGGCTGGTGTGTGGGTCACAGGAGCACGCCTCCCTACACATGACTGTCACATGAGCAGTTGGACACATGGACGGTGGGGGGCCATGCATGGACACGCCTAGTTTAAAAACATCCTCTGTCTCGCCCATGCCAGCTATTAGCCTGTCTCTAACCTTCTCGATGCTATCAGATTTCTGGACCATTTCAGTCAGGTTTTCGGCCTGGGTATGGCACGGAAACTTCGCTTCTTGTGGTTTTGGTGGATGATTTGTTCCTTGAGATGGACAAGGGGAATTCTACCCTGTTGATTTTGTTAGAACTTTTCAGCAGCCTTTGATACAGTTGATCATGAGGTGTTGTTGACTCGACTGCAGGACCTGACAGGGGTGTGCGGGACTACTCTTGAGTGGGTCTGGTTTTTTATGCTGGGGAGGTCCCAGCGGGTGGTGAGGGGTGGTTGCTTGTCCTATGTCCTTCTCTTAATCCTTCTCTATATCCTTCTTTCAAAAGTGAATTTGAATATGCTGAATTTGTCAGTTTTGGTATTTGGAATGAATACCATTCATTACAGATCTATTTTGGAATAAAGGACAGGGCTGGAAGCAGTGGGGGAAGGGAGAGCCATACAGGAAGAAAGGGTGGTTCAGTGGTTAGAGCACAAATCTAGGAGTGACCTCAAGCAGGAATCTGGAGACAGTTTCTTGTCTGGAACATTTTTCCAAGTAGCACAATGGCAAGTATAGTAGCACATCAAGTAGCAGAAGCATGTCACATATATTTGATCAAGTAGTGAGTGCATGATGAACAGCTGCTCTTGTAACCCTGCCCATGCTAACATTCCTGGATAATATCCCAAGATGCATTGTTTGTAGCTTGAAGACTGGAAGACGGTGTAAAATAGGTTGGCCAGATATGCAAATTTTAGAGGACACTTATGAGAAATAAAGGTTGCAGGGCTGCACTGGGCAGTTGATTTCTCAGGGCTGTTACCTAGGCAGAGTTGCTTCCTTCCTGGGCAAGTCTGACCACACATCCTCTATGGTCACTGGAAGTTGGGCAAAGGCTACTGGGAGGAGGGCGGGTGTAGTCTACTCTCCCTAGCCCTGCTGTGGGGGTGGGAGGGCAACACTATGCCCATCTCTCTCTGAGCAGTTGCAGGGGATCCTGCCATGGGGGTCACAGAGAGCCCCACTCCCTCAGACCTATGGAAAGGGGCCCAGTCAGTGGGGGCACCTTGCCTGCTTCCTGCTAAGTCTGGGAGAACTGTCATTTGTCCCCCCATCCCATTGGCTCCCCCATTCCTGACTGCAGCTAGTTCATTAGTATGCCATCTCCCAGGAGATGGAGAAACAGGGGCTGTGAATGAGGCATTGATTGCAATCAGCAGGAGATGTGCTGAGACGTCTGGAGAGTACGGGCTGCTCCTCAATCAGTGCAGGCTGCACAGCAGTGTTTCCCCGAGAGCGCTCAGCTTCTGAGCCTGAGCGCGGGGTGGGGGTGTCGGCTGCCAGTGGCATTTAAAGCTCCCAGAGCCAGGATCTGGATGGGGAAATGGGGCCAAGTCCTCACCAGTGGGCAGTCAGCGGGATGTCAGGGACACCTACCTGGAAGAATCAACAGGCTTAGGGCTTTGGCCACATTCTGGAGGCTGCTTCCCAGCTCACAAGTCCCATTGATTTTAGTGGAACTGATGAACTCATAGCTAGTGTCAGGATTAAGGTTGAAACAGTTATTTGCACGGATATCCATAACTGCCGAATCTGTGGTAATCTATCCAATAACAATCAGTTACCGAGCAGTAACCATTTGTTAATTGAGGCAGGGTTTAAGTGATTCACCGCATTCCTGTATTACTGTTTTGTGCCATTTTCTGCATTTGTGCATTATTGTTTCCGACCTTGGCCATTCCACAATCACCAGCTCATTCCATTTGCCCACAATTCCTTTCCTGTTGACTCCTTAGACTCTGGTTTCAAATTTAACTCCATTTCCCTTTGGATACCTGGTTCAAATCTGCTGGATGCAGCTTTACTATTGGTCCAGAAATTAACCAGACATGACAGAGTGCAGAAAAATGGTAAATCCATTACATGGTAATGGTAAAGCAGTCTTAATTGGTATTTTGGTTAATTGGTGAAGCATATCTGCAATTTCAGTTATTAACTGCAGTTACAGAATTAACTATCTGATTCAGCTCTACCATTGGGGTAAAAGGCAGAACCTGGGAGACAGGGGCTGGGCCCATCCTTCACTCCTTCTCCACCTCCTATTTCCATACCACTCTGCAGAATTGGGTTCCACAGGCTTCATCCTATCAGCTGCAGTATCTGCTCCATGGTTCTGTGCTTTGGAGGTACTAGAACTTGGCTACAGAGTGTAGCAGAGCCTGGCTTTGGGAGTGAGGCCCTGCCCTGCTCCTCACCCTCGCAGACCTGGTGTCTTTTCCCTGCTCTGTCACTGGCTCAGTCAGTGGCCTTGGACAACTCACTTCTCCACTCTCTATGCCTCAGTTTCCCCATCTGTAACATTAGGCTTATGAGACCACTGTCTGGGTCTGTGAAATGGCATCTGGGGCTTGGGAAAGAGGATTCACTTCCTTCCACAGAATCTGTGCCTGGAGAGACACCTAGAAATGTTTATCTTCCATTTCTGTTCTTTGGAAGTTCACAGGCTGGCTGCATCATTAGGAGGGGGCAGGGGCAGTTCTGGGATGGCTCATAATGTGTATGTTTCTATATGCAGAGCATTGGCACAGCTCAAAGTGTGTGCACAGCAGTGTTGGCACAGTTCACCAGGGCCGGCCTTACCCTAAGCGGGGCCCAAGGCAGGGAATAAATGTAGAGTCTCATTTCTTCCGCCCGCAGGCCTATGGGCGCTCCCTGGCTCTGGGGGCGGCGCGCTACCCGGGCCTGGGCTTGGGGATGGGTGGAGGGGCACTCCCCTCTGCCCAAGCCTGAGCGGCCATTCGACTTCCGACCGGATCACTTACCTGATCCGCTGCCAGTGCCGGTGCCACCATTGCTGCCGCCACCCACAACCTGGGCCCCATGCCGGTCTGGGCCCTGCATCGGGCTTGCCTCCCCCCTCCCCCTGCCTGGCAGTCTCTCAGCCAGGGGAAATGAGGGAGAGAGAGAGGCAGAGGCCCTGCCTCTCCCTCATTTCCCCTGGCCAAAACAGCCAAGCAGACAGGCAGCAGAGGGGGCCAACAGCATGAGGGAGAGGCGGGGCCTCTGCCTTCTTCTCCTTCACTTCCGGGTGAAGGAAGAAGCAGAAGCCCCGCCTCTCCCTCACTCGTGGGTGCCCCCCCCACCTATCAGTCTCTCAGCCAGGAGAAATGAGGGAGAGGTGGGGCCTCTGCCTCTCTCTCCCTCATTTTCCCTGGCCAAGACTGTGCCAGGCAGGGGGGGGAGGGCAGAGTGTGGGAGAGGCGGGGTCTCTGCCTCTCCCTCACTCCTGCTGCCCCCTCACCCAGCCCGATTTTTAAAAAAAATAATAATTAAAAATTACTAAACCTCCAAACCCGCTCCCCCCTTCCAAGCGTGGGGCCCTGAGTGGCCGCCCCTAGCTGCTCCACAGTAAGGCCAGCCCTGCAGTTAACTATATGGGAAGGGAGGCAGCAGGAAACCAGGGTGGATCTGAGGTATTGCCACCATACTGCCTCTCCCATAGGCACCATCGGGAGCCCTTCAAATGGGCAGACCCACCTGTGGGTCCCGTGGACAGGGGAGTAGCCACCATCCTTCCCCGCAGGAAGCCCATCACATGGGCAGAATCCTGGGTCTCTGGGCCTACAGCAGCAGGATCAGGCCCCTGGAGGAAGCTGTCACTGCTGGCAGTCATCTGTTGGAGCGGCAGGGGTGGAGGGAGGTGCCCTGAGCTGCTCACTCATCAGCTGTTGGAGGGGACCCTGGGTAGGAGGAGGAGCAGCAGCCCCGGTGTCCCCTGGCTGCATCACCACTCTGCTCTATCTTGAACCTGGACCCAGCTTGAAATAGACCAGCGGGGAATGGTGGGGGCTCCTTGCTAGGGAGAGCAGTGCTGTGTTCCACAGCATGGACCCCCATGTCAATTTCAAGCCACAAACTACTTCCCTGCTTGACACTAACCAGTGCTGTACTCCCTAGCAAGGACCATCCGCCCCATGTCAATTTCAAGACTTGCCGGCTTGCAAGTGGCATGGGTGGGGGGAAACCATGCGGTGGAGCACGGCACCAGTCTCCCTGGCAAGGACCCCCCTATCCCCCTGCTGGTCTATTTCACGCCAGGTCAAGGTTCGAGATAGACCAGCACAGTGATGTCACCAAGGGACACCAGGGCTGCCCCCTGCACCCCCCATTCCAGCTGAGGACACACCAGGGCTGCTTCTCCTCCCTGGGATACTCTCCAACAGCAGATGGGCAGGGGGTCCAGGGCACATATCTCCATCCCCATTGCTCCAATAGATGACTGGTGGCAGTGCCATGGCAGCTTGCTCTGTGGGCCTGATCCTTTCCGGCACCATGGCCTCGTCAACAGTGCTGGCAGACCTGTATGCAGGCAGGGCTGCCGAGGCCCTTTCACATGGGAGGTGGATCCGCGGGAGCCCCTTGCTCCAATTTGGACTGGGTTGCCCCACAAGGCATGCTCCTCGATAATGTAGGTGACACTGTGCATGGCAGCCCCTGCCTAACACGGGGTGAACGTCTGGTGGGTGGTGTTCTGACAGGCAGTGAGTTTGGGGCAAGAGGGAGGGGTAAAGGGGTGGTGAAAGTGGGGCACTGTCGTGTGTGTGTGTGTGTGTGTGTTAGGGATGTGCAAGGGGGCAAATTTTGTATTTCTGATTTCTACTCTGGTTTCACTGCTGGTCTTAACATTTCAGGACCTGCTACTTTGTGTGTGTGTGTGTGTGTGTGTGTGTGTGTGTGCAGACATGTGTAAGTGGTGACCCTACAATAAGCAGCAAAGGATCCTGGTATCAGCAAGCTCCAGAGCACCAGGCAGGGGGATCGCATGCACTTGCCCCATCCCATATACGGTTCCCTGGGGGCAGTTACACCTAGAACTACCTGTGGAATCAGACCAAACCACCAAACCAAGATCTACAGTAAACCTAAATCAAAACACAATCCACTTTTACAGGTCACCATTATTCGGGGTAAACTCCCCCTAGATTAGCACAACATACCATGAAACTTGAAAGATGATCTAACTGCCAGACCAACAATTAAAAACATCAACTTAAATGTGGAAACTGAGAGACACAAAGCACACTAACACATAGCCCCAAATTACAGGGCATATTTTGTGTTTTGAATATGGAAGCCAAACAGGGCTTTTTGTGTTTGTGTTCTAGCCAAACCTGAATGCACAACACTATCGTATGCATGTAGAGCAGTGTTGGCACAGTGTGGCAGGGCACAGCGTGGGAGAAAGGCTGGCCCTTTATGAGAAACTGCTAGCGCCAGCCAGTGGACTAGCCTAGCAACTCTGCAGGTGCCGTGAGTAGTCGGGAAGTGTGCCCTAAACTGCCGCAACTGTGGAAGGTCATGGCATGAGCCAGCCCTGAGGATAAACCCAATCTAAGAGTAAAGAGGGGCATGGGGAAGAACGGGGGTCAGTGGAAGGACTAGTTGTCATAAGGAGATACTGGGCTACATGTAGACCAGTATCTCCTTATGACACTAGTCATGCCCACTTTAGGAATATAAGAGGAAGCCAAACCAGAAAGATTCAGTCTCTGCCTAAGTGGAGAAGGAGGAGCTCTGACTGGAGGCTAAACTACAGAGAAGCCTTCCCCAAGGGACCGACACTCAAGATGGACAGCTTGGAGAAGCTGTGTGCCTGAGCTGGCTGGACTTGGGCCAAGGTATGCTTGACCAACCCAGAGTCAGTGGCCTGGCTGGAGTCAGGGACTGGGTTGCCAGAGGGCTGTTTCTTGGCAGTAGTGATAGGAGCAAGTCAAAGGATTGATGCCTGGCTTGAGAAACTGATATGGTGGAGAAATGTATGTAAAGAGGCTGTGGGCACTTTCTGATGTTACAAAATGCGTGCTGTTGGCCTCCAGGAAAAACTCTGAGAGGCTAATCCTGCGTGGTGTTTGTCAAGTGGGGAAACAAAGCAACGTGGCTTTGGCGCTGATCATGCAGAGGATGCAGAACTGGGAAATAGAGCTCTGCATCCTTGGCATGATCGGAGCCAGAGCCGTGGGACTTTGTTTTCCCAAGTGACAAAATCCACGCAGCATTTGCCTCTCAGAATTTCTTGTGGAGGCAAATGGTGCACGTTCTGTAACATCAGAAAGTGCTTTGAGTTGTATGTATTGATAGAGACAGTGCATATAATAAAGGACTGAGAGCTAAAATTCCTAGAGCGAGTGACGCTTGAGCTGAATTCCCTACAGAGAATGTGACTTGGCAGGATCTAGTCCTAGAGGGACTTACCCCGGGTAACCACATCCTGTTACACACGGCTTGTTGTGTATTTGTGTGTAGCATTACTGGCACAGATTGAAGGGTGTGTGTGTGTGTGTGTGTGTGTGTGTGTGTGTAACAGTGCCATTACGGCTTGTGGTGTATGTGTGTGGTAGTATTGGCTCACCTGGCAGCATGTGACTAGTGCTGAAACCGATAGCCAAAACATTATTCAGTTAATATCCGGTATTCCAGATAGTTTTATTGTTGTTCTATAACTATCCAGTAACTGCAGAGGTCAGCTGCAAAACTGGAATACCAGATATTATTTATTTATTCTTATTTATTTATATTAAAATGTATATGCCGCTCCCTCCTGCCTCAGGCATCTCGGGGCGGCTCACAGCATATTATAAACATTTTAAAAACATTAAAATAAACAATAATGATTCAATTAAAAAAAACAATATAAAACCCCATCCCCCCCTACCCTAACCCAACCCACCCAACCCATCTCCCTTGGGAAAGGCCTGGCAGAACAGCCAGGTCTTACATTGTCTGTGGAAAGAGGGGAGGCTGGCAGCCAAGTGGATCTCTGACAGGAGGGAGTTCCAGAACTTCGGCGCAGCCACGGAGAATACCCTTCTCATAGTGGACACCCGGGAAACTCGGGGGACCTCAAGAAGGGTGCCCCCAACCAACTGCAGGGGCCGCTCCAGGACCTGGAGGGTGAAGCGGTCCTGCAAGTAGGCGGGGCCCAAGCAGTTTAGGGCTTTAAAGGTCAACAACACCTTGAATTGGGCCTGGAAACCTACCGGCAGCCAGTGCAGAAAGCGAAGCACCAGTGTGATATGCTCGCATCAGTCCATCCCCGTCAAGAGACAGGCCACCACATTCTGCACCAGCTGCAGCTTCCAAACCAACACCAAGGGTAGTCCCATGTAGAGCACACTGAAGTAATCCAGTCTCGAGGTAATAAAAGCATGGATGACTGTGGCCAGATCCGAGTCCGAGACATACGGCCTAAGCCGACGCACCAGGTGTAACTAGTGAAATGCTCCCTTCACCACAGCCACCACCTGGGCATCCAGGCGGAGCTGTGGGTCCAGGAAAACCCCAGACTCCAGACCTGAGAAACCAGGAGAGGGCAGACCCCATCAATGATGGGGGCCACCACTTCCTCGGCCCTCCCCACAACCATCACCTCCATCTTGTCAGGATTAAGCCTCAGGCGGCTCATCTTCATCCAATCCCCCACAGCAGACAAACACCAGGTAAGCACTGAGACTTCCGGGCCTAAGTCGGAGGAAAATGAGAGATATAGCTGGGTGCCATCAGCATATTGATGACATCTCACTCCATACTTCCTAGCAACCGCTCCCAGATGCTGCATGTTAGGGATGGGCGAACAGAACCGAGTTCGGAAATTCGGTTCAGTTCAGTTCAGAAATTCGGTTCGGTCCGAACTCTGAACTTCCGAACAAAGTTTGTAAATTCAAACTCCATTGAACTAAATGGAATATTACGTTTTAGGGATGGGCGAACAGAGCCAAGTTTGGGAATTCGGTTCGGTTAAAAAATGGAGTTCGGTTCAGAAGTTCGGTTCGGTCAACCGATCTGGTCAAGTTCGGTCCAAACTCCGAACTTCCGAACCGCGTTCGCCCATCCCTACTGCATGTACACATTGAACAAGAGAGGGGATAAGATGGAACCCTGTGGTACTCCACACGTGAGGCCCCGGGGGAAGATGAAAACTCCCCCAGCACAACACGCTGGGTTCTCCCGGCCAGGAAAGAGTGGAACCATTCAAGAACAGTTCCGCCAATCCCTGCCTGGTCCCGCAGCCGAGTCACCAACAACTCATGATCAACGGTATCAAATGCAGCCAAGAGATCTAATAGGATCAGCAGGGTCGAACGACCCTGGTCCAACTCACGGGAGAGGTCGTTGGCCAAGGCCACAAGCGCAGTCTCCATGCCATAACCCGGACGAAAGCCCAACTGCGAGGGATCAAGAAGAAAGTTAACCTGGTCCAAATGCCCCTGAAGCTGCTGAGCCACCACCCGTTCAACAACCTTCCCAAAAAAGGGAAGGTTAGAGACTGACCAATAACTGGCAAGGGCGTCAACGTCCAAAGATGGTTTCTTGATCGGGGCCACACCACCGCCTCCTTGAGACAGCCCAGCACCCTGCCCTCCCCAAGGGAGGCGCTGACCATCCCTGCCAGCAACAGCCCCAATGTCTCCTGGCTAGCCTTAACCAGCCAGTACGGGCATGGATCTTGTTCACAATAGGTGGCTCGAACAGTCCCAAGAGCATCCCCCACATCTGAGGGTGACACCGCCTGAAACTCATCCCATAAAACAGGACAAGAAGGGGCTTCTACTGTCTCTGAACCATTCCCTGCTGAAAAAGTCGCATCAAAACTGTGGTGAATTTGAGCGATTTTATCTGCAAAATAGTCCGCAAACAAATCACAGCGAGCATTTGATGGTTCTACGTCCAGGCGGAGGGAGGCTGGACTGACCAGCCCCCTCACCACCCGGAACAGCTCAGCCGTGGATGCAATGAGGGCAGCAAGGAAAACCTTCTTTGCTGTCCGCACTGCAACGGCATAGGTGCATAACCAAACTCTATGCCGCAACCGGTCAACTTCAGTATGCAAATGATGCCACCATCGCTGTAACCGCCGCCCTTCCTGCTTCATCCACCACAGCTCCCTGGTATACCATGGGGAGCTGTGTTGTTGGCAATTCGGGAGCAGATGCCTGGGAGCCACACAGCTGATGGCCTCTGTTAGTATGATATTCCACCTGGACACGAGGTGATTGAGTGAGAGGCCATCGAGGTCAGAGGAAACATCTTCTGAAGGTCTCTGCCTTGCTAAACAAGGTTCTTTGAGGTGGCTCCACACATTCTCACCGGTTGTGTGCGCGCATGCACACACAACCGGTGACTCACCCCCCACCCCCCCTGAAGGGTTCCTAAGGAAGCCTTCAGGGTCAAAAGGTAGGCATTCCCCTTTATGCGGAGTGGGCGGCTAAAAGAGCCGTCCATTCCTCATAAAGGGACCCTGCAATGCAAGAGTGCTACAGAGGGCACTCTTGCATTGCAGGGGTTGGACAGAGGGAAAGTTTATATGGGGATGCCCAATAGAGGCACCCCCGGTATGAACTAAGAGCTGCGCATGCGTCAGCAGCTGCCAGCCCCCTGCACAGGCTGGGTCCCAGCCTGTGCAGGGGCTGGGAGCTGCTGATGCACACACAGCTCTTAACCTCCCCGAGTCCCTTCCTCCTTCCCTCCCTGGCAGGGAGGGAGGGAGGAAGGGACTCAGGGAGGCTAAGAGCTGCCTGCGCATTCCCTGGATGGATTCAGAAGTGGCGGAGGCAGAGAGGAGTCGGCGGCCCCACCATGGATGATGGTGAGTATTAAATTGCAGGGCCCAGGGTGGGGGGAGCGAGGTGGGCACATGGGGGTGAGTGTGGGCACACGGGGAGAAGGGGAGCGGGGGTATACATGGGGGTGAGTGTGGGCACACGGGGGG
>QEPC01002403.1:2831746-2855905 GCA_003113815.1 Sphenodon punctatus | reverse complement strand
CCCCCCCCCCAAGGTCATCTCGTCAGCCCCCTGAGGGAGATCCCCACCCTCCTCTGCCACCGGAGGATCCCTCCCTCTCAAAGGGCTGCACCCCTCCCTCACACTGAGGGGGTCAGCCCTTCCCTCCCTAACCCAGTCCCCTTGTCCCCCGCCCTCAAAAAGGAAACACCGCATACCCACCCTAATCCCCCTTAAAACAACAAAAAAGCTTCTCCCCCCAGTCCTGCTAAGGGCCACGCCGAAGGGCCAGCCATTAGGTGCGCCGCCTGCAGCGCTGCTGGGCGACAGGCCGCTTTTGGCCACGCCGGACCTGGAAGTCCTGGCCATGCGCCCTGGCCCCACCCCCTCCTCCAGCTGGGGGAGGGGGAGTTGGTACCTGTGGGGCCGGGCAGCACGGCTCTGGGAGGTGGCGGGTTGGTCCGGTGGTGGTGGCAGCGGCAGCATTCAGAGTAGCGGCAGCAGCACCCAGGTAAGCCATGGGGAGGTGGAAGGTAGCAGCTGCTCCTGGATCGAGCAGCAGGCCACTTTCAGCCACACTGGGCCTGGAAGTCCTGGGGTTATCTAAGGGGTCATGATCGATTAAGGCTCTGGCTGCCACTGCCACGTCCATTCCCATGAATGGCCCCCACAAACGGTCAGCATCCTTTGTGTGTCGCCCTTCAGGCTGGCACCCTTGGGGGCCAGCCTTAAATAGCTACCTGTGGAGGCAGGAGCGGCCAGGTCTTAGTAATCCTTCAGGTCCTCGCAACCCTCAGGGGCAGAGACAGCACACACAACCCCTAGCAGTTACAACCCTCAGGGGCCAGCCTTAAAGTAGCTACCTGTGGAGGCAGGAGGGGCCAGGTGTTAGTAAGTGTTACCACTTATGTCTACCGCATTGCTGTTCGCTGTATTACCACATAACTGAACTAATCTGGACAGACAGAGGGAGTTTTTTTTTTTTTAAAAAAAGGTCAAACAATAATTAAACGGTAATGCGGTAATGGTATTTTGATAAATGGTATCTCGTTAATTGGATATCCGCCAGACACAAAAGTTAGTATTTGGTATCTGACTGGATACCATGCTATCCGGCCAGATACCAGACAGTAGCAAACACTTTCAGCTCTATGTGTGATAGTGTTGGCGCAGCTTGTGGTGTGTTTCTGCATAGCAGAGTTGGCATGACTCATGGTATGTAATGGGTGTGGGTGGCTGTGCGCAGCAGTGCTCACATGGCTTCCATTGTGTGCTTGTGTGTGTGTGTATGCTGTGTAGCAGTGCTGGTATGGTTTGTGGTTCTATTATAGAACAACGGGAGCCGGGAGCTTCTCTATACTTAAGACTAGTGTGCAAGTTTCTGTTTAACATATGAACTATACTGCTTATAAAATTGGCACCATTTATCCTATTTGTCTGATGAGACAGAGAGGAGTACTTGGGTGAGGGTACAATCTGCCCAGATTTCATGCAAATAAGACAAAAAAACAAATGTTGACAGCAGTTTGATAATTTAAGCAAAAATTGCTTTTTCTTCCTGTTTCAGATGCTTTTTTTATTGGGTCGAAAGTTTCCTTTTTGAATTTTTTTGTGAGGCAGAGTGCTGTTAGAGAATTATGGGATGTATTCCAGGACATGCCTTTTTTATTTTTCAGTTTTTTAATTTCCCATATTAGTGAATGCAGAGCTCCTAATGTCATGCATGCAGTTAATTTCCCATGTTAGTCAATGTAGAGTTTATAACATCGCGCATGAACCATTTAAGTGTGTCCTGCTACTCTTCCTCATCTGACCCTTCCATACTGTGTGTCCTGGTTAGTTTCCTGGGGGCTAGTCAGGTACAAGGATGGGGGTGCTGGGGAGCTGGCATGCGGGGGGTCACTTGGCGTGGGGTGGTTGGGGAGATGGCACGGGGGACACTTGGTGGGGGGGAACTCGTGCAGGGGAGTCATTTGGAGCCATGTTGGGGTGCAGGAGGTACAGGAGGGAGTGTTGTGTGCATTCCCCTTTCAAAAATCAGGGAAATCATATACTCAAATAACCTTTGGTTTAAGAGAGAAGTTAATGCCCTTACAAATTCAATCATGCTCCAAAAAGCATGGAAATTGTAAGTTAAGGCACCTACCTTAACTTCTGTGCCATGTAAGCAGTAAAGATGTTATATAGTCTCACATATTGTGCTCGCTTACAACTTAGGATCCTTGTACCCACACTTTGCCTTGGATTTCAGCCTTAATCCTCTTACTCTGCAGGTTGGGGGCAACACTGAAGCCGGGGACAGGAAGGAGTGAGGGGGAAGCTCGTTGCCCCCTCACCCCTATATGCTTTCATTTGGGTTGAAGGGTAGGAGGGAAGTGTGTCACAAAGGAATATAAGGCCACACAGGAGAGATACTGGACTATAGGTCTAGTAAATATGTAAAACTGAAACGTACACATGTACGTAATGTTAAAGATAAGAACTGAAAACTCGCTTCATGTAATCATGTAATGTAAACCGAGAACAGGAAACTCAATTAATGCAAGGGAGAGAGACAAAAGCCATGCTAATGTGTATTCCCCGCAAGAACCAGAAAGAAACATTTGAGTGCAAATTAAGCTCTTCCTTTGCCTACGTGACCACAAGCCACACAGCCCTCCAAGCTTTTCTGGGCAGGAAAGTTAAACAAAGAAGAAACTGGAAAACATATAAAAGGGTGAAGACCTTTGCTGGGGGAAAGGACAATTAGGAATGGAATGTAACCTCTGAATAGCTGAGCTTCGGATGAGCCTGCTTGTCAGAAAATGCGCTGAGAGAAAGGACTTTGATTCTAACCAACCTAAGAATCAATGCCCAGTCATTTACATCACTGACTGAGAATGGACTCAAGCTTATGGATTTTCTGTAGGGTAAGATATGATGTATGGAATTACCCAGTATAGAATAGGAATGTGTTGTATTACTTTTGAGTTATTAGCCACTCTATGTTCAAACTATTCTTGCTTATGTAATCAATAAACTTTCTTCTTCTTGTTGATAAGAAGTGTCTGTTGTCTAGCATTGGGGGATACAATCTGAGGATCCTGTGTTTTCAAACACTGGCGAACCCAGAGAGAGAGAGTATGTAAATGGGAGGCCCCTGGGAGTTTGGGTGGCAAAAGGATTCTCCCCTCTGCAGGACCTGATCAGTCAGAGAGATAACTGATTCAGGTGGGCTGTGAGTGAGGGAAAGTGAGTCACTCAACCCAGGAAAGTGGGGTGTTGGACCCCCAAACCCGTGACAAAGCATCTCTATCCGCGCAGGACAGAGAGGTGTTGAGAAGGGTGTGTATTTGGGGAAATGCCACCCCCCCCCTAAACCACATGCCACCAAGACTCCTAGGAAATACAATGAGCTGTATCTCTGATAGGGAACAGGAGTAAGGGTGTGTGTATGTGGAATGACAAAAAAGAAACAGGAGAGGAGGTGGAATAACAGGGAGGGAGGCTATAGGGACTGCAACGACAAGGAGACATCTATGTGAACTGGGCGGAATGATAGGAGTGCTCCCTATGGTATCCTATCACTCTTCTGAATAACTGATTTCATTCAGAACCTTGTCATTCTACCTGTTTGTCATGGCATTCCTCCTGTCATTCCACCAGTTCCTCTCTGCTGCACCTGATTCCTGTTCATGGCATTCCACCCATTCTAGTTACTCTCCCTGGTACCTTATTCGTTATTGCCACACCTTCTTGCCCCCTCCAACTCCCAAAGATGCATTTCCATTGTACTCTTTCACAGCCATTTAACATTTACATAGCATTGTCCCCAGCTTCAGTGTTGCCCCCAATCTGTAGAGGAAGAGGTTTGGGGCTGCAAGACCAAGGCAAAGTGTGGGGGCATGGAGCCTAAGTTGTAAACAAGCACAATATGTGAGACTGTACATCTTTACTGCTTGCATGGCACAGAAGGCAGGAACCTTACCGTACCATTTCGGTGTGTGTCTGCATGCGTATGTGTAGCAGTTCTGGCATGGCTCGGTGTGTGTCTGTGCATGTGTGTAGCAATGTTGGCATGGCTCACAAGCCCTCCCCACAGACCCAGCAGCTAGCCCCACTCTGCAAGGCTGGCAATTTGGCTGCCATTCCTCTGTCTCAGCACACAGAACATTAAAATGGAATAACGACGTGCCTTGGATGAATTTTAATGAGCTAAAATACCTTTTCCCAGGCCCAGGCTCTGCCACGTTCTCATGCATAATGTTCTCCATCTCCTCTTACAAGCAAAGATGTATTTTTAATTAACTCATGGGCCTCTTGTCTCCTCCCAGGCTGCTAGGGAGGAGGCTCCGGTGGGGAAAACCGGAACAAACAGTGGGGCAAACATCTCAGCGTTGCTGCAATCCCTTTGTGTGTCTTCAGGGAAGAGCGAGCAAGCAGGCAGATGGGCTCAGGATCTAATCTGTGCCAGAGCTCAACCCCAGCACCTCCTCCAGACCCTGTCATCATTGCTGCTGCTGCTCTGCAAAGCCCCACCCACAGCTGGATGCAGAAGCCCCAGTCTCTCCACTGGCAGGGGTGGGGATGATCAGTGATGCCAAACAGCTGACAGATCAGCAGCGGCAGAACCAACCTACAACCCTGGCACCCATCAAGCTTAATCTGACCCTGAGGAATGACTGGCAAAGTAGGGGCGGGAACGAGAGCTGGTAGAGCTGTGGGGCTTGGTAGATCAGCTCCACTGGCACCTCTGAACATCTCCCATGCTTCTGGGCTCAAGAGGTGATGTTCTGGGCCAAGCTTGAGCCTGGCTCCTCATATTTTACTAAGCAAGCTGGGCTGGGTTGGGAGGGAAGGAAGAGTGAGTTGATAGGAACAGCATGGTGACTTGGTGAAGTGGCCACATACAGGGGAGCAGTCATGCAGGGGGCTTAGTGCACCATACAGGAAAGCAACAGTACACGGGGCACTGCACTATTGTCTAGGGTTATGGGATTGTACTGAAGTCGCAAAGTGGGGTCATACAGATAAAACGCTGGGAAACCCCTAATGCAGCCCAGTGTGACTATGTATGGTTTAATTACAGTGGGTACAACATTTTGCAGCAAACACCGTTTTTATAGAAAACCACAAATTTGCCACTTGCCATGGGGGGCAAATTTTCCCCCAATGCTGTGGGAAACGTACCCATTCATTTGGGTTTTTCTTCAGCATTTTAGTCAACCCAGCATTGCCAAAAATACTGAAAGTGATAAGACAGGAGATGATAAGGGGAAGACCAGCCTTATGAAGAAAGGCTGAAAGAACTGGGAATGTTCAGCCTAAAAAAAAGAAGTCCGTAAAGGGGGACATGAGAACAATTTTGAGATCTCTAAAAGGAGGATGCCCCAAAAAAGATGCTGAACATTTTTTTTCCTCCTCTGTTATAGAAGGTAGAAGCAGGGCCGGCCTCACCACAGGGCAATTGCCCCAGGCCCTGTTATTTTCTCTACTTCTGGGGGGCCCGCAGTGCCCACCTGCTTTCACTAGGGCAGGTTGCAGGGCCCCCACATCTTCCCAGCAGTGGCCCTAGGGCTCCATGGAGGGTGGCCCCAGGGGAGTGGGGTCATGGGGGATGGGGTGGGGCCACCAGAGGACTCACATTTTAAAGTGCCCTGGGCCCTGCAAATTCTAAGGACATCCCTGAGCAGAACAAGAGGGAATGGGCTTAAATTGCAGAAATGTAGATTCTGGTTAAATATTAAGAAAAATTCCTAACAGTGAGAACTGGTGGATAATAAAGTAAGGCCCTTTTCACATGGGCTGCGGTGGGTGGGGGGGATGGGTGTGTGCTGGCGGCAGGTGGAGGTGGGTGTGCAGTCGTTCCCACAGATGCACACCCGTCTCCATCCATTTCCACACACGGAGCAACTGGCATTGGCACCCATTGCTCTGTGCGTGGGTGATGGGTAGAGCTCAGGAGTACGCACGCACCCCCGCCCACGGTGTTCCCCCTGTGCACCTACTGCGGCGTTTGCACAGGCGCCCCCCCCCCCCACGTGGTGCGGGGGTGGGGAGGAGCACCCCTCTGAAAATGGTCTAAGTTAGTCAGGGAGGTTATTATTATTATTATTATTATTATTAGCAAGCATTTATATAGCGTCAGCAATGTACCTGGCGCTTTACAAAGTAATGGAATAGACATGGTCCCTGCCCTAGGGCTTACAATCTGAGAGACCCGGGGGCAGGGGGTGGTGGAGACGAAGGAAGGGGAAAGGAAGATTATGGAATCTCCTTCCTTGAAGGTTTTCAAAGCCTGGCTGAACAAGCATCTGTCTATGATGCTGTAGGCAGAGGGGATCCTGTCATGGAGAAGGGAGTTGGACTAGATGACCCTTGAGATTACTTCCAACATTTCTATGCCTCTGTGTGCCATAAATGTGCTGTTAAAGTGTCGTAAAAGTGTTGCAAGGGCTGAACATTTCCCAAAATGTCAGAAATTTGCCAATGAAAATTCTGACAGCACCAGCTGGACGAAAATAATTTTGAACATGAAAAAATAGAGCAAACATTTGGCACGGTTCCTGAAAAGACAAGAAATTCATGTTGATTTGGAAATGAGTGATTTAAATTTCAGCTCTAGATATAATCACTCTTTTATCTGGACCTCCCATAGTCAGATTTTTCTTTATTCCAAATTGAGGGTGAAACAAATAGGAAATTTGATATTGACTGTTATTATTGGTGTATTTGGCTAGGCCACTGAATATCCAAATAAATATCTGCCACCAAAATAATGTTTATATGTTTGCTAGTTCAGATATGTTTGTTCACTTTGCTCTGATTATTTTGGTGATTCATCAATTTGTTTAGGGACTATTGTATTTAGTGCTCTTTTGGGACTATGTGGATACATTCCAGGACTATTTCAGCACATTTCATACCAGAATAAAGTCCCAAAATCCAGAAGTGACCAAAATACCAAAATATCTAACATAACTGAAACAAATATCCCAGACTGGCAAACAGAATGGAAACAAATAGCATTTGGTATGTGTTCCATTGGATCCAATTTGAAGTGGCCAAATTCAGAGGATCTGGAATTTGGACAGAGAAATATTGACAGCATCCCATCAGCTGATCTGTAGTAAACAACACCCCTGTTTCATATCTTGTATCTGCTCATATAGCTTGACTCCCCAAGATGTCCTGATAGCACTGTATAGCTTTCCTTGTGTCTAGAAGGTGGTGCTGAGGCAGGCAGTGCGTAAGCTGAAGTGGTACTCCCAGTCACATTCCATTGACAGCAGGAGACAGCATTGGAAATGGGGCTGGCTTGTTCAACTTGGAGGTGCTTTCAACTACTGGGGCCCCAGCCCCTTCATAGCAGGAGTGACTGAAAGGCATGATGTAGGCAAGCAAGCACAGAAATCTTGCTGCTGCTTCATTCTCTCCCAGCAGGAGCAACTCCAGGGTGTGATGTCACAGTGCAGGAGAGGGGGACTTGGGATGCTCAGAAAATAAGAGCTTAAAAGGATAAACACGATTAAAGCGCATCCTGTTACTAATCCAGTCAGATTGCAATTGAATTGACTCCCCTAGAATTAAAGGCTCTTTGCCTGCACTCTTCAATAACCCCTTCATGCGATTTTCTGCTGGAGCTATCAATTTAGCATTTCTGCTGCCCCCTCCACAGCAGATGGACCCCCTGGTCTGTCCAGGGGTCAGGGATATGACTTGGTGCATCACTGTGAGGCCCTGTAGCATTATCCGTTAATTGATTGAATTTCGCCAGGTGCTCGAAGAGAATTTCTTTCCGATCTGCTTTGCCTCTAAGTGGCTTTTGTGAAAGGGGTGGAGGAAGATGAGGGCATGGGGGGCTGTGACCTTGAACAGAAAACAAGGACTGGGTTCAGAGGAGAAGGAGGAGGCCTAGGGATATTGGTGGAATTGTGGGGCAGAGGAGAGACATGTCACTCTCAGTTTCCTGACAAGGAAATCCAGAGGTGTAGCCGTATGGGAGCCTGAACCCCCGAACCATACCCTTAAACCCTCAAGAGCATACATTCCATGTCCCCCTTCTTCATCCTCAAAGCCCACTGTAACAGAGCCATGGTAGCGCTGGCTGAATAAAAGCATATGCACGGAGTAAAGGAGGACCGCACCACAGGTGGTGCCAAAAGACTGCAGGTGCTAATGGCAACAAAGGACTGTGTTAAGCACCAATCGGATGTAAAAGCCCCAGGGACTTGTGGGAATAAAAAGCTACCCCCTCAGTCTGAGGAGGAAGGCTAGAGAGTAAGGAGTTCAGGAGTGAAGCTCTCCAAGAAGGCTGGACGTAAAGCCAGCTGCCTGATGCAGGCTGCTGGGTTACTCAGGTCTGGGCCCAGGCACGTAAGCCACCTACACCGTACAAGTGGCAACATGCCGATCACTCCAGGAGGAACCAGTACCCTAGAAGACTCTTGGGTGGGGACAGTCCTTTTATATGCCAGGAAGGGCTCCTACTGAACTAAGTCTTGATACCCCCCAGGGAAAATGGTCCCTTGCAGGACTTTGGTGGAGCAGAATGGCTATAGGAGGCCAGGCTTGGAGGCCAGGCTTGCCCAAATTTGTTCAGACTCGGGGGCCAATTACTTACCCTAAATTCAAACCCTCGACTTGGAAAAGAGAGAGGTCCAGATTAGGACATATATCAGGACCCTGCAAACGGATACAGATCTTGTATATACCGGGATAGCCAAGCTAAATTCCCCAGTGTCACCCCAGTGCCCCCTATAGGCCCTGGGGTACTAACCTGGCTACACACACTAGTTCTAGAGTCTTGCTGCCTATCACTGTCCTCGTGCTCAGGGCCGGCCCCAGGCATGCGACACATGTGCGGCTGCACATGGTCTTGCAGTCAGCTGGGGCCCCGCACTTGCCTGGCTGGGCAGCAGGTTGCAGCCAGCTTCTCCCCCAATAAGCTCCCCCAATAAGTTCTTCTTCCTCCCCTCCCTGGCTCCAGACCCCATCCTTCACCTGCCTCTCCCTCCTAGGAGAGCTGCAGCAGCAGCAAACATAACGCTGTTTGTTTACAAACAGCTCCTCCCCATGTGCTGATCAGAAGGTTGCTGCCTTGTAAGGAAGGTTCTTCAAGATGGCTCCCAACATTCTCACAACTGGGTTGTGGATGCTCACCCTATTCAAATAATAGACCACGTGATGGTCTCGAGCTCCTCTAGTATAAAAAGCACTGACTCTCCCCCTCAGAATGACAGTTCCTTCCAACCCTTTCTATAAATATAAGAAAAGAATTCCATGGGGGGGGCTGGAAGGGTGGGTGTTGTGAGAATGTTTGGAGCCATCTCAAAGAACCTTGTTTACAAGGTAGCAACCTTCTGTTCTTCTTCAAGTGACTCCTCACATGATATTTTTACATTGCTCCGCTGGGTGGGGAGTCCATGGGCACGCCAGTACATGGACAGGGTGTGCACACGGCTGCACACGCATCCCCACTCACCCACCACTCATCCACACCCACATAGTAACCACCATTTCCCCTGGTTGCTCCTTGCGTGGGGACCAGTGGGGTGTGTGTGTGAATGGAGATGTGTGTTAGACGGGCATGCACGTACCCCTATTCACCATGGGCGTGTGCACTGCATCGTTCACACCAGGCTCCCTCACCCATAAACACACCGAAATCTTCATGCTCATGGCTGGGAGAGGCCCGTGTAACAAGGGCCACATTCTCACAACTGTCTTATTTATACTATCTTAAGTAGGAATTTAGGATGTAAAGCAATATCTATTCTGTCTTGGAAAATAAATCTGCAGATATGGTTCTGAGATTATTATGGCTGCTATTTCACTAACTCTTCTTAATGAAGTTATTGCTACCAGGAATACTGTCTTTAAACCCACACCCCATAACCAGTTCATTTGCACCCCCACCCTCATAAGCACAAATTAAATGGTTATGGGTGGGGGCAGTGTGAATTGATTATATGGGGGCAGGGGCGCAAATGAACTGGTTATGGGGTGGGGGCAGCATGAACTGATTATGGGGGCACAACTGAACTGGTTATAGGTCTCTTTTCATGGCATAATGCGCTTAATCAGCTAGCTGCATTTTGGGTGTCTGGTGTGTTTGATAGCAGCACCTCTGGACCGGTTGCACTGCATGCGTGCAGAAGGCACAGGTGGCACTGGCAGCAAGAAGCAACAGGCCCTGGAGACCAGACTGGCTAAGCTCACCCCCTCCTCCAGTAAGGCAGTGGACGCAGTCAGTCTCTCTGTGCCTGCCTCACTGCCTGCCCGGCTGCCCCTGTAGTGGAACCACTCCTGGGGAGTGGTGGTAGATGCTCGGCTGGGGAGGTGGGGGAGGGGAAAGCATTGGGAGGCCATGCTTCTCCATGGTTGCTCAGAGGGGTGGAGAATGGGAATCCTTCCTGTCCAGAGGGAGTAAGTTTTATGTAAATTTATATATTTGCATAATTAGGTGGGGCCTAATTGTGCAAATTAGGCCCCACACCAAGACTTCGCACATGACCTCACAAACCCTGTGGCTGGCCCTACTCGTGCTATGCTCAACCATCTCTCTCTACAACTCTGTGTGTCTAAAGATAGGGCATGGAATGGAGAAGAGAAGACAACCCCACCCCCCACCCCCCAGTGTGGTCATAAGGCAACCCCCTTTAATAGCACTCCCCTGCAACCTCCACAGGAGGCCATAGCAATGGCTATGAGGTGCTGAAATTTAACAGGGAGCTGCTCTCCAAGCAGGATTGCCACCTCTCCAGTTTTCATCTGGAGACTCCAGATTTTGCTCCAGGTGAAGTCCTGATTTCTCTAGGTTAGACAGGAGTGCCCGTGGTTAACCAGGAGAACTGGGGCTTCCAGGGGCAGCAGGGGGCAGCCAGTCGCATCAGAAAGGGGATTAGACATAGAGACTTTCCCACCCCCTTTCTGATGTGGCCCCAGCCCTAGGGGTGTCATGATATCACCATACTTTGCAAGGGTGGGGTTATGTCAGAAAGAGGGCATAAAGTCAATTTGCCCTGCCTCCTTTCCAATGTGACCCCACCTCCCACAGAATGTCAAGCCATTATGAAGCTCTGCAAGGGACAGGGGTGTGACAGACCCTTTCCCCCGCTTCCTCTGAGATTCCTCCAGGAGGAAGTGGCAACCCTGCCTCTGAGGCAACCCAACCTTCCCTCCTCATCAGCATTTGAATTTCCAACTCACTGGACAAGTGAGTTGGAACATTTGCCACTTTTGTGTGTCAAGGTTTTGAGTGGGATCAAGGGGGAGCAGATGTCCCTACCTCTCATTTTGGACTGTTGTTATTCACCTGCTTATTGCTAATGAAACGAAGTCAGATAATAGGGGTTCTAGAAATATTATCTGAGCATATTCCTTTAACCAGCCTCCAGGGCAAAACAGTGCAGGGACGAGGAGCTACTGCACATGGGAGAAATAGAATAAGAGGCATTGGGAGAAGATGAAGATTGTCTGAGGGGGAGGAATGAAACTGGTAAGGCTTGGGCACTGGAAAAACAAAGGCACTGGTTGTTTCAGGCTCCTGCACAGAGGAGAAACCAACCAGAAGGTTTCATTTTTCAGGCAGGAATGCTGAATCCTATCCCTATGCAGAAGAGACTGACCAGGAGGAAGAAAAGGAAAGGAAACAAAGTGGTAGCACCATAGCAAGAGCCCCTGGTGCACACAGTGCCCTTTTGATACCTACCCTCGCAGCCCACTGGCCCTTAAGCGTGAATGCATTTATTCTGATTCTAGTAGGTATTTCTTGCTTATTAATGGCTAATAGTTTCTCCCTAATAATTGCCTGAAGAGGAGACAATAGTCCTTATTTTGCTTAGCTCTTATAATAAGCGAAA
The DNA here is from genome assembly GCA_003113815.1 of Sphenodon punctatus. NCBI lineage: Eukaryota > Metazoa > Chordata > Lepidosauria > Sphenodontia > Sphenodontidae > Sphenodon > Sphenodon punctatus. The sequence continues at coordinate 2,844,104 of QEPC01002403.1, read as the reverse complement.
TGGAACTGAAAGGCTGCGGTCAGAGGCACATTACAGGGAGCTGGACAGATAGATAATTTTAGGCATGGCCCTGTTTTGGCAAAGCTAGTCCCGCCAAACTTTTAGTCCCGCCAATCTACCAGTCTTGGGCAGAATAAAGAGGCGGGGTTGTGGCTTTGATTATTTCATCCCGCCTGCAATACATGAGGTGGCCCATGTCAGAGATGGGTACATTTCAGTGCCTGGCTGTGTCCTCCGGTGACAAGGAGACAGGCCAGAGGAAATCACCTCACGGACTGAAAGTGGCCTGCGGGGCAGAGGTTCCCCACCCCTGCTCTGTTCCCTGGCTCCTCGCCAGTCCCTAGTTGCCTCGATGTTCCATAGACCACTGTGGTATAACAGCAATCTGACGAACTTAAAGAGGCTGGGACATAGATTGGAGAGAAAATGCCTGAGGAGCTGTCTGGAGGCTGATCTTCAGCTGTACAAAGAACCGATGCTGGCGTACAGAAGGGCTATTACTGAGGTCAAGCGCTTGTATTTGTCCTCGGGTATAGACGCTGCAGGGAACAGACTGTCTCATTCCATCTACGTTTTTTTCAGTGGCGCGCTGTGAGAAATCTTCTACGTTCTTTGCAGAGAAGATAGAGGGACTCTGGGCAGGACTCATTGGGCCTTTTGATGTGGAGAGCTAGGGACTGTATTCCCCTGGCTGACCTCAACATGGTTGATAATGAAGTCAATGCACTGCTGGCTTTGTTGAGACCCACCACGTGTGCCTCCAACCCGTGCCCAACCTGGCTATTGAAGGCGAGTGCTGAGGCAGTGGTTCATTTATTGACCGGCATTGTTAATGCCTCCTTTAGGGAGGGGAGGGTGCTGACCAGTGGTCACCCTCAAACATGCAGAGATCCACCCCCTCCTCAAGAAACTATCTCTTGACGTTGGAGTGCTTCCCAATTATCACCCGGTCTCCAGTCTGCCTTTTATAGGGAAGGTGATTGAGAAAGCTGTGGCTGTGCGGCAACAGAGACAGCTGAACTCCAACAATATTTTGGGGAAATTCCAGTCTGGGTTCAGACCTTTCCACAGAGTAGAGACCACACTTGTCAGGGTGTTGAACGATATGCTGAAGATCTTAGTTCGAGGACAGCTGGCCATTTTGGTCATGCTGGACTTTACAGCAGCTTTTGATACTGACCATGGGTTGCTGCTTCGGCAGCTGAGGGATCTCTCACTGGTGTGACAGGAGCTACTGGTCAGTGATTTCAGCCATACCTGGAAGGGAGGAGATAATCAGTGATGATGGATGGATATGCGTCATCCCTGAGGGGCCTGAATTTCGGTATCCCTCAAGGTTCTATTCTTTCAACCATGTTCAACGTATACATGCAGGCTTTAGGGATGTCATGATTAAGCACGGGGTTGAGTATCATCGGTATGCTGATGAAACACAACTGTATATCTCTTGCCCTGTGAGCCCTGCCAACGCAGGCTCTACCTTGGAGGAATGCTTGAATGATATAGCCACCTGGATGTGTCGAAGCTACCTTGTGCTCAGTCCAGGGAAGACTGAGGTGATGTTGGAAGGAAGAGGCAGTCATTAATATGAAGATGCCCTTGCTTCCTTCAGGCCCCTGAATGTGCATGGGGTCTGGGTGGAGGTAGCGGACCAGATAAAGAACTTCTGTGTCATTTTCAACCACACTCTGTCCATGAAAACCCAGGTGTCAGACTTGGTTCAGAAATACTTTTTTCAATTATGCAATTGGCGTAGGTTATGCCCTTATTTATCCCTGGCTGACCTTGCCATTGTCACCCATGCCCTGGTGACTATTAGGCTTGATTTTTGTAATTTCTTCTTCTACGGGCTACTGGCAATGCTTATCCATCGCTTGTAGCTTGTTCAGAATGCGGCAGTGCAGCTACAGTGCTTACTGATTTGAGCAGCCATGATCATATTACACCCACCCATTCTCTGTATTGGCTGCCTGTGAAGCAACGGACTGAGTTTAAGATTGTGCTGCTGGTTTTTAGGGCCCTGAATGGTTTAGGCCCTGGCTAGATCCGCAACGTACTTCTGGAGTCTCACACCAATGGGTATCTGTGCTTAGGAACCACCTGCTGTTTGGGGGTTCTGCCATTGCACCTTAAGTCAGCGGGTGATCGGGCTTTTGCTGTGTCGGGCCCCTCAGTGTGGAACTCGCTCCGTCTGGATGTTCATCTCCGTTCCTCCCTCCTTACCTTCAAAAAGCGCCTGAAAACATATTTATTTTCTAGGTGATTTTAGACTCCACTACTGGTTCCCTTAATTGTACTCTGTCCTCCCCTTTTCCTTCCCCTTCCTTTTTCCTTCCCCTATTTTAAAGTATTTTATTACTGTTTTAATTGTTTTATACTCTTATATTGTTTTATATTCTGTGAAGTGCTCCAAGTGTTATGCAAAGCAGGGGGACGCTATATAAATAGAATTATTCTTATACTTATTTAGGAATTTGTTTAGCACTGGCCATACACTTGGAGCTACAGGAGAAACAAAGGCCTGGAAAAGCTTGGTGCTACATCTGCCCAACGTATGCACAGGGGAGTCATGGCGTGTGGTCAGGGCTGGCCCCAGGGTTTGTGAGGCCATGTGTGAAGTCTTGGTGCGGGGGTCTAATTATGCAAATGTGTAAATGTACATAGAATTTACTCCCTCTGGACAGGAAGGATTCCCATTCTCCACCCCTCTGAGCAGCTATGGAGAAGCATGGCCACCCCATGCTTCCCCCCCCCTTCCCTCCCCTCCGCCAGGCTTGCCAACTCTTGGCTGCCTTACCTGGTGCTCAGCTGAGAAGCCATAGACAAGCATGGCCTCCCAATGCTTCCCCCACCTCCCCAGCGGTGCGTCTATCACCATTCCCCAGGAGTGGTTCCACTGCAGGGGCAGCCGGGCAGGCAGTGAAGCAGGCACAGAGAGACTGAATGCATCCACTTCCTTACTGGGGGAGCGGGGGAACTTAGTCAGTCTGGCCTCCACAGCCTGTTGCTTCTTGCTGCCGGTGCCGCCTGTGCCTTGTGCACGCTCGCGGTGCAACTGGTCCAGACGTACTGCTATGAAACACACGAGACACCCAAAATGCAGCCAGCCTATTAAGCAATATATATTAGTTCAGTTGTGCCCCCATAATCAGTTCACGCTGCCCCCACCCCATAACCAGTTCATTTGCGTCCCCGCCCCCATATAATTAATTCAGGCTGCCCCCCACCCATAATCAATTAATTTGTGCCCCCGAGGCAGTGTGAATTGATTATATGGGAGGTACAAATGTACTGGTTATGGGGTGTGGGTCTAAAGACAGTATTCCTGTTAGCAATAACTTCATTAAGAAGGGTTAGTGAAATAGCAGCCATAATAATCTCAGAACCATATTTGCAGATTTCCCAAGATAGGATAGATATTGCTTTACATCCTAAATTCCTACCTAAGATAGTATAAGTAAGACAGTTATGAGAATGTAGCCCTTTTTACATGGGCGTCTCCCACTCATGAACACGCAGATTTCTGCATGTTCATGGGTGGAGGAGCCCCGTGTGAACGATGTGGTGCGTGTGTCCATGGTAAGTGGGGGTGCATGCGTGCACGCCCACATAACATGCATCCCCACTCACCCCCCACTCGTCCCCATGCACGGAGCAACTGGGTGAAACGCCGGTTACTCTGTGGGTGTGGATGAATGGGGAGTGAGTGGGGATGCGTGTGCGGCTGTGTGCATGCCCCGCCCATGCACCAGTGTGCCCATGGATACCCCACCTGGCGGAGCCATGTAAAAATAACCTGTGAGGAGCCACTCAAAGAAGAACAGAAGGTTGCTGCCTTGTAAACAAGGTTCTTCGAGATGTCTTCTAACATTCTCATAAAACCCACTCTTCCAGCCCTGCATGGAATTTTCTATATTCCTAGAAAGGGTTGGGAAGGAACTGCTATTCTGAGGGAGAGAGCACTTTTTATACTAGAGGAGCTCGAGACCATGACGTGAATAGGGCGAGCATGCACAACTCACTTATGAGAATGTTGGGAGCCATCTTGAAGAACCTTCTTTACAAGGTAACAACCTTCTGATCACTCACAGGGAGAGGAGTTTGTAAACAAATAGCTTTATCTTCCCGCCCAATCAGTGTCTTAGTGCTGCTGCTCCTGCAGCACTACTAACAGGCAGAAGCAGGTGAGGGATGGGGACCAGAGCCAGAGAGGAGGCAGAAGAACTTATTGGGGGAGAAGCTGGCTGCCGCCTGCCGCCCAACCAGGCAAGCGCGGGGCCCCAGCTGGCCGTGGGGCCATGTGCAGCCACACATGTGGCACATACCTGGGGCCGGCCCTGAGTGTGGTGATCCTCATACCAAGGCCTAGAGGGATCATATGAGACCAGGACAGAGACACTCAGACTTGAGTCTCTCTCTGCACATGTACCATCTGAAAAATTTCTAGGGGGCTTATGATTCCATGAGTTCCAAAAGACAAAAGCTTGTCTATTGTTCTTTTTTATTACAGTAACCACTACCAGGGCTGCAAATGAGACTGGAGACCCACTGTTCCAGGAGCTGAATTGACACAAGAGGTCAGATACTTAGAGGTGCTTAGGACTGATCTTCAAGCCCTCAACACTTAAAATCAGGGGTGCCTTTTCTGAAGAGCTCAGCTGCTGTTTTCAGCACCAAAAGAAGGGATGAATTGTCAAAAGCACCAAGGAACCATCAGCAACCATTGGCAGAGCTGGAGAAATGGAAGCTCTCCTTCTGCCATCAGAACTCTCTTCAGAACAACAGTTCATTAAAAGGAGAAAGTTCTGTCCTGAAGCACCCACGGACTAAACTGGGGTGACCAGACTTAATGTACCCGATCTACTCTTTCCTAGTGTCAACCTAGCCTGGAATGAGAAATCGTGGTGAATGCTGTTTCTGTCATTGACCTTAATTCATGTGACATGAAAACCTACTGGCTTTTCAGCTGTTTTTACCATTTGTCATCATTTTTCGCAAGTTGAACAGAACTGTTATAGGGCCAATCCCAAGCCCCAGGTGTGCCTCGCATGCACCCTGGGAGCTGTGGATATGCAAAAGTGCCAGCTAACTGCTGGGGAAATGCTGGAAACTGCTATAAAAGTGTCATAAAAGTACTGTAAAATTGTTGTAAAAGTCCCAGAAAGTGATTAAAAGTGACAAAAGATGATGGAAAAAATGCCAGAAAGTGACAAAATTGATGGGAAATGATGGGAAATCACAGGTGCCGATATCAACAATGGCAGAATTGCGGAATCACCAGAGACTTACAAAATACCAATGAACACTCACGAGCACTCCTGAAAAGTTGGTCTTTCCCTGCAAAACAGGAACACCTGCTTGCCTCTCAACCCTAAACCTAAGGCAGTCTTCCAGGACCTCTCCCAATAACTCCACACCCCAGGTCAGGCTCCCTCCCAGGCTCCAGATATGTTCCTCTCAGAGAAAGCCTCCCCTACCATACTGGAAATTCTTTCCCAGCCTCCCCAACCCCCCTGGCAGCAACCTTCTGTTCTTCTTCAAGTGGCTCCTCACAGGCCATTTTTACATGGCTCCGCCAGGTGGGGTGTCCATGGGCGCACCGGTGCATGGGCGGGGCATGCACACAGCCGCACACACATCCCCACTCACCCCCCACTCATCCACACCCACAGAGTAACCGGCGTTTCACCCAGTTGCTCCGTGCATGGGGACGAGTGGAGGGGTGAGTGGTAGGCGGGCGCGCACACACCCCCAATCACCATGGGCACGTGCACCACATGGTTCACATGCAGAAATCTGTGTGTTCATGGATGGGAGAGGCCTGTGTAAAAAGAGCACATTCTCACAACTTCCTTGCGTATGCTATCTTAGGTAGGAACTTAGTATGTAAAGCAATATCTAGTCTATCTTGGAAAATCTGCAAATATGGTTCTGAGATTATTATGGCTGCTATTTCATTAACTCTTCTTAATGAAGTTATTGCTATGAAATAGTGTCTTTAAACCCCCACCACATAACTAGTTCATTTGTGCCCCCCATATAATCAATTCATGCTGCCCTGGGGGTGCAAATGAACTGGTTATGGGTAGGGGGCAATGTGAACTGATTATATGGGGGCAGGGGCGCAAGTGAACTAGTTATGGGGTGGCATCAGCGTGAATTGATTATGGGGGCACAACTGAACTGGTGTGTTATATAATATGTCTCTTTTCATGGCATAATGTGCTTAATAGGCTGACTGCATTTTGGGTGTCTTGTGTGTTTGATAGCAGCGCCCCCAGACCTGCCGAGCCAGGCGGCACCCATAGACCTGCTGGCGGGACACAAAGAGGGGGGCCCATCTTGACTTCTTGGCCAGGGGCCCGTTCCATCCTAGCTACGCCACTGGGCGGGGTCCTGAGATACAAGAGTTGGAAGCCCTAGGGAAATGGGGCAGTCCTATCCCTGGGTGGCAGACAGGCTGAGGCTAGGGATGAGGAACATTTAATCTGCTCTTGGGGCAGGACCTTTAGAAGCAAGAACTGGTTGCTCCTGTGCTGTAATATACCACAGAACAGCAGAAGGCTGCATGGGAGGTTAGGAGGGAAATACCTGTGAGGTTGGAGCCAGGGGACCTTTTAAAGAAGAGGTATGTTAACCCTAGGCATAGCACTGCAAGACAGTTGAGCCTCTGCTATAAAAGGGTGAGCTGGGAAGCTCACAGATAGACCACCAGGGAGTGGCAAAGGGGAGCCAGAGGGCTCTGTCTCAAAGGCAGCAGCTTGCTTTGAAGGCCAGGGAGCCTACCCACCCCTGGGAACTGGATGGCAAAGGGGGCAGTCTTGAGATATGAAGGCCAGAAGGGGGATTGGCTGGTAACAAGGGAACCATTGGGCTTGATGGTCTGTGAATATGTATGACAGGTATTTGTCACACTGCAGATAACACATACTTGGATGGGCAAAAGTGTGGTTTGGATTTATTTGAAGCGTATCCTGCAGCCACTTAAACCGGCTGCAGGGCAGACCTGTTACAGCCTCCTTTCTCAGAATCCTGTCCCTGCTCTAGATTACCTGCTGCCTCTTTTTGTCTGTGATAGATGCTCTTGGGAGTGAATTCCTTAGCCAGATGTCTGACTTTATAGTCGCATCCCCAGTGGCATCACCCAGGAATGTTTCTCATGGAGAACATGCATGGTTCAGCAGCCATGGATCTGAGGTTCCAACCTCACCCCCAAGCCCATAGATTCAAACCCCCCTTCACACCTCCTTCTCGTGCAAATGCAGAGAGAGCGCCATGTTCCCTTCTGGGAGCTGGGGGTGCTCATTAGAGTTCCTAAAAGTAGTGAGATATCTTCAACCAGTGAGGACTCCATGACCCAACTTGCTCACTGTGTCACTAATTGGGGGAGGGGTAGCTAGGAGGAGGCAGCAGCAGACCTTGATTCGGGGTCTGGATTAGGTACCCTCATGCTCAAGTGGAAGATGTGCATAGCATCTGCTGCCAATGTGGAGAACAGACAGGGGCAGATGGGGACAAGGGGGTGGGGAACTGAAGGAAAGAGTGACTGTGAGAGACTTGGGGTTGAGGAAGGAGTGGACAGAGGGAAAGACAGGGAGACTGATCAACAGAATGGGAGCAGGCAGTCCCTAGAGCAGAAAACACAGCCAAAACAGAAGCACAGAGCAAAAAGGAACGGACTTTTTAATAATTTCCAGAATATTTGATTTCCTTGATTTGATCAAGGAAACTGCACCAGTTTCCTTGATCCCTCCCAGTCTGGGTTTCGACCTGGGCATGGTACGGAGACGGCCTTGGTGGCCTTGGTTGACGATCTCCGTCTGGCATTGGACCAGGGTCGTCAGACCTTACTGGTCCTGCTAGACCTTTCGGCTGCATTCGACACAGTCGATCATGAGGTGTTGGTGACTCGCCTGCGGGACCGTGCTGGAATTGGCGGAACGGTCTTGGACTGGTTTCGTTCATTCCTGGCCGGGAGAACTCACCGGGTGGTCTTGGGGGAGTGTACGTCTTCCCCCCGGGACCTCACGTGTGGAGTCCCGCAGGGTGCCATTCTGTCCCCCCTCTTGTTTAACATCTATATGCAGCTGTTAGGGGAGATCGTGAGGGGGTTTCAGGGCATGCAGTGTCATCAGTATGCTGATGACACTCAGCTCTACCTCTCCTTTTCCACCGACCCAGGCCATGCAGTCTCCTTATTTTCCCAGTGCCTGTCAGCTGTGGGGGCTTGGATGAGGTTGAGCCATCTGCAACTGAATCCTGACAAGACGGAGGTGATGTTGGTGGGCGAGGGCTTGGGGAGCCTGGGGGTGGTTGAATCTCCTCTTGTTGGGGGGGTTCGCCCCCCCATGGTGTCTCAAGTGCGGAGTCTGGGTGTGCTCCTTGATTCGCGGCTCAGCTTGGAATCTCAGGTTGTGGCCGTGGCGGGGAGTGCGTTTCGGCAGTTACATCTTGTCCGGCGGCTTCGGCCGTATCTCTCAGACTCCGACCTCGCCACTGTCATCCATGCCTTCATCACCTCGAGGCTGGATTACTGCAACGCGCTCTACGTGGGGCTGCCCGAGAAGCTGGTCCGGAGGTTGCAGCTGGTGCAGAATGCCGCGGCCCGTCTCCTGACGGGGGCGGGTCGCAGGGAGCACATGACACCAGTGCTCCGGGCTCTGCACTGGCTGCCTATAAAGCACCGGGCCAGGTTCAAGGTGCTGGTTTTAACCTTTAAAGCCCTTCACGGCCTGGGCCCTGCTTATCTGCGGGACCGCCTCACTCCCCATGTGCCCGTGCGACCCTTGAGATCGTCCGTGGGAGCCTTTTTGGAGGTTCCCCGGGCGAGACGGGTGGCCACCCATGTTAGATCTTTTTCGGTGGCCACCCCTGTGCTGTGGAATTCACTCCCGGAGGAGACTCAGTTGGCTCCCACTCTCCTGCTATTTTGGCGTGTATGTAAGACCTGACTGCTTCATCAGGCTTTTGGTGAGGGGTAGGGGTGGGGGGTTTCCCCACATTGTATTGTATTTTAAATTGTTTTATTTAAAAAATATATATATATTGAATGTTGTTCGCCACCCCGGGCTGTTCTGTGGGCAGGAGGGGCGGGATATACATTTTAAATAAATAAATAAATAAAATAAATACATTTTGAGTGGTGGATGGGAAGGGGTTTTGGTGAAAATCTCCCTCTCGCCAATTATTTCCCTTGGCAGCTCTTTATTTTCTTTATCTTTGCATAATGAGTGCTACTACATGGGACATGTAGCTTTGAGGAGTGGCTTGAATGAGAAAAGAGCTGGTAAAAAAGAATGTGGGGGCGGGGGGAGAGCATGCTTAGGGGCAGAATGTGGGTGTGAGTGGAAGAAATGAGGGGAGCATTGAGGCTGGCATTGGAATAGCCTGTCAGAATGGGATACAAGGAGGCTGGTGGCCACTCTATTCCCTGCAACTAGATTGCACCCAGCGTCTGTTGCAGTGAGGCTGTGAGGAGCTGTGTGTCAAGGGCTGTGAGCTGCTGCTCCACCCTGGCCTTTCCTGATCATGAGTGATGGACCAGTGCTAGATTTGCTTAATTCCTCTACGGGCTGTTGCCAGACTAAATGGTGGAACCGGCTCTCAATAGATCATGGCTGGCTGATAGATTGCAGCATCCTGTGGAAGGCAGTCCAGAGGTGCCGGTGAGGAATAAAGTTGGATCTTGCCAGCACTTTTAAGGTGGGCTGTAAACCTCTTTATGGCTTCTTAGTCACCAAGTTAGAGACAGCACAGGCCCTAGTGCAGCAGGAAGCAATAGACCTGTGTTCACTGCATTTTCCCTACACAGGTCCCTGGCAATAGCTCAGGCCACAAATACTGGGCTGACAAAGATGTCCTATGTAGAGTAGCAATTAGAAAGGGCCAGATATTCCAAAGAGCTCAGCCTCCAATAGTCCATCTATAGCAGGGCTGCACAAAATACGGCCCAAGGGCCGCATGCAGCACGCAAGGACCTTTCCTGCAGCCCACCATGCTTCCTCCTGCTCTGGCAATCGCCTTTCCTCCAGCCCCCGCACTGTTGTGAAATCCTCCTTCTTCCGGGCAACAAGCCTATTAAAGGTGCTGGCCGGATCCCTCCTTCCTCCTCCCTGGCTCCAGCTTCCTACTGCTGCCGATGTCTCCACCAAAGACCCTCGCTGCCACTTCTGCCACCCGGATCTCTAGCCCAGGCTCCTTGATGCCAGGGGTTGGGTTATGCAAATTGGGGGTGGGGACACAAGCGGCCCAGGGTTGGGTCCAAACCAAATTTCCTGGCCCCTGGCACAAATCAAGTTGAACACCCCTGATCTATAGGATGGTTTAGTGTCTCTGTGGCAGGAAGCTACTTTGTGCAGGTCAAAGGCCCAGCCAGTTACTGTGTATGTAGCAAATTGTCCTGGCTGAGAAGAGCTGTGATTCAGCTGTGGCACAGATAATATTAGAGGTTTGGTTCCAACTTCGAGGGTTTGGAGGCATTAGTCGGACCTACCAAAGAGAGTGAGGCCAGGCAGCAGCAGAAGGCAGCAGAAGAAGTTCAGAAACCCACTGTGGAGCTTGCTTGGCTCAGGAAGGCCCAAGGCCTCAACCCAAACCCAGGAGAAGGGGTGCCTGACGGGTCAAGGCTTAGAAAGGAACTGGCAGTTGGTAGGGAACGTTTGCTTTTGCACTGTGAATGAAAGTCCCCAGTGGAGAAAACTGGACTTGGCAATTTGCTGAACAAGTGGACTTTTTAAGATGTGTCATCTGAGGTCCTGAGTTTCATGTTGTTCAGTATATTCATTAATGACTTCGATGAAGTAGCAGACAAAATCCTTATTAGAGCTGAAATAAGTATATCCAAAAATGGGTATGCCCATCAAAATTGCAGTACTTGAATCATTTTGGGTAGATCAGGTGCTAAACAGTACCCGTTTAGTGCCTCCTGGTTACTCAAATTACCATTACTGTTACTGAGTTACTGGTTTTCCATTCACAAGTTCCAGTTATTCTCTTTTGTGCCATTTTACCAATTATCAATGTATAGTTTTTCTGTTCATTTACATTCACGTATTGGTGGTTCTATGTCATAAAGACACAAAAATGATAACAAGGCAAGTTGGAATGGGTTAGTACAACAGAACATCAGAAACTTGACAACAGCAAAACCTGGTATTTTGGGGTAGTCGGGTATCCATCTTCATAATCAGCTACCCAAAATCCTGGGTATTACTCATGGGTACAAAATCAGTTACCTATTTCAATTCTATTTCTTACCAAATCTATTGATGATTCAAAATTGAGAGGGATTACAAACCTCAGATGATAGGATTAACATTAAAAATGACCTTGATAAACTGGAAATGTAGGCTGACAAAAATAAAATGAAGTTCAACAAAGACAAATATAAAGTATTATGCGTTAGGTACAGGGTGTCCTGCCTCAGGGCAGGGAGCTGGACTAGATGACTCTTCAGGGACCTTCTATCTCTCCTGTTCTCTGTTTCTGTGACTTGGGGTTGGTGTGAGCTGTCTTGGTACAGATAACAAATAAGTTCTCTTTGGTGGTGTTACCAAGATGCTAGCTGGGGACATTTGCTTCCAGGAGCTAATGTGGATTTAGCTAGGGATATGCAATTCATTTTAGCTACTTCTGTTACTAAAACAAATTTGCCCATATTCATATGAGTAACAGAGGTAACAAAAATGGATGTGAAAGCAAACAAAATTCATTTGAGCGCGTTCATTTTGTCCCAGCCCACCCCTCCGCATTACACTCTTTGCACTGTTAGCAGGCTGCAAAGCACTCAGGGGGAAGGGGGAGCAGTCACAAGACAGGAGATAGCGAGGGTTCCAGAATGCACATTCCCAAACTCACGCACTAAAGGTATAGATTAGCATCTAAACTAGTGCTGAAACTCAGTCCTCAGAAAAATTCAGAATTCACTGAGGATTCCAGTTCTCGGTTCAGAATTTCTGAGTTCTGAAGTTCCAAGGAGCAAGGCCGTTCCCCGGAAAAGTTTGAAAAACTTCAGAAGCATCCATCGAATACTGGCACCACTGTGCATGTGGCGGGAGTTAATAATAATAATAATTAATAATAATTTATTAAGTCCTAACCAAGGGTCAAAACTTGAAGAAACAAGCAAGATAAAAGCTTGAAAGATCCATTCATGGAAATGTACAAAGGCAAACCACATGAGCCACTATAGCAATACATTAAAATAAATTCATAATAAGTATATATATTAAACATATCAAAACAAATTTGCTAATTAAGGAGTAAAAATATGAAGTAAATCTAAAGTAACAAAAACAAAATAAAATGTGGCTGGAGTTGAGCTTCTCGGAGCTAGGAAACGAAACTTAGTGCCATATTT
>QEPC01002403.1:2794911-2812113 GCA_003113815.1 Sphenodon punctatus | reverse complement strand
TGCGCGCGTGCCTGGGCATGTGCTTGTGCTGTGTGTTCCACTGTGCCCCCATTGTCTGTGTGCCTGTTGTGTGTGGTACCTGTCCGGCTCTTCTCCCTCTCCCCCCTCCCTTCCCATTTCCCTTTTGTGGGCATTCCCTTTTGTGCCTTTTGGCTTTGTTTGCCCTCAGGCAGCCATGTCTGTGTCCTGCCCTGCCCAGTGGATTCTGGGTGTTTTGACCACGGCCAGGAATCAGCGTCATGTCTGTTGCGCTGCCCCGACCCGTGATCTGCCGGCCCAATTGCCTGCCATGGTTCCGGCCCTGTCACGTCTGTTCAGGACTTTTATTCACCCTGGGGGGTGGTTGTTCTTTTCACCCCCACCGGGAATCCACTGTGGTGAACCGAACGCCCGTAACTTGTGAAATCACCCCAAAACTCACAACAGTTCAGTCTCTCTTCCCCAACATCTCCAAACCACAAATAAACTTCCTCTTCAACTACACCAACACATTTCTAATACTAAATTATATCATTACATTTTCAACTTTCTCATCCTACTCCAGTTTGTTACCTTGCAAACCATGTAACGAGTTTGAAAACGTAAAACTTTTGATATTGTTTTCAATTTGTAAATTAAAAACATGCGTGTTTTAACTCGTTAATTTCCTTTTAAAAAAAAAGTTTGTCAAGGTGAATATGCCTTAACTACTAAACCATAGTTTTTTAAAGGTTGGAATTTGTATGGTTTTTTAAATGTTGTCTGTAGCATTATTTGACGGGGAAAGAGTCTGTAGCTACGGTAATGTAATAATAGAAATTGTATTGATTTTCTGTTTTAAAAGAATTATTTCCAATGGGAAATGTTTCTTGAGAGGAAGGCAAAAAAAAAACAGTGTCTTTCATAAAACCTCAGTGAGTAGGGGAAAAAAAAAAGAACTGGAAAAAATTACTTCCTGACTCCAATTAGGACCATCAGACATAGTGTCTCTAAAGAAATATATGGAGAATTTGGCATATGTCAAAAATGGTGGTTTCAGATATAATAAAACTGTTGCTGACATTAAAACTTGAAATGATAGTGGAGATAATTCTGTTTTCTTGAGGGGATGTATATTGAATGGTACTATAAAGAATGTGAACACGACATTTACTTCAGTGGTCTGCTCTAATAACGAACGGTGCACCCACCATTGTAATCCTCTTATGTGTGTCTGCATAGGTGTGTATACAACAGTAACTTCAACCACCTTAAGGATATTTGGACTGAGGTCTTGGCAGTTACTGGAGATGTATAGCCAATGTTCTGATGTCCTGCTTTCGGTTCATGAAGATGATGTCATTATGATCTACTGTGCTACTTGATTTCCAGAGGTTTTAAATCATCTCTTCCTGGTTGTTAGAGGATGTTATGGTCCACTTTCTTGCCCTACCTCTTCTCTCCAGATCATTCCCACTCAGCAACCCTCTTAAATCTCCTATAATAATTTTCGTGTTCAGACCTCCTTACTCCAGCTCACTCCCACTCGCCAATGAGGGTTAGAGGCTATGTATATTTGATGTTAGGATCTGCTATTCCCAGTTGTTACAGGCAATGTATATGCGATGTTAGGGTCCACTTTCTTGCCCCACCTTTTCGTTTCTAATCACTCCCACTCAGCTGCCCTCTTAAATGCCCTTTGCTCCATCTCACTCACCCACCCCAGCTCTTGTAAGTCCTCACTGAAGATCTCTGGCCAACCTCCATAGAAGTTGCCTGAAGAAGCCAGCAGTGGAGCAGTGGGACCCCTCTGAACAGCTCCACTAAGATTTAGTGGAGAATGGTCCTGCTGGTCCACAGCCAGATTCTTCAGGCAGAATGTGAATCCAATGCTTGGTATGGTATTAGAACCAGTACCCTGGCTTCTCCCCATGTGTCCTCCCTACACAACCCCCCCTCCTCACTCCCTACCTTCAAGTCAATCTGCCCCCTGGGGATTTTCCCCTGTGGACCTGAGCTGTCAGCTGAAGTTCAGAGATGCAATGTTTATACTACATTAGAAACACATACAGGATGTGCATGCATGATGTAAGGATTTCTACTGTTTACTTTGATGAAATCTTTTATTAATGATCATTTTTCATTAAAAACACCATCTTATTAACCAAACCAGCAGCGATTAGTTGGGACTGGACTTTAATTTTCTACCACATTCACATTAAGGTAGACCCCCCCTAAAGGAGAAATCCCCTATAACAGATTTTATTCACAACCCAGAAGTCAAGTCAAGTGGCTCAAAACTGCTATGTTAAAGACAGGCAGAGATTCAACGAGAGCTCTGTCTCATCTTATAAGAGGCAAAATCGCGCCTCTATAATGTTGGCTCTCTATGTACTCACTTGGCCACACCTCCTGGCTTCCGTTCCTGATTGGTTCCCACTCCTCTGTCTTGTTCCACACCCCATCCTGGTTCTGTGGGTTTGTATCTAAAGCCAGCTTGAAGTCACAGGAAACTGCATGAATCATCTGTTTAAGAACAAAAGAAGTGCCATACTGGGTCAGACCAATGGTCCATCTAGCCCAGCATCCCGTCTCCGACAGTGGCCAATCACGGTGGCTTGGGAGAAGCACCCAACAGGTCACAATCGGGGATCTATTCCCTGTTGTTTTCCCCCAGCTCCCGTCATGTTCCCTGATACTGTCTGGCTAATAGTTGCTAATGGACCTATAATCCAGAAACTTGTCCAAACCTCTTTTAAAATCAGCTATAGTACCGGCCCTTGTCACAGCCTCTAGCAGTAGATTCCACCACCCAATTATACTCTGAGTGAAAAAATATTTTCTTTATTTGTTTTAAACTTGCCGCCCATGAGTTTCATAGAGTGTCCCCTACTTCTAGTACTAGCTGAGAGGGTAAATAACAGCTCCTTGTTTATTAGTTCCACACCACTCATGGTTTTATAGAGCTCTATCATATCTCCTCTCAGTCATCTCTGCTCCAAGATGAAGAGCCCCAACCTACCAAGCCTCTCCTCCTACGGGAGCTCTTCCATGCCCTTGATCATTTTTGTTGCCCTTCTCTGTACCTTTTCTAGTTCAGCTATGTCTTTTTTGAGATGGGGCAACCAGAACTTCACACAAAATTTGAGGTGTGGTCGCACCATTGATTTGCTTAGCGGCATTATGACATCCTCAGTTTTATTCTCTATTCCCTTCTGAATAATTCCTAACATTCTGTTTGCTTTTTTGACTGCTGCTGCGCACTGCGCTGTGGATTTCATTGTATTGTCCACAACCACCCCCAGATCCTTTTCCTGAGTGGTAACTCCTAGCTTAGTACCCA
Source organism: Sphenodon punctatus (assembly GCA_003113815.1). Lineage (NCBI taxonomy): Eukaryota > Metazoa > Chordata > Lepidosauria > Sphenodontia > Sphenodontidae > Sphenodon > Sphenodon punctatus. The sequence goes on along the minus strand of QEPC01002403.1, from coordinate 2,808,812 downwards.
GCATTGTGTACGCATAGTTTGGATTATTTTTCCCTACGTGTCGTTGTGCATCACTTTGCACTTGTCCACATTAAATCTCATTTGCCATTTAGATGCCCAGGCACCCAGTGTATTAAGATCTTGTTGCAGTTCCTCACAGTCTGCTCGTGTTTCAAGTACCTTGAATAACTTGGTGTCGTCTGCAAATTTGATCACCTCACACTAACACCCTTTTCCAAATCATTAATGAATACATTAAACAGCACCAGTCCCAAAATACAGATCCCTGTATTGACTCTTTCTTGTTCCTTTTTCCTGTTTCTGCCTTCCTGATCTCCTTGGGACTTACTCTGTGTGATGCTGGTTGCTGGACCTGTTCCCTGCTCTCTGAATGTCTGGAACCAATCCTGCATGAACTCATGGACCTGATCCTCCACAAACTTGAGGGCCTAATCTTCAGCACATTCCTGACACAGATAATGACAACAAAAGTGTTCAAAAGTATGGAATGGTTTCTGTATGACATTTAGGGCCCTTCAACTGGGGAAAGAGTCCATTGTGAGGGGATATGATGGAAGATTACAAAATCATGAGTGATGAAGAGCAAGTAAATAGGGAACGGTTATTTACCCCTTCTCAAAATACTAGAACTAGGAAACGCCCTATGATGAAATTAACTGGCAGAAGGCTCAAAACAGATAGTGCTGAAATGAAGTAATGAAAATACTGAACTGACCAAAATAACCCAAATGGATATTTATTTGGGGAAAGAAAGCAGAAACTGAATAGCATTTTCTATCTACTTTGTTGGACCGAATTCAAAATGGGCAGAACTGTCAGATACTATAGTCTCTGTAGACAGTGTAGGAGTCTCCAGTCTGATGAAGATAAGCATAAACTTGGAGACAGGTGATCTGTTTTCATATTGCTGTGTCTGCTGCTTCTTCCTTCCTGCTGTGCTGGAGTATTGGCTCTTGCCTTTTTTCCCAGTGACTCCCTGCTGCATACTGAAAATGGTGGCCTGCTTCCCTCCCCTTCCACCCCTGCTGCATGTGGAATCCAGCCACCCATGTGCCTGCCTCTGGGATGGCAGCAAGCTTTCCCAGTTTTCCCATGCTGCCCTTGGATAAAGCGATCGGAAACACTCCGAGTAGAGTCTTTGGAGGAAGCTGCTGAGGGGGAGCACAAAGCAAACTCATTCACTCCATTGCTGGCTCCAGTCAATACGTTCCATCTAAAAGCTGGGCAGCCAACTAAAAGAGAGGAAAACTGGCTCGATAGCCATTTGCACTGACCTTGAAATCCTCCTTCTTTCACAAGACCTTGAAATGGCAGACAGGAAATGCTTGTGACATGCCAAGAAGCTGGGGCTGTTCCCCAGATGCCGAGATGGGAAAGGAAACAGGCCAGAATGCTTCTCACCAAAGGGCAGCTAAAGAACAGATTGCATGTTGGACACAAAGGGTGTTTTCACACGGATGCAGGGGTGCCCAACCCTGGAACAGGTCTGGGGGGGCCCTCCTGCGGCTGCGTCTACTCACTTGCAGCCCCACTTGGGTCAGGTTTAAATTACCCAGCTGCTCCCATAGTCCACACTCCACCTGTACAGCGCCACCTCCCACACACCACAGAGTTGTAAGTGGATTGGCTGCCACTCTAGGCTGCTGCCTGCCTGCAATTCTATGGCATTGCCCAAGGCAACCCCCCCAGCCAAGAGTGGAGCTGCAGCAGCCATCCGCTGAGCAGATGGACAGCAGCCCTGCCTCTGGCTAGTGCCCCAGGTTTGGGCTGTTGGAAGTGCAGTCATTTTTGCAGTATTTGGCATTTTGCCTCTGGCAATGCAGAATTACAGCCTGAATGGAGAGCACCAAGAGTTAGCCCATGAGATTACTAGCTTGCTATTGTAAGATAGGGTGCGGCCACATGAGACAGAGTGCGGAGGCTACCACACTTTAGGTAGCCGTACCCCACTCTGGGCAGCCAGACCATGTTATGCAGTTCATCATGTAGCTGACAGCCGCCAGATGTTCCCTACGCCCTGGGGCTGGGCAAGCAGCTGACTACTACACTTTGCGTCCTTGGAAAAAATCTGAGGACACAAAGTGTAGGAGCCTTACCCCAAGTGGGATAAGACTGTTCATGGTGGGGCAGCTCGTGTGATGGGGCACATTTGCCCGACCATGTGAAGTGCGCTGCTGTGGGGCCCCGAGTGATGAGTGCTAGTGCCCATTGTGCGCAGCCACGTTATGAAGGGGCGGGCTCTCAGTCCCACCAGGCTGATTCCAAAGCACTACTAGTGGAGCTGCCCCAGAGCAGGCACAACCTGTTCTGCCTCTGTACCATCTGCACATCTGGTGGTCTGCCTTTAAACGTGTGGCCTGCTTGGGAGTGAGGTGGAGCAGAGGCATGGGTGCTCTCTGTCTCACACCCAAAGTGAGAGGCAAGGGGTGGGAGTTACCGTCAGCAAAATAGCACCGGTTTCCTTGCACGGCTCTGCCCATGCACCTCTTATTCATTGCTTCCCTTATTCAAACTCTTCAAAGCCCCTGACTACCCCATACCTCTCAGTCCTCGACCACACTCCCTGCTCTAAAAAGTTTCCATCCTTCTGGGCCTGCACTGAAATCTCCAATATTCAAGATGAATCTCCACGACATTGCTCCAAGTAACTGAGAAGGACAATTATTGGGAATTCTCCTAATCAATACAGAAGGATCAATCAGATTGATCTCGTTAACAGCTTCCCATTAAAATCATACAATCCTGGAGACTGTCTGGTGCAGTGATGAGTGTATGAAAACACACATATACATAGCCCTCTTTTTGTATCCAGATAAGGATATATTTCTATTAATGGCCATTAGCCTGGGGGCAGGGGGGAATTGCATTAAAACTCTGACTGTTGGGAGTGAGAGTGAACTCCAGGGTATGGATCATTTTGTACGCGTCCTGTTTTTGTCCACGTCCCCTGAAGCATCCAGTCCTAACCACTCTCAGAGACAAGATATTGGCAGGTCCTGTGAATTCTGCATTGCCATGATTGTAGCCATTTTTGCAATATTTGGCATTTTGCCTCTGGCAATTCAGAATTACAGCCTGAATGGAGAGCACTGAGAGTTAGCCCATGAGATTACTAGCTTGCTATTTTAAGACAGGATGCAGTCACATGAGACAGAGGGGGAGGCTACCACACTTTAGGTAGCCTTTGGGCAGCCAGGCCATGTGATGCAGTGCATCATGTAGCTGGCAGCCGCCAGATGTTCCCCACGTCCTGGGGCTGGGCAAGCAGCTGGCTACTATACTTTGTGTCCTTGGAAAAAGTCTGAGGACACAAAGCGTAGGAGCCTTACCCCAACTGAGGTAAGGCTGTTCAGGGTGGGGCAACTCATGTGATGGGGCACACTTGCCCCACCACATGAAATGCACTGCTGTGGGGCCACGAGTGGTGAGTGCTAGTGCCCATTATGCATAGCCACGTTATGACAGGGGGCGGGCTCTCAGTCCCACCAGGCTGATTGTGGGGAGGGGAGCTCGGAGGAGCGCACGCATGCCCTTCTCCCCATGCCACAAATAGCTGGTCGGGAAGAGCGGGACCCAGAGGAGCACGCGCGGGTGCTTTTCTGGGCCCTTCCTCCCCTGAACAGCTGGGGTTTTTTGGGGGGGGGGAGAGGAGTGCACACTCTTCTGGGCTCCACCTCCCTATGATCAGCTGTTTGTCGGGGGGAGGGGGGTCCTGTACTCTTCCAAGGCTTGTACTCTTCCAAGGCTCCCCTCTTCCCCTGACTGTCAGCTAATCAGGGAGGGAGGGGGGGCCTAGTAAGATCATGCATGCTCTTCCCAGGCTCCCCTTCCCCATTAGCTGTCAGGTAGGGTGGGGGGAGGAAAAGCGTGCACCCTCCTCCATCCCCCCAAACAGTGAAGCAGGCAGCAAGCCCAATCCTGCACTGTGTGGCCTCCTCCCAACGCTTGCCCCACAGTGTGGTGGTGGTGATTGCCTGCCACGGGGCCACGCAGGGATCAGGCCCTTGGTGCTTGTGTGGCTGCACCCATTGCCAATGGGGTGCTGGCACTGCCCGCATGTATTCCAGGGTCCAAGCCCTCTCCCCGTCCCACAGCATAGCTACCCAAGATGGGCAGCCCCAACCTCCCAGTGTAGAAAAAACACAAAATTCCTCATAGATTCACCGACAGCCAGTATGGCAACATTTATATTCCACTGGGGTCAACCTGGTTGCTCCATGGTAATAGTTTGGTTCTTAAAATTCATAAGATCATGTGGAAAAAATCTCCAGTAATACATCCAAGCAAAACTGACAACTTACTGCTCGTTTAGGCTTGGGGTCATGCCCCCCTGTCCTGAACTGCACCCTCTCTTTTTTTGTTTCCATTAAGGACATCCCATGCCAGCCAAACAGTTATAACCTGCACCCAATTCAGACAATGGGCATTTTTACACACACCTTAAAGTTACGGATTTTTCAGTCTTCTGGGTTTACAAGTCCACAAGTAAGTTCCAGATGCATTCTTCACACACACACTGCCCTGAGGCAGCCTAAAGTAGCTGCAGCTGTAGATGTGACAGGCTGCCATGGAAACCAAGTAACCACAGCTGCCTGGAGTAAAGCAGTTTACTAGGAGAACCTTTTACACACAAAAGTTCTGGGAGAAGTTCTATGCAGAAGTTCAAAGAGCCAGATGTTTACGATCTGGGTGAGTGATTTAGACACACAGAAAGTTCAGGATGTAACAGCAAACATGCAGGAGAAATGTGTGTGTAAAAACACCCAATGAAACATCCTTTCCATAAAATTCCATTCAGTGCCAGAGGCAAGAACATCACCAGGCTCCTGCCTAGACCAAGACTTGGCCCAGAGTTAGGGCTGTCCCTCCCCCTTTCTGAAGTGACTCTAAACCCCTGCACAGTGTTGTGATGTTGTCATGAACGATACCTTGAACTGGGCGTGGCCAAATCAGAAGGGTTCAAAGAATCTTTTTACTACACCCTTTCCCAAATGTGACCACATCCATTTCTGGCATGGCCATGCTCCTTACAGAGCCATGATGTCTTTTAATAACTTCAGTTTTAATCTATTCATCGGAACGTGGCCTCAGAATAGGTGTGCGTCACCCTCCTGCTTGGGATTGTTCCTACCTCCACTGACAGTGGGGCTTTAGGAGCCCTAGGTTCAGGTTACTTTCTTTTCTTATTTTTTTGGGACCTCCCGGGGGGATCCTAAATATAATAACATAAATGTTAGGGGTGTCAACCCATACCAATTTTGGGGTATGGGTTGATACAGGTATGGTTTATTTGGGGGGGGTAATTATGGGTACAGTTACAGTACAGACCCAGTGATCGCCTCACTCCTGGGCAGCCCCTGTGGTCATCTGGGGCCACCCTCCTGGATGTTCCACGCTATCGGCGGATTCAGACGGACAGGAGGGTGTTCTTGGTGGATGCGCCATCGCTCTAGAATTCCCTCCCAGTGGAGGTTCGCATCAGTCCGGATCTCCTTGCCTTCTGATGAAACTATAGACCTGGCTCTTCTGCCAGGCGTTGGGGGGAGGGGGGAGATGGGTTAGGGGGGAAGGGGATTTTTCTGGCACAGATTAGATTTTATTGTTTAATGTTTATGTGGTTTTTATATATTTTTGTATTTACATATTTTTATTGAAATTGATTTTTTATATATTTATACTAGTGCAAGCCGTCCCACGTTGCTTTTGTGCGAGGGGTGGGATAAAAATGGAATAAATAAATACATTTTTAAAAAACCTGTTAACCCCACTCCTCATCCCTGGTATGGTACTTACTGGCCTTAGGGTGGGCTTGATTGCAGGTTGAGTGGGCTGCTGTTTGATTGAAGGTCCTGGAGGGCTCCTCCTGTGTGGAGGAGTNACCTCATCCCTGGTATGGTACTTACTGGCCTTAGGGTGGGCTTGATTGCAGGTTGAGTGGGCTGCTGTTTGATTGAAGGTCCTGGAGGGCTCCTCCTGTGTGGAGGAGTTCCCCCGGCAGACTCCCCCTCGTTGTGGCGGACTGTGGAGGTCCCTGCTCCACAGCGCACATGTGCAAAATGGCCGCTGGGGCCAATCTGCACATGCAGAGCCCTTTCTCAAAATGGTGCTGACACTGCCGGGGCCATTTTGCAAAAGGGCTGCACATGCACAGAATGGCCCCAGCAGTCATTTGTGCTTTCACACTGTGGAACAGGGATCTCCACAACGTACCACAAGGGCACCTGCCGTGAGGACTCCTCCACATGGGAGCCCCCCTCCCCCCAACCTTCAATTAAGCAGCAGCCCACCCAACCTGGGTCCGTAACAGCGGATGTATAATATTTCAGACCACTGTTATGGAGCGGTATGGATTACTCCATGACAGCCTGCTATGGACCGTTACGGATTAATCTGTACCTGTAGCTGCCATCCCTAATAAATGGGTTCCAGCAATTCAGTGCTTCCACCCTGGAGGAGTTCTTGCACAAAAAGGTGGAAATTAAGGACTCCCAACTAGGGATTTTGCTACCCTAGGGACTACTTGGGGACTCCAGAGACCACTAAAGACAAGTGCTTTATCAAATAATCATGGGGGGGTGCCCCCCGGCACCACACAATGAAAATAATAAGATTAACACAATAGCTCTTCACAAATCTCCTTTCCTCACCCCCCTCCAACTTTCTCCTGCCCCAAAAAGTTGCCCTCAAGTCCAGCAATGGTGAGCTTTTCCATGGTGATCTATGCTCAGGGTCCCAATTCTTCCACTCAGTTTTTTTAAAAATTCCACAGAAGTCATCAGGCCTCAAGGCCCGACTCTGCGGATCACTGTTCCCCACCCCACCCCACCCTCTCTGCAACAGGCCAGGTTTGGGGGACGGGGCTGCCAGAGGTTTCCTCCCCCTCCACAGCCTGCATGGGTCCAGACAGCTGCAGCAGCAGGAGCCCTGAGTGCTGCCCTCCCCTCTCCAGCCCAGCCAGCAGTGTTCCTGATTGGGCCAGGCTGGGGAGAGGGAGAGCAGTGGCAGTGCTCAGGGCTACTGCCAAGTGGGTTTGGGAGGGAGTGGGTTAGGGTGGTAAGGGATATTTTAATCCTCCCTATTATGTGTTGTTTTTAGCCTGATATTGTTTTATTCTGTTTTAATTGTGAGCCACCCAGAACTGCCTGTGGCAGGATGGGCAGGATAATAAGTTTTTAAAATAAATAAATAAATAAATAAAAATAATTCCCAGCATGGTCCTGTACTGTCTGTGGCTACTTGGGGTTTGGATCCTGAAGGGAACTACCCAGGGCCAAGGGGGACTCCTGCCACAGTGCCTTAATAAAAAGGGGGTTTTTTTGTTTGTTTTTTTAAAGATAATAGTTCATGGTTCCTCACAGAAGAAGCCCTACTCCTGCCATACTAGGCACAAAGCCCGCTCCTCATATCCATAGCACTGCTCCCAGACAAACTCTGTCCCTCTCACCTAAGCCTCATCCACCCACCTGTAGCTAGGTCTTCCCTTCCCCCCACACTTAGGGACAGCACAAGCAAACACCAAAGTCTCTGTATGAAATTTACTGTCTTTTTCCATTTGAAACCTTGAAGCAGGAACCATAGCAACACCCTCTGAATGCACTAAACAGATAAACAAGAAATCACTGTAGAGTTAACAAATCTTTTTAAAATAATCTTGAGCATATTTTATTTACGTTGAGTAGGGGCATGAACAATGTATAGAGTACTGTGTATAATACTGACTCTGACATTCATAGCAAGTGCCAACGCAGACTATTAGACTGAATGTCCCAATTTGTTTACTGTGTGCCTTGGAGGCTGTCTGTGCAGATGCTGTATGAAAACATCCACAAAAAATGGATGCGTTCTGCAACATAGAACTATAAATGATTATTTTCAACTAAATATATACTAATTTTGGACCCAGTGTCCTTTTATTGCCATTCAAAATCCTTGTAACATCTAAACCAGCACTTTACTTGTCAAAGGATCTTAAAATGTGTCCATTACTGTAATTATTAGCTCCTGGTGATTTATTATGAAATCCGATGTCACCAACCTGCCTTTTTACTGATATTCCCAACAATGGCTTTTGTTTGCAGCTATCAAAATCAGTAACTATTGCAAGCATCTCACACTCACCTGCCTTTTTCATAATTATTTCACACTCACCATCCCTAGCCATTAACTCTGATGTCAAGTTACCTCAAAGGGAATTAAGTTAATATCTTTTGCCGATCGATAATGAAGTTCACTACATTTTGGAAGCAGTAAGTGTTACCCTTAGATTTACCACAGCTAACATATTTCTCAGAGAACAATACATAATTTATTAAACCTTCTACTTAAGGAGTAAGATTACTTCTTTTTCTACCTAAGAATAAAGTTCAACAGTGCATACCTAAGACTGAGACTTTATTAATCCTATTAAACCTTTATATTGTCTCCTATGTTATTATTGACACTTTAGGTAGAATGAGAACATTTTCAGTTAAGATTTTAGAACTAATCTTAATTGTTTTATTTCCCTTACATAGGCAAAAAAAACCACACCCTCTAATACAGTGATGGATCCAGAGAAGTTGGGGTCCAACGCAAAATAGTGGTGCAGGTCCCCACATACCTTCTAACATAGGGATGCTTGATCGGCACACACTGAGTTGCCCAATAGAAAAAGGAATAGGTTACCATAATTAATGTTTATTGTTCAATTAAACATATCATTCTCTTTAGGGGCTAGGGCCCCTGCATTGCAGGCCCACATGTACTTTGTTGTTTCTAGTTTACTCATGGATCCCAGGTAAAGCCTGTGGCGTTATATTTTAAATCAGTGGTCCTCACACTCAAGTTTTCATTTCAAATTTGTTAATTGACCCCATGTATTGGGGGGCCCTCCTCCCCAACACATGGGGTCCTGTGCAATCATACAGTCTTCTCTATTCTGGATCTGGCCCAACTCTGATACTTTCTGGAGACAGCTGTGCCCCCTGGACACACTCTCACATATGGTTCAGTAACAGCTCCTACTCCTGTCTAGCTTCCATATAAGAATCTTAGAGCATTAGTGACATACTGGGTCAGACCAATGGTCAGGTCCACTGAGCCCAGCACCTGTCTCTGATAATGGCCAGTCTTGGTCACTTGGAGAAGTACCCAGCAGGTCACTATGAGGCAATCCATTCTCTGCTGTTCACTCCCAACTATTGGCAGTAAGAGGTTACATTCCCCAAACCTACCTGGCTAATAGCTGCTAATAGTAATGAACCTACCCTCCAGAAACTTGTCCAACCCTTTCTTATCCCAGCTATACTACTGGCATTGACCACAACTTCTGGCAACAAATTCCACAACTTAATTGTGTGTTGAGTGAAACAAATACTTTGTTTTAAATCTGTTAGTTTCATGGAGTGTCCCCAATTCCTAGTACTATTTGAGAGGGTAAATAACCATTCCCACCATCCATGATTTTATAAACTTCCATCATATTCCCTCTCAGTCATCCCTTCTCCAAGCTGAAGAACCCCAACCTGTCCAGCCAATCTTCGTAGGGGAGCCGTTCCATACCCCTTCTCATTTTTGTTGCCCCCCCTCTGTATCTTTTCTATTTCAACGATATCTTTTTTGAGATGGGGTGACCAGAACTGCACACCATATTCACAGTGTGGTCGCACCATAGATTTATATAGTTGCATTATGATATTCTCAGTTTTATTCTCTATCCCTTTACAAATAACTCCCAACACTGTTTGATTTTTTGACAGCCGCCACATACTGAGCTGAAGATTTCAACGTATTTTCCACAATGACTCCAAGGTCTTTTTCCTGAATGGTAACTCCTAATCTACAACCCAGCATTGCGTACATAAAGTTTGGATTGTTTTTCGCTATGTGCATCACTTTGCACTTGTCCACATTAAATTTCATTTGCCATTTAGATGCCCAGTCACCCAGTCTCACAAGATCCCTCTGCAATTCTTCACAGTCGGCTCATGTTTTAACTACCTTGAATAATTTGGTATCATCTGTAAATCTGATCACCTCACTTTCCTTCCCAGATCATTAATGAATACATTAAAGAACATCGGTCCCAGTACAGATCCCTGGGGCACACCACTACTTACACTTACGGAGTTACTACCTAGTGCTCTCCTATTTCTGATATGAACAATAATTTATCCATGATATAAGCTAGGATAGCCCTGTAGCTAAAAGGCGCTGAAGAGCACTGCCCATCCCCCTGTAACATTTTTGTACACACACACACACACACACACACACACACACCCTGTAGAGAAAGGTGTGTTCCAGGTTTCCCCCCTTAGTTTCTTACTCTGAAAAAATGGCTTCCTTTGTCATGAGGTCTGTTTCTCCTGTGCAATGTCCTAGCTATGTGCAGACAGCTGGGTTCACGGTGTTTTTCCCATTGACTGCAATGGGGAAAAGGCAGTGAGCATGGGCTCCTTCCTGGACAAGGCTGTATACATCTGCCAAACAGCCAGAAGGTTCAGATCTTGATGCATCTGTGCAGAGGAAGAGTTCAGGTGTTACAACTGCAAAGAGTGGCTGTAAGCAACTGAAGTGTAGGCTCCTGTACTTTCAGCTTTGCTGTAGTTTACACATCACATTTGCAGATGCAAACCACAAGGCAGGCTTTGTAACCCCAGATAACTCAATATCTCCATTTAGTAAGGTTGTACCCTTTCCCCACATTATTTAAGGTACATCATAGTTGAACTCAGATCAGGGAGAGTAGGGTTCAAATCCCATTTTAGCTATGAACTCACTGGGTGGCCTGGGGCAAATCACTCTCTCAGCTGCAGTTCCCCTTCTGTAAAATAGGAAATAGTAGTGACCTACTTTACAAGGCTATTGTGAAGCATAACTTGATAGGCACTTTGAATATTGAAAGTGTTATGGAAATAAATAAAAACAAATAAATAACAATCTGTTATACAATCCTTTATATCTTTTGATCTCAGAACACTTTATAAAGGAGTTAAATGAAATGATCACCCATTACACAGATGGGGAAACTAACTATAAAAGAAGGGGAAGTACTTTTACAAAGGAGATAACAGTCCAGTGGCAGATCTGAGAATAGAAGCCTGGTCTCCAGAGGGTGCTATTACACTTAAGCCATCTCGCTGTTCAATGCTAAACATGCACAAACACAGGCAAATCTAAAATATCAACGTTTTGTGTGTCTTGCATGTATTCCATTACCAGGGACCTGTGTTCATTGTGTTTTATTTATTATTTATTTATTTATTTATTTTAACAATTTAATATTCCACCCGACTCCACCTCAGGCGGCTTACAATAAAATCATATAAATATAACATCATGCTTTACAATAAAATCATATAAATATAAAACAACATTCCCACCCAACTTAAAAATATAAAAAACACAAAACCCTCCCATAACTCCCTCCCTACCACATAACCACCCTCACCTCCACCAAATCCCTGGTGGGACAGCCAGGTCTTACACAAGCGATGAAAGGTCAACAGTTCCAGGGCCAGGTGAGCTTCCTCCAGGAGGGAGTTCCACAGCTGAGGTGAGGCTACCGAGAATGCCCTCTTCATAATGGTCCCCAATTGACTTGGGGGACCTCCAGGAAGGCGTCCCCAGCAGACCGCAGGGGTCAATCCAGGACCTGGGGAGTGACCAATCCCGCAAATAGGTTAGACCGAGGGTGTGTAGGGCTTTATAGGCAAGAACCAGCACCTTGAATTGAGTCTGGAAAAAAATAGGCAGCCAGTGCAGAAGATGGAGCACCGGTGTAATGTGCTCCCGGCAACCCGACCACATAAGGAGCCGGGCCATGCATTCTGCACCAGCTGTAACCTCCAGGTCATTACCAAGGGTAGCCCCACATAGAGCACATTGCAGTAGTCCAGCCTCGAGGTAGGCCGAAGCCGCTGAATCAGATGTAACTGTCGGAAGGCCCCCCCCATACCACCTGGACATCCAAGCAGAGCCAGGAATCAAGGAGCACCTCCAGACTCCACACCTGGGAGACCAGCGGAGGACAAACCTTGTCAATGATAGGAGATGTCACACCCACTGCTCTTCCCACCAGCATTACCTCGTCTTGTCAGGATTCAGTTTCAGTCGGATCTGCCTCATCCAGTCTCCCACAGCTGCCAAACACTGGGAAAGTACAGAGACTGATGGGCCTGGGTCTTAAGAAAATGAGAGGTACAGCTGAGTGTCATCAGCATATTCATGGCAACTCACTCCGCACCATCTCACAATCTCACCCAATGGCTGCATGTACACATTGAACAGGAGCGGAGNCCGGAAGTCCCCCCCCCCCCAACCCAGCCAGGCCTACTTGGCAGGAGTCCCAAGAGTCCATCACCTCTTCCAGATGCAAATGTCCTGCTCTGCTCCTCCCCCATGCAGCTGAAAGGAAATTTTGCAGGGGAGAGGAGATTCTATGAGGGAGGGGGGATTCCTGTGGGAAATTTGTGAATTGCAGACCTGCATCTAACTCAGGGCCCTGTCTAGGCCTGAAACAAGAGGAGATGCTCTCGTTATATTGGGAACAAGGAGGAAATTTACTGACATTTTTCACATTTTCTGTGATTTTCCACTATTTTTTGCCATTTCGGTCATTTCCGGTAATTTTTGTTAATTTCAGGTATTACCAATAATACCAGAAATTACCCCCAAAAAACACAGATAATACCAGAAATAACCAGAAATTACAGAAAATTACCAAAATAGCAGAAAATCACATAACAAAAGTCAAAAATGATGTAGATTTCCTTCTCGCATGAATGAAAGCAAGAACTGTGCACTCACAGGGATTTTTCATTTCAGCTCATGCACAGTTCAGTGAGAGCACAAAGTGTCATGGTATGTTGTTCGGGCAAGTCCAGAGGTTTGCCTCGCCTGGAGCAGGCCCATGGGAGTACAGTTTAGGCTTGTGTGGGATGTAAGAGTTTCCTTCATCTGTTGGGCCTGGCATGGGAACTCACCCTCACCTTCTGGGGAACTCCACCAGACCTTCCTCTCAGTTTCAGGCCCACTGCCCAGATGGGGGCATTTCCTCTGAACTCACTGACAATTTGTTTAGTTACCATATCACCCCTTTAAAAGAGTGACAGCTTGCACACTGGAGCTGGTAGCCCTACTCCCTATCTCAATTAGACTTCCTCCTCTGGTGCTGTGATACTCCTGGCTGTGATGGCGGCTCTTTAGGTGCTGTTTGAACACCCTGGCTTCTCCCTGGGGCCTCTTGAGTTTCTTGTGTCTCTCCTCCCCTGTCTCAGACTTCTTGTTTATTTAGCACCTCAGCTTCCCCTGCTAGGCCTTCTCAGTTACCTAGAGGCAGCAGCTGATGTCAGCTCCTCCTCTCAGCTTTGTGAACCCTGCATTGCCCTCTTCTCATGGACTCTGCCTCCTTAGGAGGTTACACTAATATATCCACAGTGAATACTGCACTTGCCCAATTTGCCCACTTCAGTTCTGGTCCAACAAAGCAGGTACGAAACATTATCCACTCTTGCTTTGTTCTGATATTAGCTAGCTTCAGTTTTGCAGTTGTGGGGGGTGTTGGGTTTTTTTAAGGTCTATTTTTAGTTTTTGTTTTGGATATTCAGTTGAATAGCCAAATAGCTGAACAAAAATGAAAGGGGGGGGGGAGGAAAACGGGTTGGAAGACATAGCCACTGACTCTTGGGAGCTGGGAGTAATAAATAGCAGGGATTGGGTCACTCCATTGTTTCCTGTGTGCACTTCTCTGAAGTGACATAGGTGGACACTATCAGAGACAGGATGCTGGGCTGGATAGACAATTTGTCTGACCCAGTATGACACTTCTTAGGTTCTAGTTTCATAACCAATATGCAAATTTTAATTTCTATGCTGGTATTCAGATATTTTGAATGCTATGAGATATAAATAATATTTGG
>QEPC01002403.1:2781670-2792217 GCA_003113815.1 Sphenodon punctatus | reverse complement strand
GTGCGATTTAAAGAACCCCGCACGTCCGGGTTGGTGTGAATGCGGTGAGCGCGCACATTTCCACCTAGCCCGAATGTTTGGAGCGCGGTTTGAAAAGTTGCTCCGAGCAGCTTTTCAAACCGCGCGGTTTAAAGAACCCCGCACGTCCGGGTTGGTGTGAATGCGGTGAGCGCGCACATTTCCACCTAGCCCGAATGTTTGGAGCGCGGTTTGAAAAGCTGCTCAGAGCAACTTTGCAAACCGCGCTCCAAACATTCGGGCTAAGTGGAAATGTGCGTGCTCACCTCATTCACGCCATCCTGGAAGTGCGGGGTTCTTTAAATCGCACGATGCCGCCGCCGCAGCTTTGCGATTTAAACACACGCCTGAATGAGCCCTAAGAAGGGAGTGCTAGCCCTCCCCTAGCAGCTGGCCACGCAACCAGCAACTTTAATTGTGAAAGCGCTCCATTGGAGCAAGCCTGATTGAAGCAGCAAAGGCTTGTGTTACTGGAGGTAACTTTCCTTCAAGGCCATGATGCAAAAGCGGGCTTACCTGCAGAGTTGTCCTGTGTGATGCAGGACAGGTGGCCAGCCTGAGTGGGGATGGAGAAGAGCTTTCCTTTGCTAAGTTCCAAGCTGCACCTCGTTCTCTCGCCTCCCTTCTCTCCCAAGCTGAGTTGAAATGCGTGGGGGGGTTTATTATTTGTGGGTATTATTTGCATTTTTGGGATAGCGCTTTGGGTACCCAAACAATATCCACAAATGAAAATGGGCGCACAAATAACTTTTTAAAATTAATTATTATCATTTTATTTGGGTATTCTATTTTTTTGGTGGGGGGTTGTGTTTCCAGTTTATCAGCTTGGGTTTGTTTGTTTATTTGTTTTTGTATTTTTGCCATTTTGGTTGCACCATTTTCTGCTATTCCACATGCACAGTGCAAATATTGCCAGCATGACATAACTGAATTAACAAAACAACTGAAATGCCAAAGTAACCAAGCTGAAAAAGCTGAAACGGAGGGTGTTAATAAACATGATGCTGACCTGGTTTGCCCGCTGCAGCCTGCCTGGACCAGCGCCTCACCAACATGTCTGTTTCTATGCGGGGAGGGGGGCTTCCTTTGGTTGGAACAGGTCAGGGAACAGAATAACCATTTCCCTGGCCTTGCCTGCCAGATGTGAGCCTGGTACAGACCGTGGCAGGGTAGGCAGCTGGCCAGGAAACATAGGCCTGGAAGGAACCAGACGCACAGTCCAGGCACAAGGGCTGCCCAAGTGGGCCAAACCAGATGGGTGCATCTGTTTCCGTGCCAACCCGGCCTGGCATGGAGGGTTGCCATGACCAAAAAACAAACAAGAGTCATAAGATGCTCTAAAAAGATTTATAATCATAAAGAACATCCATAACAAAGGAATGTTACAAAAAGCAAAGAAACACGTATAGTTACAAGTCCATAGTACACTCACAGAATACTGCAATCTTCATCAGAAATCATAAGTATCCAGTCCTTAATAAACTTGATGATCACTGAAGTTTCAGTCAAAATCCAAAACATCCAACGTGTTTTGACTATGTTGTCTTCCTCAGGAATAGTTTTTTATCTAATGAAAAATACAAAAAAAACACCCCACTAATACTGTCAACAATAAGACACTTAAATACTACCGCAAAAAGGCACAAACAATTTTTAAAGTTTTTTTTTTTAAAGCATCTTACATGTAACGGGACAATCCTGGAAACCTGCAAGATGAGGAATTCCCTTTACTTGCCAAATGGTGAAATATCTCGAATGAAGAGATGAAAAACTGAATATAAATAACATATAAAAAGGGGGGTAAGGGAAGGAAGGAGAAGGGAAACAGAGAAGAAAAAAGTAGAGAAAGAAAAAAAGGAAAAAAGGAAAAAGAAAAGACTAGAAGGGGGAGAGTGAAAAAAGGGGGGAAACAAGAAAAAAGAAAGGAAAGGGAGGAAAAAACAGAAGGGAGAGAGAAGGGAGGGAAAGGGGGAAAAGGAGAACTAGAAAGAAAAAGAAAAAAATAGAGTAAAGGGAAAAAAGGGGGAAAGATGAAAAGGGAGTGAAACAAAAAAAAGGGGGAAAAGAAGGAAAAAACAAAATAAAGGGGAGGGGAAAAAAGAAGAGAAAACAAAATAAAGGGGGGGGAATGAAATAAAGGGGAGGGAGAATAAGATAAAAAATAGTTTACTCTAGACTAAACCAAGGGGTAATCCCAATTCACTGTGCTCAGGATCCCAGCAACCAAGCACCAGTAAACTAGTCTGACTCACAAAGAGGAGTTATATAGGAAACCCTATTGAGGCAGTAACTCTAATGGATGGCATTAAGCATCAGCTCAAATCAACAACCATCACACAGGAATTGTTAAACCACTATAAGTGGTCAAACAAATAAAGGTTTGCAGTATTCAATGAGTGTACTATGGACTTTTAAGTATCTGTATGCGATTCTTTGCTTTTTGTAACATTTTGCCTATCTGCTTATACATTCCTTTGTAATGGATGTTCTTAATGATTATAGATCTTTTTAGAGCATCTCATGACTCTTTGTTGTTTTTGGCCTTCAGGATTTTGTGCTCTGCTGTCCCCTGCTTTGTTATATAGGTTGCCATGGCCACTAGCCATTATTATTATGGCTAGCATTTATATAGCATCAGCAATGTACCTGGCACTTTACAAAGTAATGGAATAGACACGGTCCCTGCCCTAGGGCTTACAGTCCGAGAGACAGCAGTGGGGTGAGGGAGATGAAGGAAGGGGAACAGAGGAAGAGACAAGGGGTGTAATATTCATGAAGATGTGAGGACTCAGATGCACATACTTGGCTTGGTTACATTAAGAATGATGGCTGACCGGTCCTGCCTGTCATGGCAGGAGGGTGGGGCTCCGGCCACCGCGGGACCAGCCAGCCACGTGTTGCTCCTCAACTCCCTCCAACCTGTTCTGGCTGGGCAGGGGGAAGCCTGCTCCCCCCGCGCCCGCGTACCCACCACCTCAGGACGTGCAGCCAGTGCACCAGCTGCGCGTTTGTTTTCACCCAGAGTAATCAAACCAGATAGCTGACAGAGTGTGAACAGATATCAGTTATTAGCGAAACTAACAGTTTCAGTTCAGGTAATCTAGACTCCACAGGTTTTCCCATTTGTTCAGGTAGCCGTTTTCGCTGTACTCCCAAGCATTATTTGCAAGTTGTTCCCTCACGTTGCCTGCGCAGGAGAAAGCAGCCTGCTGCCATTAACAATGGGACATGTTCCTATTTGCGGACATGATAAGAAACCTTTGTTCCCCCCCCCCCTCTTCTGGAGTGTGTGATTCTTTCCTGGAGGAGGTGAGAGAGGCCCCCTGCCGTGGCTGCTTTGTTTACTCTGGCACAGGCTGCAGCTTATCGTAATTTGCTATAATAAGGGAATAAAATACCTCTATGTTTCAGCAATGGAGTGGCAGGCGCTGTCTCATCTTCCCTCTCTGTAGGTGTCTGCTTTTCTTGCTGTGTCTGTGTCTCCCCCTCTATTCTCTTGCCCTGGTAGCTCCATTGGGTTCCATGCCCCAATACTTATTTGCACCAGCTCTAAGGACCAGGGCTCGACCCAGTGCCATTGGGCCCTAGAGGTGATGGTGGACCGTCCACCATCACCTCCAGGGCTCCAATGGCACTGGGTGGACCCCACATCACCTAGGCCAGGGCCCAGGGCTGGTGCTGAAGGCTTTCGCTAGTGCCAGTTAGGTCACACTCCCCCTCAGCCTTGCTCCATACCTGGTTGGCTGCCTGCCATATAAAAGTCAGGTCTGCAGCCACAGGAAGCTGGATGGATCGTTGGGTTCCTTTTTGGGCCTGTGGACCAGCTCTGTTTCCCTTGGACGCCATTTGTTCTTGGACCATTTTGTTCTTGTTTGGTCCATTTAGTTTAGACTTTGTCTGCCTGTGCCTGCCTGATCCTGCCTTTAAACTAGTCTTTCTGCCCTTGCCTGTCTCTCTGTTTGTTTGTTTGTTTGTTTGTTTGTTTGCCCTGTCTTCCAGTGTTGAGACTCTGCTCCTGCTACAATGACCACTATGTGACTGCCTATGAGTGAGCCTGTTCCACAACTGTGCATGAGCCCACCCTGCAACCATGTATCTCTTTCTGTCCATTCATCTGCCTGCCATGTGCCTTATGTCTGTCCATCCTGCTCTCTGGTCCGTGTGCCTGTTCCTGACCCTCCGGACTTGATCCTACATAACCCTGTGACCACTTGGATCCAATTCTCAGCTATTCTTAGGACCTGATCCTGCAACTACTCATCCCATCCTGCCCCTACTCTATGTGCCCCCAGCCTTGGTTCCTTCCACCAGTTGAGCATCTGGTGTTTTTCGTGACTCTAGAGCTGAAACACATTGTTTATTTGTTATTTGTGTTTTCAGGTAGTCTTCTGAATATCCAAATAATGCCTGCAACTGAAATGGGGATTTCCTTATCTCTTTTTCGCATATTATGTTTCAGTTATTTTGATTTGATTATATTTTTTTTGTATTTGGGGGTTTTGGTAATTTCACTATTTTGGTTACTTCATTTTCAACAGTTCCATACGTGCAATAGAGCAAATATTGTCAAAATGATGGAAACAAAATGACTGAAACAAAAAATGGAAAAACCCAAAAAAGAGAACAGGAAATAACCAATATAGATGCCTGATGGAATGAAAATGAGTAGCAGTTATTATCCACTTCACCATTTTCAGTTTGGGTAGGGTAAATTCAACAGGTTTGCTTGTTTTTGCAAATATTCATTTCAGCTCTGACTCAGTTTTTGCAGAGCCCATGTCTGCCTGAAGGGCAGCCTGCTCCTTGCACTAGGTACAGAAATTCCCACTGCCATAGACCGAGCTGGGCACATTAGAATTTTCTTAGACCGTTTTTACAGACACCACCCACCCACGAATTCCCATGAACACACATCGGATGGGTGGGAGAGCGTCCGTGTAAATGTCAACGGGTGGGTGTGCGCGCTCCCGCAACCCACCCACCAACACCCATGAACACCCATGGAGCAGCCGGGAAGGAGCTGGCATGCTCCGTGGGCGGAGATGAGTGTTCAACACCCGACCGTCCATGTAAACGGCAAAACAAGCACACCCAAGGGAAAGGTCTGCCAAAACCACCGAGACACGGCTAGAGAGGCCCCGCAGGAGCCCACAAGCAGACACACCCAGCAGGAAAGACGCCCAATGCCCACCCGGGAGCCCTTAAAGGAGAAGCAAGCGTGGACATGGGTGCGCTGGCTTCCAACATGTCTGGAAGGAAAGCAGCCGATAAGACAAAGGGAGCCAGCGCCACAACACACGCGGGAAGGGGCAGGGTAAGCAGAGGGATCCCAGGACACCCAGGGGAGGGGAGCCCAGGCCAAGAGCACCGTGGGGGGAGGGGGGGCATCACTCGCATCCCTGCCCCCAAACCACAGCCATGGGACATGGGGAGGAAAGCGCTTCGGATAGTGAGGTAAGAGCGAGGGCACTCACCCACCCAGGGAAGTGGGGGAGGGAGCCGACAAGCCCCGAGCACATGCTGGGGAAACCCTGGGCGGGCACCTGACAGCTACACCATTCCCAGCCACATGAGAGCACCCAGATCCAGGCGCACAGCACCACTGGGGAGACAGCCAAAGAGGGTCTCCGTGGCAGTCAGGTAAAACAGCGAGAGCCCCCCAAGGGGAGGGGGGCTAAGGAACAGCCCACAGATGCAACAGGGATGCAGCAGGACAACAGTTCATCCCCATGCATTCCCCCAGTAGGAGACCACCTGCTCCACTGCCACAACAGCCACTGTGCAGGCCCCTAGTCACCAAGCTGGATGGCCTCCCCACATGCAGAACCCAAAAGGGGGAACCCTAGTCCAGGCAGGAGACCCTGGACTTCATAAGCATGGGGGGGGTGTGTGCAAAAAGGTCCAGTGCAACCTGGTGTACAACTACAAGACCAGACAGATCTATGAATCCATCACCCAGGAGATGCAGTGGTTGAGGTATAATAGGGATGACACCCAATACATGCAGCAGGCAAAGGACTTGAGGTCCAGATATAAAAATATCAAGGACAATAATCTCAAGTCCGGCCGTGCCATGTGCACAATGGACTTCCAGGATCAGCTGGATCGGTTCCTCTGCATGGACGGGGACATCGTGGCCTCCCACATCCAAGGCACCACCTTTGCCAGGGGCAGAAAGAGAGCACTACCACCACCACCACCCTTTGCCACAACCACCAGAGCAGGGGGAGCCCTCAGCTCCTGGTGAGGCCAGCCAGGATGCGGGAGGGGACAGCCCTGTCCTACAGGTGGAGGAGGCATCCCTGGAAACAGATACAGGACACATTACCCTCCGTGTGTGCCCCCAAAACTCACAGGGTCAGAACCCACAGGGACAGGGGGCGCACGGGGAGAGGACTGACAACAGGTACGCCCCCAGGAGGCAGAGGAATATGATCCAAGTAAGAGGAACACCACAGGGTGGGGTGGGGCATGGGCAACAACAGCAAGGGTCCCAGCTGGGAAGCACAGCCAAACTGACAGATTGTATCCATTCACGCAGCTCAAGGGGACCTGGAGGTGCATGAGGAGGAGGTGGTGGTGGCCCTGGAGGAGGACATGGAGGAACCCAAGGCCAACCCAGGGCCCGGCGACCTGGAGACCCATGGTAGGTACACACAGATATGGGTATGGTGGTGGGAGGCAGTGGGGTGACAGAAGGTGGACAGGGGCACGGCAGTGCTACAGGCCACAACCCCACTCAAGAGACTGCAAGGTTCAGGCTGAGGGGACAGTGAGAAGCGGGGCTGGGAACACCAAAGGACAAAGGGTGGGGACAGCACAGGGGAGGGGGACAACACGGCTGTGGAAGAGGGACAGGAATGAGGTCGTGATGGGGATGGGTGAGAAATGTAAGCAGGGATCGGGGGAGCAGGGATGGGGCCAGCGCCACATGCCCAAGTGGACATGGAAGCAAAGAGGGAGGCTGACAACAGAGCCATGGTCAGGAAGGGAGAGGGTGGGGTGGGGGCATATGGTAGCGCAGCCCCGGGAGCCAGAACAGATGAACGAAGGGTGGGCCCCATCCCCAAGCTAAACACATCCCCAAGCTAAACACAGGTACCCTTCCTGTTCATAGAGGAGCAGTCCGACGCAGCCAGGGGAGCAGCCACTGGGAGTGTGGAGAGGAACCAGGAGATGCGGGCCCGCAACTGGTGGAGAAGGGAGGACCTAGGGAGGGAACTGCCAGGTCACGGAGTGCCTTGTTCACAGTTGTTCCTCCCACGCTGAACTGCTCACCCACACTCCTGCAGGAATCGGGAGTTGCTAGGTGCCACACTGCCATCGCAACCCACATACCCAGAGGTAGGACGGCATATGTTGGTTTTGTTCCTGCAGAGGTGGGGGCCAAGGATCTCGGCGATCCGGGTCAGCAGGGAGCGGATCATCCGGAAGTGATCGATCCACTCCTCGTCGGTCCAGTTTGCAAGCATGTTCTCCCAGCAGTCATTGCTATGTGGCCGCATCCAGGCCATCCGTCACGTGGGTAGGGACACCCGACGCCCATAGATGTTGAGGGGCAACCTGGAGAAAACGAGTCGGATGTGGTGTGATGCTGCCATCCCTACCATTACTTGGCGCCTGGCCTTGATCTGCCGCACACATTAAACCATTGCCATGTGGTGCAGGTTGGCTTCTCTCTGGCAGTGTAGACCATGGGTATACCAGTGGGGGGCTAGGCAAAGGAAGTCGGCCACCTGCTCGAACACCTGCGCCAGGAGACTGAAACCTGCTGCCAGGATGGCGATCGGGTCAGCCCGTACATGCGGGGTGCCCACTATGGGCATCGTGCTCCCACCACGATGACCTCTCCCCATGAACCCAACTACACACCCAGTGACTACCCACCAGCCCCCAACCGAACAACCCACCCTGTGCTCAGATACCCTGAACCAGCTAGCCGCCCTGTGCTGTCACCCCTCGCACACACCCTCTCACTTGCAAGCAGCACTCCACACACCCAACACCGCTCCCCGACACGTCCCACGGTCACACACCCTTATGCGCCTCTACCACTCGCCACACACCGTCACGGGTTTGGGGGTCCACACTCTCACTTTACCGGGTTTGAGTGACTCAGTTTCCCTTGCGCACAGTTCTCTTGAATTAGTTTCTCTCAGGCTAATTCAAGTGTGCCACAATGAAACTCCTTTGTCACACAAGGACCCAATCCTTCCCGTTTACAGACTCTTTACTCTCTGGGTTCGCAAGAGCTTGAGGGCTCTTGTAGCTCACTTGTGTTCCAATGTTAGACACCACCACTTCTTTATAAAGATAAGAAGTAAGTTTATTGATTACATAAGCAAGATAGTTGATACAGGGTGGTTATTAGAAATGAAAGGTAAACATAACGCATTCCTAACTTATACTGGTTGAGTTCCTAAATTAATCTTACCCTATAAAGTTCCATAAGCTTCTCTCAGTCCTTTGGTGTAAACGACTGGACACTGGGTCTTAGAGAGCAAAATCCTCCTCTCAGTCCATGTCTCTTCAGCCTAGCTGCTGGCTGGCAGGCTTTCACATGTAGATGATCAAGATGGCTTTGGAAGAGCTTTGCAAGAATCTCTCTCCCCCTCCCTCCTCCCCCCCCGGGATACTTCTCCTTATATCTCCAGGAGGAAAACTCCTCGTATGTTCTCCAGGCTTCTAGAATTTCCTTTGTCCTCTTATCGGTTTCTCTGTGTCTCTTTGCACGTAGGCAATGTCGGCCTACATTAACATATAAATGTCTCTGGCCATTCATCTGCCCCCAAATACACATTTTGGTATCTCTTTGTATTTCCTGTAGGCTGTCATGTGTTACATCTCTGATCTGGATTTTACAGTTCTCCCTTGCAAGATCACGTACATGTGGAACCTTTTGTATTACATATTCAGACTTGTAGTCTACATGTATTGTAACATTACATACATGTGGAACCTTTGGCATTACATATTTACCAGACTTTTAGTCTACATGTATTGTAACATTACATACATGTGGAACCTTTGGCATTACATATTTACCAGACTTGTAGTCTACATGTAGTCCAGTGTTACACATCTGTGACCCTATGTTTCTCCGTGACAGCCCCCCTGTAAGACTGCATGTGAAGGGGCATGGCAGAGTCTCGTAACATACTGGCATCTGGTGTGTGGGGCTATCATGTTCACGTGTTTTCCACCATGTTGTAGTGGGGTGATGCTGTGCACCATACCCGTCGAGGTACCTCGGTAGGTGTTTGCATAAGACTGTGACAAGTGGGTGGGAACGCCATGTTAACACCCTTTGTTCCCCAGTCACAAACTTTGGCCATGTTTCCAGACTATCTGGCAGTCTGTTTCTTACTGACTGTATGTCTGTTCCCATCAGAAGTATTATTAGGAGACAATAGAGGATGTGTGGAGTAATTTTCACACTACTGAGCACCCTGCCTCTGTTGTCTGTGTAAGTCTGCATTTCCAAACACTTTTCCCCAGGAGTAATGCTGGAAATCCCTGTGTTATCATGTGGCATTTGCATTTCCCCCTTGGCTGTGACGCTGGTTGCTGTCTTTGCATTCAACTTAATCACCGAGGTAGAAACTGTTTTTGTGGAGGGGCGTTTGCCTCCTGGATCCCCTGGGTCCGTATAACGATGTCTTTGTCCTTTTGGGGAGTCTGACTTTGTGACATGGGTGTGAGAACCTGCAAGTATTCCTTCAGACCTTCCCACACCAACCTCTGGAGGATTTAGTTTACCAAGTGTAGATGTGTGACTCTGGACACTGTTAACCGTTTCCTCCCCTCCAGTCTGCCTTTCAGCAGCTTTTCCCTGTTCCTTCTTAGGTAAGACAGGAGTGGACAGTTCACTCTTGGACGGATGCTCCTGTCCCTTTAGGACTATAGGGTTGTGCATGTCTATCCCTCAGGAAGAGGTGTCTATTGTTTCCCCCTTCATCCCGGGAAAGGTTTCCTGCACGTTCCCGCCTCCTCCTGAGGTAGAATCCTCCACCTCCTGGCTTGCCTGTCTCTGCTTGGGTTCAGATAGCCACTTCCCACCTTCTCTTAAGGTAGGCCAGCAAACCTACGGGTCCTTGTGTAACCCCATGGTTTGAGTAGGGGCGTTTTCAGCCTCAAACTCTCCCCTGTAGTGGTTATTCTATTTGATTCTGCAGGATTGGGTCCCTCCTGTGTAAGGTGGGGTGGCAAGTCCTGAGCTTCAGAATCAGTTTGACCCATTTGCTTCATTCCCTGGAGTTCCCCATGTGAGACAGAGACTTGCAGTTCCCTCCCTGAGTCTTGTCCTCCCCTGCCTTCTGGCTGGTTTGGGGACTCCTGTTTGGGGTTTTCCTGCCCCTGAGTGGAGTTCACAGGCTGGGGTATAGGAACTGTAAAGTCTTCCTGTAACCCTTCCCCTCCACTAGGGTTGTTCTCTGTCTCCCCATGTTTTAGGGTTAGAGGTGCAACTTGTTCAGGGTTCTCTGAGTCTTGTTGTCCCTCACCCCCCCTTCCCGGGTTGCTCTCTAGCT
>QEPC01002403.1:2761090-2781079 GCA_003113815.1 Sphenodon punctatus | reverse complement strand
CCCCCATTCTTGTTTGGTTTGTTCTGGGTTAAGTTTACTTGTTCAGATTGTGGATTGTACCCATTCTTCTTATGGTAAAACCCTTGTTTGGATTTTTTCCCATTATGTGGCTTTCTTTCTCCATAAGCTAAGATAGCATTTTTGGTGAATGCATCAGCACTTGCCCCTGCCTCTTTGAGATTTGTGATCTCCTTATTCAGCAGATGTGCTTTTAAATTTGGGCTGCACAAAGTATAGAACTGTTCAAGCAATACAGAGTTAATAATTTGTTCCTTAGTGGCATTCCCCCCTGGATCTAGCCATCTCATTCCATATTGTTTCAAAATATTACAAACATCTGAATATGACATTCCCTCTGCCTTCTTGAAGCTGCGTAATTTCTGGAGAAAAGTTTCTGGAGTGATTCTGTAGGCTTCAAGAACTGCCTGTTTGAAAGCATCAAAAGTCAGTCCTGGAGATTCCTCCATTTTTGTGTTGAAAACTTGTTTTGCCTTTGCTGGGAGTTTAGGTAACACTAATTTGAGCCACAGTCCTTGCGGGATCTGTTCTTAAAGAAACACATGATGTACGGTTGTGAAGTAATCTTCTATGCCTTGATTTCCCTCGCATTGTGAGATCAATGCGGCATAGTCCCAAATTCTGCCTTCTGCATTGTTTCACGTGTTGCCTAGTGGAGGGAGTTGAGGGGTCATTCCTAGGGCTACCTGTGTCTTCAGGAGTTCAATCTGATGCTGTCTGTCCCATTCTCTTTCCCTCTCATCCTGTTTTAGTTTCTCCATTCTGAGCTCATGTTCCATCCTCAGTCTGGTCATCTCGAGCTCAGGGTTTGAACCTTGTCCTCCTGGCTGCTGGTCATTTGGAGGGGGGTGTTGAGGCAAGTTTTACAGCGCATCTCCAGCTCCTGGTTGCTGGTCAGATGGAGGGGGGTGTTGAGGTCCATTTGGCAATGCATCTCCAGCTCCTGGTTGCTGGTCAGATGGAGAGGGGCCCGGAGGAGAATTTGCTGCCACCGCCCCATTCCCATCCGTTCCATTCGTGCTCATTTCAAACTCCCGGATCAGCTGCTTCAGTTGCTGTTTAGTTTTCCCTTCTGCTTCTAGACCTCTGTGTCGAGCTTCTCTGCTCAGCTCTGACTTTCCGGGTGGTGAAAGTGCTTTGGTAGCCCAATTTTGTCACTTTCCCTGGTCCAAAATTAAAATAACAAACCTAACGTACTCTGCTCAAGGAACTGCTTATTCCACTCTCAGAGCTGAGTTCCGTCCTCCTGGGGCTTTCAGACTCTGCAGGTTTGGGAGTTACTCCCCTCAGAGGAGTCCAGTCACCTGGGTATGCTCCTCTACTTTCTACACATTGGTCCACAAGCTGAGCATTACCCTTACTCGTTGCGGCTCCACTGTCACGGGTTTGGGGGTCCGCACCCCCACTTTACCAGGTTTGAGTGACTCAGTTTTCCTTGCGCACAGTTCTCTTGAATTAGTTTCTCTCTCAGGCTAATTCAAGTGTGCCACAATGAAACTCCTTTGTCACACAAGGACCCGATCCTTCCCGTTTACAGACTCTTTACTCTCTGAGTTCACAAGAGCTTGAGGGCTCTTGTAGCTCACTTGTGTTCTAATGTTAGACACCGCCACTTCTTTATAAAGATAAGAAGTAAGTTTATTGATTACATAAGCAAGATAGTTGATACAGAGTGGTTATTAGAAATGAAAGGTAAACATAACACATTCCTAACTTATACTGGTTGAGTTCCTAAATTAATCTTACCCTATAAAGTTCCATAAGCTTCTCTCAGTCCTTTAGTGTAAACAACTGGGCACTGGGTCTTAGAGAGCAAAATCCTCCTCTCAGTCCATGTCTCTTCAGCCTAGCTGCTGGCTGGCAGGCTTTCACATGTAGATGATCAAGATGGCTTTGGAAGAGCTTTGCAAGAATCTCTCTCCCCCTCCCTCCTCCCCCCCCGGGATACTTCTCCTTATATCTCCAGGAGGAAAACTCCTCGTATGTTCTCCAGGCTTCTAGAATTTCCTTTGTCCTCTTATCGGTTTCTCTGTGTCTCTTTGCACGTAGGCAATGTCGGCCTACATTAACATATAAATGTCTCCAGCCATTCGTCTGGCCCCCAAATACACATTTTGGTATCTCTTTGTATTTCCTGTAGGCTGTCATGTGTTACATCTCTGATCTGGATTTTACAGTTCTCCCTTGCAAGATCACATACATGTGGAACCTTTTGTATTACATATTTATCAGACTTGTAGTCTACATGTATTCTAACATTGTAGCGATAGAATATAGTTTTATTGATATCTTATGTTCTCCTGGTCTGGACAAAGGTAGCCAGACCTAATTTTGGTCAAGCAAAGGCAAAGAGCAGAGAGAGGGTCCAGAACAGACAACAGGCCTGAGATTGTAATGGAATTCAAGCTGAAGAGACTCAACACATAGATAAGGCCCCATCAGCATACTGACAGAGGGACAAAGGCATAGCCAGACAAGTATCTTCTCCTGGCACAGCCACACATGCTAAACAAAGCATCCTGCTTAACACCTGGAGTTGACAAACGAAACCCATTGTGAACAGACAAGTGGGACATTTGCAACTCTGCTACTGACTCCCAGGTCAGGAAAGAACAATCAAGGAAAGATAAAGATGCTAATATGCTCAGGGCCCTTCCTCCCAGGAAGACGCTCTTTTGATGAGCTGAAGAACTATGTGATGTCACCATGACATGGCATCTTGCTATTACTGACCTGTACCTCAGAACTGTATAAGAGACCTGGTCATGCAACATGGCTTTGGGGGTGAGGGCTGGTGGTCACCAATTTGGTGAATCATGTGGCTTCACTCCCTTCCAGACCTTGCACACATGGATCACAACATATTCTTGCTCGCCAGCAACTCTACTCTCCAGCACCAAAGGGCCCTCTCTGTCTTTTCCCTGAATCAGCCTGCGTGCTTCCAGGATTTGGCCAGTCACAGGACACGTAAGATATCTTTATCTAAGGACTATCTGTATAATAGTGTGTGTGTAGTATAATCCTGCCAAGAATAGAAAACCAAGGTGTGCCGTTCCAATAAAGTTTTGTTTTTGTACCACATTGGAGTGGTGTTTTATGACGATCTCGACCCCAGTCACAACATTACATACATGTGGAACCTTTGGCATTACATATTTACCAGAATTGTAGTCTACATGTAGTCCCGTGGTGTTACACGTGTGTGACCCTATGTTTCTCCGTGATACACACCTCTGCTTTGCTCCCTCCACTCCCTCTGTTGCCCTCACTGCACTCTCTCCACTCCACAACCACTGCAATCAACGCCCTGGCAGCTGATCCACCTTCCTTATGTAGATGGTTGATGGGTAGCTGGGCCTCAGCGCTTGGTGCAGCGCTGTGGGTGCGGTATGCAAACCTGTCCGGGGTCTCCAAGATGCTTCCCCTATGCAATGAGCGCCAGTTGTATGCTAGGCCAATGCATCAGCCTTCAGCGGGCACCCATACCTGTTATATCAGATCGCCATGCCGGCTCAGCGCTATTGTGCCCCCTCCTAGCTGTCCGAGCAGCTGCACCATATAGTGGGTGGGTGATATGCATCATGGGTCCCCCATTCCCCGGGACAGCTGTTGTCAGGCATGCAGCCATCCCGCTGTGCTGTGAACAGCTACGGTGGTCCCTTCATGGTCTCCTATCCCTACCTCCCCCGGGCGCTGTGAATCCTCCCTGAACCTTATTGAGCGGGGATGAGTCCATCCTGTGTGCATGATAGTGGTTCTCAGACCCCTCAAGCCCAGTCACTATCAGCTGGCCATGGTCACCCTCCAGATAGCTGTCAGCTCCGGCCTCATCCGAATTCAAACACTGCAGCTCATCATCCACTTCGGTTGCACTCCAGCTCGCAGCCCTTGTGCAGGCCATGTCCAGCCATGGAACGGGCCATGGAGCCGATAGTTTGGTATGGGAGGAGTGGCTGCTTCAGGGAACTCTGTGGCAGAGTAGTGATGTCCAGCTGTTGGTGAGTGACCCCCATTCCGTGGGTGATGGCTTCAATCTCCTGTCCCGTTACATGTGGCTGTTGGGGCACCCCTTTGGGGGTCTGGAGTGCCAGAGGCATGCCATTGAGCTCGGTTTCATGCCCCTCTGTCAACCTGACTGTGGGCCCCCACCCGTCGTTGTGCTGCCATGGGAACCCTGGGAGCTTGCTGCTGTTTTCCAGGTGGCCAGTCATCAGGAGTTCAGTCTGACTCTCCAGGCTGGTGGGCCATATGTAGAGAGCTGCTACGTCTGTGTCCTCCTGCATACCTGTGGAATCTCTTGCCCTCGATTTGCTTGCCAGATCCGCCTTGGTGAGCTTGGCTTGCTCCCACCTGATGTCGGTGGCCCCTTCCTGACTGGGCATCCCACAGTGCTGGAGAGGGATGCCTTGAGAGCTGTGCTGAGCCGTTCAGATGTCAAAGCAACTACTGCCACGGGACCCCCCTCTCCTGTCCTGTTTCATGGTGGAGGCCCATATGCGTGCCCATGACTACTGCCAGTGCCTCTTTGCCTGGGATGCTCTTGTCCAGGGACCCATGTTCACCGATCACTCAGCGCCAGCACTGTGATCCCGCCATTGCTGCAACCTTTCATCGTGGATGCCCCCTCCTTGTGCTTGACCAGCACTATTGCTCCCCCTTGGCCATGCTGCTTGCTTCCTTTCACCTGCATGACCCATCCGCCTCCCTGTGTGTCTACTGTGGTGCGTTCTGTAGGTCTACCTGCTGCTGCTTTCCTACCAGGTCTGACTGCCAAACCCTTGGACCCCATGGACCTGTCAAACTGCTCCTTCCGTGCACCCTGGGGTGCTCCCTGCCTGTCCCTGGCATCTGCTCTCCCTAGCCGGTGTAGCATCATATGGGTCCCTGTGCCAATAAACGTTGGCCTTGTATAGCTGCCTCTGTTCTCTTGCTGTGTCTGTGGGTCCGCCCCCCCACGGCAACTCTAGGTGCTGGTGTCATGGGTGTTTTTGTGGGAGTTGGGCCTTGGGGGGATTGGAGTGCTGCTAGGGTGGGATGGTTGCTACAATGGGGGCACCTTGCCATCAGCATGCTGGGTATGCTGCTGTTATGGCTATCCATACCTGGGGGTGTTAACTCAGATCTACGGCACTGTGCAGCGCCCGTGCACCTTGCAGGCTCTTGCAGCTCATGGTTCATATTAGCTGGGTGTTACTGTGCTGCAGGGCCCTGCCTTTCACCCCCTTCTACTGGCCCGGGCGGTTCAGGGTCCACGGATGGTGGGGCCATGGGGGTTGTGGATGGGCACTGTGCTGTTCTGTCAGGGTTGCCCATGCATCTCTGCACATACATATGGGGGTGGTTCCTAGCTCTTCCGGATGGGATGTTATGTGGTATGGGCTCTTGGCTCTCTAGTGTGTGCTTCTTTTGTGGTCTGTCACTTCCCGTCCTGTTGTTGCTCTCCCTAGCTGTGTTCCCCTGGCTCTGTGAGCCCCATGGCATGTTTCAGGACTTTGACATCTCACAGTCATCTTGTGCATGGCTGGCCATGCATTGGGGCTGTGTGGTTGTGCATGGCTCTGGGTGCCCACTGTCATCGCCCTCCATGCCACCTGATTCTGTTCTGTCCCTGGCTGCCTCCGACCCACCCCCTCTCAGGCAGTTTTGCTTGTTGCATGGGTCAGGGTCCCTCCTTCTCTCCATGCACTACTGTCGGTTCCTATTGGGCTGGCCTCACTCTGGTTCTGATCCCGTGGTGCACTGTGTCTACTGCCCCCTATTGGTCCCCCATTCTTGCAGCCTTGGAGGGGTGTCGTAACCTGAGGGCTCCTGACTGTGAATCTGGGCAGTCCTCTGGGTGCAATCCGCCTCTCTGTGCACTCCCTTGGGCTCCGCCACTGGGGCGGTGGCTTGGAGGGCCCGGTGGGAATGGTTGGGCTGTTGTGAGCTTTCAGATGGTGACCAGGGTGCTCCCCCCTGTCATTGCCGGCTCCCCATCCCCTTTAGGACTGGGAGGGCTAGAGACTTTCTATTTCAACATAATGAAAATCTGAAGAAATACAATATAAACCTCCTTCTCTGAACCTTTCTACTATGGAGTCTTCCTTATTCCATGCGTCCGACTCCCTACACCTCTGACACTGAACTGCCCCCTCCTCAATCTGGACTATTGTTGTTTCACTGACAAAAGCCTTTTAGTCACTGCGCCTGCTCCCACCAAACACTGCTTGTTTGGGACTGGAGACACAGTGGATCCTAAGTGAGAACCATCTCCAATTGTAATTTCAGGTACTCAGAGGCCACACTAACAAAGAGAGGTAGCGAAGATAGATACATAGAGAATATAAATGAGCCAAGGGACTGCTGAAAAGCAGATGTTCTCCCTTGGGCTGACCCTTGGAGGATTCCAAATGGTGTATACCTTGGCCATGTGTCAAGTCTTGCGTACTCTTTTTAAAAAAAGGAAAGAAGGCTAAGTTTTCCAGCTGAACTAATCATACTGGATTGGGCCTTTTTCTCCTAATTGTATAAAATGAGTTTTACACTTTACTTTGAGGCCAAGCTAGCAAAGCAAGTATTGTAAAATGACAATACATTTATAAATAAAGGAACATGAGACTTTTAGAATATAAAAATATATGCATAGTTTACTTAAATATAAATAGAAAGTATCAGTAGCTTACATAGAATGGTATTGATAGCCAATCAAAGTTACATGATCTTAAAACATTTCTATTTTAAGAAAAAGCTTCTAAAAGCTTAACATATGCACAATTCATTGGCTCAAAGATATCAAGAATCATACATTACATTCTTCCCAGTCCTTCCCTCTGCCAAAATGATGTTGGTGAGAAAGAAATCCAAACATGTGGAATTTCAGTCTGAAGAAAGTTAAGCTGTGTCTCTCTACTTAAACAGTTTGCCAGAAGGCTCACATTTCCTGAGGCATGACAATGCTGACGTCAGTTTGTAAGGAGATACACTGGATTCTAATTGGCTCTCTTAAAGAAACCAAACAGTGTTAGACTTCCTTCAAGGTTTGGAAAACCTCATATTTTTATCAAAGATAATTGTCAGATTACAAAGAGAATAACCAGAACTTAAAGATTATTTCAGCCATTAATTAAATAGATATGTTAGCTAGAAAAAACTAACAAATCCTCCTTCTCAGTCTGGAGATATTCTATGAATGATACCATTTGTCATTTAGACACTTAGAGATAAGCTTCCAGACACTTAGGCTGGCCAGAGGCCTAGGCTGGTCAGAGGGGCCTCTTTATTGCCAGCCGCTTTTAGCCATTTGACTGTTTCCTTGGATACGGTGCAAGTTCATTTGGGAAGTTTAGAAAAAACTCCTTGGAATGTAGCTAAGGGGGCCCAATCTGAACCTAGCTAATCACAGAAGTTGATTTTAGAAATCAATACTTCAAAACACTAATCCAATACTTTGAAACAGAAAGTTAACATAAAAACTCAAAATTAATACATTAGGAACACAGATGGCCAAAAATAATGCTTATAATGGGAAATACATGACACATGTAGAGAAGAAGGTTTTTTTCCTTCATGGCTCCCTAGAGCTCACAGTTTAATTCCTACCTTCTGTCCTGCTTTCCTTCCAATAGCTGTGAGGTTGTGCATGGCTCTGGGTCCAGGAGGATAGCCATCCAGCTCTTCTTCCAGGCTGGGCCAGACCAATGATACACCTAGCCCAGTGTGACATCTCTGACAGTGACCAGCATGGAATAGTTCAGAGAAAGTGCACAAAACTGGCCATAAAAGGAAAGAGCAATTCCCAGTTAATGGCAGTCAAATGTTTCATTCCCTGACCAAGCTGGCTACTAGCCACTGACAGATCTATCTTCTATGGACTTACCCGGTCCTTCTTTCAACCCAGCCAAGCATTTGGCCTTCACAACATCTTGCAAGAATGAAGTTCCATGGGTTAACTGTGTTGACGAATAAAGAGACTACACTCCTTGTCTCTCCCTCTGTTCCCCTTCCTTTGTCTCCCCCACACCCCCATCTCTCAGATTGTAAGCCATAGGGCAGGGACCGTGTCTATTCAATTACTTTGTACCTGTCTCTTATACACATCTAGATGTGTATAAGAGACAGGGTCTATACTTACCGGCGGCTGCGGGTACGCCGCGGCCGCTGGTGCTGGGGGGTGGGCTCTTTTTTTAAACAAAAATCCAGGCTGGGCAGGGTGGGTGGGGGGTGTCCCCCCTTCCACCCGCGCAGCCTGGGAGGGGGAACGGGGGAGGAATTAATTGTATTTCATTGATTTCAATGGGGACACAGTGCCCCATTGAACTCAATGAAATAAAACCGGTACCGGTATACCGGATTTAATCCGGGAATCCGGTTCTTTGAGAACCGGAAACCGGTAAATCCGGTATTTACCCCAGGGTCCCAACGCTAATATAAACCAATGGTGTGACCTCACTATGGCCGTTTTTACACAAGACAGTCCCACTCATGCCCACGCAGATCCACTGCATGGGCATGAGTGGGGGCCGCCCATGTGCATGCCGCAGCCAGTGAGTGGGGGTTCGAGCGCGCTCCCGTGACCCACATATCCCCACTTGGAGCAACCGGTGAAAACAGAGGTTGCTCCATAAGTGGGAATCCATGGGGGATCGGTGTGCGGCTATGTGCACTGGTCCCCTGCACCACCCCCACTACCGCGGTGCACACCAGTCCCCCCCACACCGCGGCTCATATAAAAATGGCCTTTAAGTATTATGTGCAGTTCCATCTCAAAAAATTATATATAGTAGAACTGAAGAAAGTGCAGAGAAGGGCAACAAAAATGTTCAAGTATATGGAACAGCTTTTGTGCAAGGAAAGGCTCAGTAGCTTGGGGCTCTTTAGGTTGGAGAAGAGATGACAAAGAAGGGATATGATCGAAGTTTTACAAAATCATGAGTGGTGTAAACCAAGTAAATAGGGAGAGGTTATTTTCCCTCCAATAATACTAGAACCAGTGGGACTCTATGAAACTAACTCAGCAGATTTAAAACAAATAAAAGGAAGTACTTTTTCACTCAATGCACAATTAACTTGTGGAACTTGTTGCTGGACCCAGTATTGTTAAGGCCAATAACATATCTGGGTTTAAAAAAGGATTGGTTAAATTCTTAGAGGATATGTCCACAAATGGCTATTAGTTAAGATGGTTGAGGGGCTGTCAGAAACGGGGAGTAAATGGCAGAGAACAAATCATTCAATTACGAACTGTTGTATAGTTCTCTGAAATGATGGAAGGAGGTCACTGCTGGAGAGGGGATAGATGGCCCCAACCTGGCACTTCTAATGTTCTTACATTGTGTGAAAATGTACCTCTTGCCCATGCATTTTACTGGATGTCCCCTAGTTCTAGTAGGATGAGACAGAGTAAATAGCAGCTCCCTATTTATTTTCTCTGCAACCTTCATGATTTTATAAAACTCTAGCCTAACCTTCCTTTATCTTCCTCTTTGTCTGAGCTTCTCCTTATAGGCAGAGCTGGCCTTAGAAATTGCAGGATCCAGGGCAAAGATAAAATGCAGGCCCCTAGTGGCTGTACCAGATTGTGGACTAGGGCTGATGCGGCAGCAGCTTTTACCGCGCCGCGATTCCGTTCCACCATTTCGGAACTGCCCGCGCCACACCGCGACTTTTCTGCGGATATTCCGCTAATTCCGCCGGAATTCTGCAAATCGCGGAATTGCAAAAAAATTGCGGAAACATTGCGGAAATCGCGGAAAACCGCTATTCCGCTATTTTTTGGCGCTGGCGGAATTGCGGAAATAGCAAAAATGTCATGTTTCCACGATTCCACGATTCCACTAAGTTGCGGAATTAAATAAGCGGAACCGCGGAATGAAACCGCGGAATGAAAGCCTCTGCCATGCCGTTCCACTAATTGCGGAAACACTGTTTCCGCCGGAAATAGCTACCGCTGTGATATTCCGCTACAGCCCTATTGTGGACACCCGCCGCAGGGCCCTAGAGGTGGCTGTGTTTGGGGTCCTGCCTCCAGTCTACCCAGCCATGAATGAGTAAATGATCCATCGAATTGAGGAAGTCAAAGGCAGTCAGATGTGGTGCTGGCCACATCACCCCCTTGTGCACCCATCATCGATTGGGATCGACTTTGACTTGACTTTGACCCAATGCCATCCTAGGCAACAAAATGTGATAGGGTCCAATGAGGATAGTCTTGGGAGAGTGGCACACCCTGATCACTTCCTCTTGGTCTCTCTGAGAGTGTTTTCAGACATGACACTAACCACACTTTAACCACACTTGAACATTTTTTATGCATGTTGCAGGGCGGCATAGGGCACCAATACAGCCCTGCAACATGCATTAAAATGTTCAAGTGTAGTTAAAGTGTGGTTACCGTCATGTCTGAAAACACCCTGACCCTCCTCTTACTGTGAGCTGTGGTTGCTCCACTGGAGAACAAGGTTATTCTCCTTCCCCTTCTCCCCAGATCTAATTCCTTTATTGCCCGTAGTCTCCATGTAGTTAATTACATTATGTTCTTTGGTTAAAAAAAAACCCTACTGTTTCTGTTTTAAACAAAAGAAGCTATAAACCAATTAATTAGTCACTTGACTTCTTCCGTAACCCTTGTGTGCCTTTCTCCTACATTTCACACAGTGTCTGCACCACTAATTAGGAGAGTCATCAAGGAAGCGGCATGCAGTCGCTAAGGGTAAAGCTTTCATTGCTAGCTCAGAGGGGATGACACCAGGCGCCTATAGCATTGCGTCTATAGGAGTATCAAATGCAGATCTAGTAACAAGCTAATGACGCGTCTGTCCCACTGATCACACATTGATAATCAGTTAGACTCTGCTTATTCATTCTACACAGCATTTCCTCTGTGTTATGTCTGATGACAGGCACTCATGCTGCCTGCAGCAGCCTCCCTTCCCCTGGGGTAACAATGTCTGTTCAGTAGAATTCACTAGTCTAGAGCCTGCATCTGCATGTTACCAGCAAATGGTGTGATCACACTGCTATTGAGAGATCCACAGGTTGCCTGGAGGACAGCAACCTGAACCCTCATTGGCAGCCTTGAGGTATATGATGGCAAGCAGGATTCGGAAACAGGAAGTTACCTGATTAACAAGATGGTTTCCTGGCTTGCTTGTGTTAGGAACTTGGCTGTGGAGGTAGCATCTTGGGTGATGCATGGTTTGGAGCTAGGCTAAGGACTGAGGTCCAGTAAGACAGTCCGCATGAGCATGAAGGCAGGGTAGTACAGGGAGGAGCATGAAGGCAGGTCAAGAACCATGGAGAGCTGAGGCACATCTACACCACTTGGTAGGCAGAGCTCATACTTTAGATCAGGGGTGGGGAACTGAGGATTATGTAGCGTCAGCCAGCACTGCACAACAGTAGTGTGAGGGTATCACATCCCTCTCCCAACTGGATATGGCCATCTCCCTATGGCTGCATGGGAGTTTAGGCCAGGCCCGGTCAAACCCCTGCTGACTGAAATCTCACTACTAGAGCTGAAATGGATAATCCAGGTAGATTTCATCTCTGACCGATCCACCTGGTTCAGTCCAGGTCCAAAAGAATGGCTATCGACCATGAAACAGTCCTCATTCTGTTCGAGATCTGGATCAGCCACCCTCCACCTCAGCGCAGCACCATTCTTCTGCATGTACAAAACATTGCACAAGATAGTGCTGCACATGCTGTGCTGGGGTAGTGGCAGCCTCTGGACCTACCCCAGTGTAGAGTTGTGACAGAGAGAAAAACCTTGTTTGATCTCCACACTCACCCAAAATTGTGGACCGTCTCCACAGAGATAAAAGGGCTGATCCAATTTAGCCAAATTCCCTCCTAAGCAAACCTGAGTTGCATCCCCAAACAACCATGGAAACCACTTCTAGTTTTTTCCACTTGACTGTCTTACAGGTACCCCTGCCTGTAGGATTACAACCCCTCTGGGTTTGACCTGATGTCTCTGGGTGAAAGATCAGCATCTATGCCCCCAGATCAGTCACTGTCAGTCAGGGGGACCATATCCAGGGGCTCTACTAGAATTTTTCCATGGGCATGGGGGTAGGCCAGAAAGGGGCAGCAGAGTCCCTTTGTCCTGCTCTCTTTCTGATGTGGCTGTGTCCCCCAGAGCGTCGTGATGTCAAAACACTCCAAAGGAGATGGGGTTTTGTCAGAAAGGGGAGGAAAAGACCTGTTGCCACACCCCTTTTCCGACATAGCCTCACTCCCTGCAGAGTATTGTGATGTCACAGTGCTCCAAAGGGGTTGTGACCAAGTCAGAAAGGGTTGGGAGAGTCCTTTTTCCTCACCCCCCTTTCAGCGTGCCTCTACGCATTTGGGAGTCAATGTTTCTGGGAAGACAGGGGCCTAGGAGATGCATCTCTCTCAGACATCCGACATGAGGTGCCTGCAGTTCAAAAAGCTAGGAGTCAACTTTCAGCTAGACCTCTGCTGTGTCCCTCCTTTGCAGGCTCAAGAAAGGAGGTGAGTGACAGAGAATACAGCTGGTGGGCCCATGCTATGTTATGGGTTAGAACAAGAGAAGGTAGGGATGGAGAAGGAAAGAGGACAGGTCTGCTCCACTTCCCCCACCTGCTCCCAAGCTGTGATAATGGGATGTGTGCGCTGGCAGATAAACATAATTTCAGGATGGCAATATTCATTCTCATTTGTCCCTTGGTCAAAAGATGGCTTGTTGCAGGAAAAAGGGGCCTGCTGAACCTAGCAGGGCGGGGCTGGGTTCAAACAATGGCCACTATTCATGTGTCTGAGAGAGGGATAATTCCAGCATCTGGCACTGGGATTTGCCTCCTCCACCCCCACCTCGATTGCCCTTTGTGGCACAACAGCTACCTATCATGGACAGGATCCCACACTTCAGCATTAGGACATCTTAATGACAGACCAGGGGGGAGCAGGAGGAAGGGATGCCCCAGCCTGTGCGCCTTGGGCTATGTGCTTGTATTTCATTTTGCACCCCTAGAATTTGTGGCAGCTATTAGGGATGGGAAAATCAGAATTAGATTAATACAATTCACTCCATTTTCATCAGAATTGGAATAATACAATTCACCCGATTTTCCCCCATTCATCCAATTTTCATTGGCTCGGATTAATTCAGGGGTGCGCTCATGCTCATTTCCCCCTTTCTGCTCTTGAGCTTTGCTAGGCTCTTTTTTTTGGCCCAGTCATCATTCTAGGATTGTGGCTTAGAATGATGAATGGCCCATTGAACTGAATAGGTTCGGTTTTCCATTGGCTTCAATGGGGAATTTTCCAACTGAAGTCAATGGGGGAGAAATTACAATATGATTAAAATACGACCCAACTAAATCAGATACCAATTTTGTTCCGATTTTCAATACTATTTCCTATCCATAGCAGCTGTTGCTTTCCAGCAGAGTGACATCTGCTGGTGAGGGTGGAGCAGGACAGCTGCAGGGTCCCCCAGTAGCACATTGACAAAAACCAAGCCAAGCACGTGCACCTGGGACCTCGCATCCTCATGAATGTTACATTCCTTGTCTCTCCCTCTGTTCCCCTTCTGTTCTCCTTCCTTCATCTCCCCCCCCGACCCCCGTCTCTCAGATTGTAAGCCCTAGGGCACGGACCGTGTCTATTCAATTACTTTGTAAAGCGCCAGGTACATCGCTGGCACTATATAAATGTTTGCTAATAATAATAATTGACACCTGTTGGTAAGGGCTGAGCAGGATAGCTTCAGTTTCATGCTGCTGGTGAACAACAATTTGCAACAAATGCCATTATTTCTAGAGGAGTCTGGCAGGGGTGCCTCCTAGCACCACTGTTGTTTAATTTATATTTAAGCACTTATAATTGACAGTTTGCAGAAATATTAACACCATCCACCTAAAGTCAAAGGTCGCCCAGTTATGACTCTTACTGTATGTGGACGACATAGTAATGCTGTCCCAGACCAAAAAAGGTCTGCTGCAGTTGTTGGAAGGGCTTATGGCCTATTGCAAGGTAAATGAGTTAGAAATGAATTACTAAAAGTCACAGATCATGGTAATGGGTAATAGATCCCAGAAATATCATTGGCAGATAAGGGGTAAAGAGCTGACACAAGTAGATTCTTATGTTTTTCTGGGAATTACTTTTACCAATACTGGCTCTTGGGTAAGACATAGGGATGTGTGAACGCGGTTTGGAGTTCTGACCGAACTCGGTCTGTTCGGATGTCCAAACTAAACATCCGAACCGAACTCAAAAACGGCCGAACAGTTCAGTTGAGTTCGGATGAGTTCGGGGGCAGGAAAAACATGACTTCGGGTGGGAAAAATGTGACTGGAAGGGGGAGGCAGCTGAGGAGCAGACTTCCTGGCACCAGGGGTGGAGACCAGGGGTTGTTTCAGGGTCAAATGATACCGATACCGAAAAAAAGATCTTCGAATTAGGTATCGGTATCGATAGCGCTATTTTCTGATGTTCGGCCAAGTTCAGCCGAACCGCACTCCACCGAACCGAACCCGAACTTGGGTTTCGAACCGAACATCCAAACCGCATTCTGTTCTCACATCCCTAGTAAGACAAAAAGCAGATTACCCTAAAGGCGTTAAGTTCAGCAAAAGGGATGCTACGGATGAGGGCAAGGACCTCCCTCATCCTGAAAGCTTATAGAGCAAAGGTCCAGGCTCAGTTAGCCTATTAACTAGCAATAATATCTATGACCAAGGCAGATAGGCTGGAAAGAGTTAAAAATAAGTTCTTAAGAAGCCTTTTAAGAGTCCCGCAAGGAGTGCCAGGGACAGTAGTAAGAGCAGAAATGGGGACACTCAATAAGTTGTATTGGTAGGATAACCTACCTAAGTTATTGGATTAAGTTGTATTCCCAGAGCTCAGATTCTCTACCCTATTTGTGCTTGGTGGAACAACTGGAGTATCAAGGAATGTCATCGTACTCCTGGCTGTGTCAGCTAAGTTCTCATTTGAATAATGTGGGGCTTTCGGTGTCCCTTTTATGGGACAATTCTGTAGCCCAGCAGAGAGCTATTATTCGCACCAGGAAGATATGGCAACAGTAGCTGCATGGAAGGCTGCCCCCTGCTACCCACAGATCAAACTAGTGTTTAAATTGGAGGAATATCTGGACAAACTGTGGGAGCCAGGCCTGTGTAGGAATTAGACGCTGATAAGATTCCAACTATTCAAGCCAGCAGTAACTTTAGGGAGGTATAGCCAGAAACCCTGGGAAGAACGAATTTGTCCATGCCAATGTCAAGAGATCAAAAATTTAGAGCACGTACTATTAGTATGTCCTTTATACGAGGGCATAAGGGTAAATTGGATTTATCCTTTAATAAAGGGAAAGAACCACCTATCCCTGCAGCAAAAAATGATGGCCCTTCTTATCCCCACAACAGACGCAGCCATAAGGGCGGTGGCAACTTTTGCCTTTCTAACTGCAAAATTCCGGGCGGGATGAATACTCTTATTGAGTATAGGACTATCTAATAACTGACAGCCATTCGCCCCTAGATTTAAAAGGAGGAACCATCTGAGGAATGTGTATGATGATGATTATTGTGAAATATGTTTTATTAATTTATTTTTGTATTTTACATTTTATGTTATTTATTCTGTTTGGATTTTGTTCTTTGTGTATGGTGTCTTGTTTGGCCATGGTGAAAGCTAGAGCCAGAATAAACATTATTACTATATAACAAATGCCATTTTCTTTTTAAATGGTCCGTTCATCTCTTTCCCATTCATCAGGAAATTGTTCAGCATTTTTGTCAGCCCAGAACTGCTGAAAATGACAGAAGTGTCAACAATGACAAAAGTGCCATAAAAGTGTCAAAAGTGCCAAAACGTGATGGAAATACCAAAAGTAAAAATGGACAAAAGGAATCCTAAGTGCAAAAAATTGCATGAATGTTTGGCAAGGTTCCCTAAAAGACACCAATTCCTGTGGATTTGGGAACGGTCGTTTTTGCACCAGCATTAGGCAGAGAGAGACAACTTCCCACATCTCGAGT
This sequence comes from Sphenodon punctatus, assembly GCA_003113815.1. Lineage (NCBI taxonomy): Eukaryota > Metazoa > Chordata > Lepidosauria > Sphenodontia > Sphenodontidae > Sphenodon > Sphenodon punctatus. The sequence continues at coordinate 2,765,072 of QEPC01002403.1, read as the reverse complement.
GCACATTGGCAGTGAGTGGTGAGGGTAGAGGAAGACTACTGAGGGCTCTAGTGCCACAGGGCAGAGCTGCCTGTCATCCTTCACTTGCAGACACACAGGAAGAAGTTAAGGAGAGAGAGAGAAGGTCTAGCTGTTTGTATCTATGGGCTGGATCCTGCACAGCTCCTCTCTCTGCAGTGCTGTCCGCAGGGTGGGGAACTAGAAATTTGGTCCCAGGCCCAGGCATTCTGGTACATCCAGGTCTGGACTGGCTCACAAATTGCCTTTGGTCGATGGAGCTTAATTTAGGAACTTGTTTTAGACCAAAAAATGTCTGTATACAACACGGTTTCACTGCTTCTGATCTGCTTATACATTTGGCCATCTCGCCTTCCTTTTTGTCCCCATCCCATCGCCTTCTAAATCCTCTTCCCAAACCTTTCCCATCAGCCTTCTGGCAATGATCCCTTAGGACCCACTCAAATCTTCTTTAAAAACATGTGCCAGTCCTCTCTCCCGCTGTTTCTTTGCATGAAGTCTGCTTAGACTGCAAGCGCTTTTGGGCAGAGACCTGCTTTGCTCTCTGCCTGAAATTCAGTGAGTGCAGAGATAGGTGCTAGAACAACATATTATCCCCTGGCCTTTTTTTTGAAAGCTAGCTCTGCTGTCTCTTCCCAGCCATGAGCTCCTTCCCCTGCTTCCACCTTCTTTCATCCACAGGCTATTATTTCTGCCTTAATTGGCAAGCAAGATTTGGATCTTGAACAGGCAGCAAATTGCTCCGCATCATCTATCCCCTTTCCTCCTCCTCCTCTGCGCTCTCCTCATCTCGCCTTCTGTGGGGTTATGAAAATTTAATTTTTATTTCTGCCTCTTGCAAATCGTTTTGCTGTTTGAAACGGGCCAGTTCAGAGGAGCCACTTTACGAGGAGGGCTTGGCTGAAGAGACCTTGAGAGGGAATGAATAAAAAATAAATAAATCCCATGGCTTTTTTTAGCAGTTCGTCTGTGATGAGAGACTGGGTTCTCTCCTTGAGTAAGCATCCACCCTGCTGGATGGGGGAAAGAGGACGAGTTTGGTGTAACATGCTACCAAATCAGAATGGTGCTGTTTTACCCACACTTTGCACAGTGGGAAATGACTGTTCAGAACTCCATGTAGACACCAGCACACCGACAAATTGTATTGGTCTGACAAAAGCCTGGAACTATGTGTCATATTCTTGAATGCCTTCTTCCCCTCTGTCTCTGTCACTCTCATTATCATAGCTCAAAGTACAAATTTTTCAACCACTTTACTACCAAATCGCATTCCATCAGCCTTTTCAGACAGCCTTCCAGCTGTCATGGGGGCTAGTCCTCTGCATTGTGTGATAGGTCTATGGCATAGATCTATGATCAGGACCTTTCTCTTCCTTCATCTAGTCTGAATTCACCTCCCCCTTCCCAATTCCATACCCTCCAACAGTACCATTTTGCCCAGTACAGTAATTTTACTATCTTGTACCACCTTCCCGGCAATGTAAAGTGTGTACCAGGTTCAGCGGACAAAGGGAGTAGTTAGCACCTCAGTCCAGCTGGAGAAAGAGCGGTGGCTCTGAAGTTAACAGCCTCAGCTGCTTCATTGATGCATGTCGGGAATGGGGCACCTTTTATCACTTTAACAAGCTTTGGACAACCACCACTATCAAAGAACAAAGATAGGTAACACCCAAGCAGGGAGGAACTGTGTACCTGAGATGAAGATGAACATTGGTGAAATTCTGAATGCCACTGTTTTCCCATTGAAGTTGAATTAGGGAATATTTGCGACACTGAAATTCTCAATTTAACAATCCCTCTCCACCCCAATTTTAAAATTTCTCAAAAGTTTTGAAAAGGTAAAAAGGTTTTGACCAAATTTTCAGGACATTTTATCACTGTTGGCATAATGCAGACACAGGATATTTCTGTGACAGCCCAAGATGAGAGGTAGCAAGAGGATAAGGCCCTTGGGGTTTAACAAACAAAATGGTGACTCAATCCAGGAAAAGAAGCCCAAGCGTCAGAGGGAGACATTGTCAAAAACACAAATGGCAGCTTAGTCCCCGACTCCCATTCACTTCCAATGGTGGCTAAACACCTAACTGCCATGTAGTATAGGTGCCCAAAACCAAAATAAGGTGTATGTTTAATTTTCACAGGCTTCTTTGAAAATCCCGGCTGTGTTCTTTGGACTAAATGGGGAGATCAGAGGTAGCATAGGGTGGGGTCTAGGTCAATCCAGAAATTGTTAAAATGGTTAATGAAGTTACCTTGGGATGGTGTAAATGAGTATTGGAGTAGATTCATTAAGAGCCCTGGCTAGTGGGAAGACTTCATTCACGGCATTTACACAAGACATGAAACGTGGTACAAATTGCTTCCCCCGCATTTTTATTGCTCGTGTAAATGACTTAGCTCACAAGATCCTGTGAGAGCAAGTCCTAAATCACCGACAATTGACATGCTGTAAATCAAGGTTTAACAATCGAGCTAAACCCCTCCCACGCATTGCTGGTAATGTGTGAAGGATAGTTCAATTTTATTGCCCTTTCTTATTCCTCCACTGTCAAAGAGATGTATTTTGGGGGACATTCTGGGTGCCCGTCCCACACACTCCTATCTCAAGCCATGGTTCCAGGAAAGCATCCAGCCCAGAGGTGCATTAGCAGCTTTTAATCTCTAATATGCCAATATGTTTCTAGTTTTCTGGAGATGTCTTCTGGGTCCTAGTGGCTGTCGTTTTCCTAGTGTCTGTCGTTTTCTTCAGTCACAAGCTGTTCCTGGGGAATTCTGCCTGTATCTGACTTGCTCAGAGCATCAGACCCTAGGAATTATAGTTATATCCCTGCCTTTTACACTTAAAGACTGCTCCACATTTGAAAGCTAGGCATACAGTACAAATACCTGAGTCTTTTAGCCAGCATTGCCTGTGCACGAAGATCACAGTGTGCTGATTCAGCTTCCAGGCTGCTGCTTTCAGTGTGTGTTTTCAGATGAGCAAGTTGATGGGAGAAGGGGTCCAATGGCTGCATTGTGACTCTGCCACGGAGCACTCACACATGTAGAGTGTGTGGGGAGTGAATCAAACAGGCAGCTGCCAGCGTGGCTACCACGGCCACAGCCACAGCCACTGCACATTTGGCTGACCCCACAGGGCTCACTCCAGATTTCCTGGCATTGCTCTGTGAGTGGCTGAGTCTGAGAGTGCTCCGTGGCTCATGGAAGCATTCATCCAGCTGCTCCAACCTTCAGATGGGTGGCTGGATCCATGGCTCCTGGGTGGCCATGCGGGGTAGCATCTCATCTGAAAACACCCAATGTTTAACTCTGTCTCCTTCATGTAACAAATGCTCCCAAACTCAAGAGGAGATAACAGCCACTGAGATTGATGGGATTGTTAGCAGCTCGGAGGGGATAACGTGCAGCAAGATTTAATGCGGGGGAGGGAGATTTGACAGCACGTGTGAAGAATGATAATGGATGATAAACATCAACAGTACTCTGGCACAGGTAAATAAAGAGGCGGGAGAAAAGGCTGGTGGGAATGCAACCTTACAGTACAGTGGGTTAGGTCAGTGGCACTACAGGAGCCACTCCCTTCAGGCCAGTCTTCTAGCTCACCCCCTCCAGAGGGGGAAGGGACCAGTTAGGACCACTTAGGATGGTCCGCCCTCAGAGGCTGATGGAACCCCAGTGGTTCCAAGAGGTCCTGAGGGAGTTAACCCTGGACCTGGACGGTCACTCTGTCGATGAGCTAGTCCAGCATTGGAACAGCTTGCTGGAGGAGGCCATTGACAGGGTGGCTCCGAGACGCCCTCACCTTGGTATCATCACCGCAGGGCCCCTTGGTTTACTGAGGGGCTGCGGTGTATAAAACGAGTAGGCAGGAGGCTGGAGCGATGCTGGCGTCGGACTTGATCTGACTCTGACCGTCTTCTCCATAGGGCCCATTTGCGGTCCTATGTTGAGGCTGTGAGGA
>QEPC01002403.1:2704229-2733906 GCA_003113815.1 Sphenodon punctatus | reverse complement strand
AACAGGGAATGGATCCCCCATTGTGACCTGTTGGGTGCTTCTCCCAAGCCACTGTGATTGGCCACTGTCGGAGACAGGATGCTGGGCTAGATGGACCATTGGTCTGACCCAGTATGGCACTTCTTATGTTCTTATGTAAAGCAAAGACGTGCCACATGCAGTCCAGGGGCCATATCTTGTGCACCCCTGACTTAAGCATACTATTTGGGATGGATGGGGGGGTTGAATTTTTAAATGGGAATTTGATTGCTAACCAATCACAATGAAGATCACAAACAACTCTGAGCCTCCTGATGATGTTACAACTACATGATGATGAGCAAGTTCACAATGCTCACAGAGAGTGGGGACCATATCAGAAATGGAGCAGAGAACTTCTCTGCTCCACCCCTTTCCAATGTCACCCCAACTCCCCCAACTCCCTGATTTTGGGGGGTTATCAAGGCACCTATGGATAACCTGGAGAAATTGGGATTCCACCCAAATATGGCAAGTGAAAACCTGGAGATGACAGGTCAAACATGTGGTAACTCTAATTATGCCAATTAATTTTGCCGTTAGTCCTTGCTTTATCTGCAGCTGTTTTCAATTCTTTCTCTCCCGTGACTAAGCAGGAAAATTAAAAATGTAAAAATGAAAAAGATTTTTGTAACAAAGTGCTTTAGCTCCAGCAAGGTAGGCACACATACTAAATAGAGGGTGCCACTTTAAGCAGGACTCACTTACTTAGGTTAGCCAGTTAACAAGATGCAGTTGTGGGAGTCACAAGAAAGCTGCCTATATAAATGGAGTATGTGAGGGAGACTGTGAGGAGATGCTGGAAAGGAGACTTTAAGTAATAGGCCCCCCAGAAGAAAAGATACACAGGGGCTGATCCCAAACCCTGTGGACAAGCATGCGCAGCACACATGAAGCACACATGCAACCTGTGAGTATCCCCATTATGGGGACTGTGGTGCATGCATAAAGTGCATGAAAATTACATGGAACTTGCACACACACATCTAAGCCATGCACACATGAGTTCTGGATTATGCCCATTGGTTGCTGGAGTTTAAGTAGAGTCTGAACCCACAAGGAACTTCAGGGAGCCAGCATTGGGAAGTGCAACTAAAAACAAGTCTTCAGGTTGGACCTTACCCTTATGTATGTTAAAAAGAACTGTTGTTTGCTGCTAGAGGCACGGACTGGCTGTAGGGGAGGTGGAGGACAAAGTCTCAAGTACCTAAGGTGCTTGGTAGTCAAATAAGTACCAAAAACAAAGAAAGAATAGGGGAAATAACAATATGTATTTATTACTCTAGTAGATTGGAAATACTGTACATGATATGTTCTTTAAAGTCTAAAAAATTCTCTACAGAGATAAAACCCTGGTTATATAAATCAATAAAAATGAATTAATGATACACACGCATTGTAATATACCTCACTATATGGTTGACGAATCCATATACACCATAAGCAATCAGCTCGACCATTAGTGTGTTATGCAGATATTTAAAACAAAACAAGGCATCATAAGCAAAACAAACGCATTTCTGGGAAAACCCCTTCTTCAGTGCTATATAATGCTTTAAAAGCCACAAATAGGCACTTAAGCTACTTGGGTATTGCACACACCCCGTTACAAATCAAGGCAAGGGGAGACAGAAGGAAGAAATGCCACCCCAAATGGGACTCTTAATGGCAATTCCAAATCCTTCCCTTCTCATGGACATCTTAGCAAGCTTTTGTGAGGAGCAGCAGTATATTGTGCATGGATGAGCACTGCAGCAGATGAGGTTTTTTTAGACAAATAATTACCCCAGGATTGAGGCAAACAGTAGAGTTGCTAGTGACTGTGGACACTGGGTGTAGCAGCTCCTCAGAGTTACATTCCGAAAACCAAACAAGGAGCACTCCTTCAGGAGACACGACCCCTGAACTGCTACAAAGTGGTGGAGAATGCGGGCAGCTGCATTCCATTAGCCTAACTGCTAATTTCAGTACCACAAGCCTTATTTTGGAGTACATCCTACTTAGAATTCAGGTATTGACAGGATAATGAAAGAAATGGAATTCTCTGAGGTGGTAACTGGCCTGCTAACAGCGTTGACCCAACAGCAACCTGCATTGGTTAAGCTATTACAGCAGCAACAGGAATCTCGGATAGACCATAATCTGCAATCTAAGATTCTGCAATCTTACCCAGCAAGTTGCCCAAGCCCAACCACTGGTGGAGGTAGTAACTTATATGGCTTTTAAAAATATGTCCCCATGGAATGATCCCATGGTCTACCTGGTCACCTTTGAACCTTTGAATGCTGTTCCTGTCCAATGGTCTAAACCCTCATGGGCAACAAAACTTGTTCCCTTCCTGACTGAGGAATCCCAGGCTGCATGTTGCACTCTGGGAAAAGAAGAAGCAGTCCAATATGAGAAAATTAAACAGGGCATTCTAAAGAGGTTGGGAGTTTCTGAAGACATGTATAGAGCCCAGTTTAGATCCTTAAAATATCAGAAGTACAGGAGACCTCAGGTCATAGCTCAGAAACACCAGGATTTGGCCAGCTGCTGGCTGAAACCCAAGACTCGAACCCCAGTACAAATTGTGGAGCAAGTAGCATTGGATCAATTTTTGTTTATTTTTCCCAGTGGGTTGCAGGTATGAACAAGGAGGCAAAGGCCTCAAATGCTAGAGGAGGCCATAAATGCAGCTGAAAATTACCTGTTATCTGGTACAGTTGTACAAGGAAATCAGGAGAAAGGAACCCCAGACTTTGGTCAAGGGGGAGGACCCCACCCCTCCTGAAAATCATACCCAGGGACTCATAATAAAATCTCTGAGGCAAACTGAACTGGTAGAGCTTATAGAGCCACCCATCCATTAGAAAATGCCACAGAGGAAGTAGCAGTCCAAGTTCACCCACATACTCCAACAGTAGGAGGGTTAGATCAAGTCTGCAGCTTTCAATGCAGCGAAATAGGACATATCCAGCAGGACTACCCCTGATGGAGTGCAATCATGGGTGACGTTGTATGTTTTGGTAACCCACTCTGACCCACAAGAAGCCCAGTTGAAGCAGTATACCCATGTAGTTCAGGTAGGAGACCAGTTGGTAGTCACCTTATTAGACTCAGGCTCAAATCAGGCATTGATTATGGAGGCACTAATGCAACCATATTGAATGACACCAACAGAGTCAGTCACTTTGCAATGTATACATGGTGACAAGAAAAGGTATCCAATTGCATGGATCCCGGTTAAAATAGGTTATCAAAAATATAATGTAAGGGTAAGGGCTGTACCATGAAGGAATGATACACCAATTACCATGAGAAGGAATGATACACCACCCTGAACCTCTAACTCAGAAGAAGAAAACATACAATTGGTTCATTGGCAAACCCTAAGGAGAAAAGGTAATGGATTCTAACAACAACGATTGACTCCCCTGCACCAGAATGCACAAAAAAACATCCAATTCTTATCAGGTACTAGGAATAAATAGGATAAACCAAACAGCCAATGAGATCCAACTCAAAGGCACTCAAGTGTGCAGGACTCAAGCCTAACCAAATAGGATAGACACAGACTGTCAAAATGAACCAGCTAAAAGGAGATTCTGAATAAAGCAGAGCAGGGACACTGAAGAGTGCGAAATTCAGACCAGGCAATAGGGAACAGATGCCAGTTGCCAACTGAGCACATAAAGAAAAAGGAATCCCACAAAGAAATACAGGCAAGGCCAAGAACTCATGAAACAGGGATGGACCGAGAAGCTCTGATAAAGGTCTCCTGGGGTGGCCAAATGGAGGCTCAGCAGGAGAGAATGGGACAGAGTCTGAAAGAGAGCCTAGAAACAACGAATTGATCAACGGCTCAGAAGAAGAACAAAAAGAAAAGAAACCCCAATAGAAAATAAGGTAGACACTCTAAGGGGGTTTTCTGATAAAGACGCCAAGATATAGCTGAAAAAATTTACCCTAGAGACGCCAAATGAAACTACAGTTTATGGATGGGACTGGTGCAACACGAACTATCATGTGATGGTCTCAGACAACAAACAGTATGAGTACTATTGCAAGACTGGTAAATTTTCTCCGGGGAAACCACATCGGATAGATACACTTGAGGATTAAGATAATAGTCTGAATGTGAATTAGTATCAATGGGCTTTTGGATCTGTATGTATGTATATATATTTTAAAATGACAACAACAACAACAAAAAAACAAATGCAAACAGTGCACAGCTGTGGTGGAGATTTTATTGGGAACTGGTGTGTTCTGGTGTTTTTCACTAACAGAGAGACCTGAAAGTTTGTGTCTAGTTAGGACCCTCTTGTGTGGTAAAAGGTTGCTCAGGGTCCCAGGGCTGGGAGGTGGGACCAGGCTCCACCCTGTTCCTTTATGGATGGGATCTCTTCTTTTGTTTTGATTTAGAATGGCATGACAGCTTAGAGGTCATCGGGTCCCAGCATTGAACTGTTGTGGCCCACAGAAATTCCTTATTTGGCTGTGGGATTAGGGCTAAAGAGAGAGCAGGTGCTCTCATTCCATCAGGAAATACTGACCTTTCAGGAGCACTTTCATTCATTCATTGGTATTTCTCATTTCCACATTTTTTGGTAATTTTCAGTATTACTGGAAATTACTGAAAAATATCGTTAAACACAGAAATTATCGGGAATTACCAAAGTGGTGGGAAATAGCAGAAACAGCCTGGGCCCTAGCTATCTCAGGGATCACCTCACTTCCCAGGCTATGGGGTGGCTCCTGTGGTCATTGGAGGGGCACCCTCCTGGAGGTTCCTCAATATTGTAGAGTGGAGACTGTCAGGCAGGCATTCTCAGCAGCTGCACCGGCACTGTGGAACTCACTCCTGGTGGTAGAGGTTTGCCTTAGCCCAACTCTCCTTGTTTTTTGACACCAATGTAAGACGTGGCTCTTCCGTCAGGCGTTCAGTGGAGGGGATGGCTGTGGCGAGGGTTAGGGGTGGGGTTTTATATTTTTTGCACATGCTGCTTGCTTTTATTGCATAGATTTTTATTTCTGTTAATTTTATATATTTTACTGTTGTTTTACTGTATTTTATTGACTGTTAATTGTTGAGAGCTGCCCTGGGCTGCCGGAGACAGGAGAAGGTAAGTTACAAATACATTAATAAACAAACAAACAAAAAAATAAATAAATAAAATCACAGAAAATGTCAAAAATGCCGGTAGATTTCCTCCTCGCAGGATGATGGTGAAACAGCTGTTTCTATCAGAAACAGCACTCACAGAGATTTTTCATTTCAGCTCTACCTGGGATGTTGTCACATATGAGTATGGAACACTGCCTGTGAAGGCTAACTGGTGGTTTAGGGTCCCAAGGGGTTTAGGGACCAGTGAGTTGGAGAGACTGGTCCCCACCCTGCTCCTTTAGATGGGGTCTCTTCTTTTGTTTTGTTATGTCTGTCTAGCTGGGTCTACCCATCATAGGACCCATTTCTAAGGCAGAGGAGGTATGTAACAGGGTGCTGTAGCACAAGCAAGGTATGCACACATACTAAATAAGGGATACCGCTTTAAGTAGGACTCACTGACTTAGGTTACCTAAGCAGCTGTGGGAGTCACAAGACAGCTGCCTATATAAATGGAGATGCGTTCAGTATGTGGGGGGACTGTGAGGAGAAGGTAGAGAAATAAGACATGCAGTAACAGGCCCGCCAGAGGGAAAAAAGACACAGGCTGTTTGGAATTTAAGTAGAGCCTGAACACACAAGAAGCTTCAGGGAGCCATATTCAGGAAGTGCAAGTAAAAACAAGACTTCCAGGTGGGACCTAAGCCTGACCTTTATGTATGCTAAAGGATCTGTTTGCTGCTGTGGGCAAGGGCTGACCATAGGGGAGGTGGAGGCCAGAGTCTCAAGCACCTAAAGTGCTTGTTAGACAAATAAGTACCCCAGGACTGAGGCAAGCCCTAGAGTTGCTAGTGACTGTGGACATTAGGTGTAGCAGCTCCTCAGAGCTACATCCCCCAAACCAAACAAGGAGCACTCCTTTTGGAGAAGTGACCCCCTAGGCTGCTACAATTTGACTTTAACGTTTTTTCTTTCTTTTTAAGGCTCTGCTCTCAAGACTCTTCCTGTTACTCTTTAGGGGAGCAAGCTCTTTAAAATTAATAACATTTTCTCTTTCCCAAGCAGTCTGGTTTAAATTAACAAAATGTCAAATACCATGAAGCCCCTATCATGTGTCTGTGATAATGAAGGGCCTGAGATGTAGCCAGTTACTGACTCTGTTCCTCTTCCCCCCTCCCCGCCATTCTGATTAAAACTCCTTTTATTAGAGTGACTCTTTCATCTGCCTCCCTCTGTTCCCTGGCTATTGTGGCCTCATGCTGGGGAAGTGATTTTTGTTTAACAGAGGATTTCAGGCTTTTCAGTTTATTAATATTTTTAATTTTATTAGAATTTGACCTTTTCCACCGTCATTGGTAGCTCCTTATTATTCTAAACATTTGGGGCTGAATTCGGAAGGTTTTTAATTGAGCGGGATTCTTCATTGAACTCAATGGGGGTTTTGCTCCACTGAAGAGCAGCAAAAGGTGTTCTATGCCAGGAAAAATGTACTTCAGGAATGAAGGTTGGTGGCAAAAAAGCAGCTGAAATGAATGAATATTGAGGAGAGATTTGAGGGAGGAGAATAAGATTGAATGGGATCTGATCTGGGTTCCTAGGAGGAAAGCTTTCCTGAGGATTGGGACCCTAGGGATCTGCATTCAATTTCTGGCTGACGCTGACTCTCTGCATGACTTTGGTCCAGTCATTTAATTTCCCCGTGCCTCACACTCCTCATCCGTGAAATGAGTCTAAAGCTCTGCTCTCTATCACAGGAGTAGAGGTTAATAATCTGAGGGATTCGGGTAGTAATGAGGCCATAAGTAGGGTTGCCCCCTCCCAGGGCTCTGTGGGAAGCCTGGGTTTCAATCTCCAGTCGAGCTAGAGGCAGTCCAGGTAACCCAGAGAAATCAAGCATAGCTTCCAGGCGCATCAGGGGGCAGCCATATTAGAAAGAGGGTGGGCTTTAGGGACTTCCCTGCCTGCCCTTCAGTGTTGCCCTGTCTCTGTGGAGGGTCATGATATCATGATGCTATGTAAGGGATGGGATTATGTCAGAAAGAGTGTGACATTCCTTTTGCCCCACCCTCACCAACATGGTCCCATCCCCTCTTGCTGAAATCCCAGAGGGAACTGGTAAACCTAGTCATAAATGTCCTAGATTGATTTATATTTATTTTATCTATTTTATTATTTATTGTATAGATTTTTACCCCACCCCTCCTGCCTCTAGCAGCTCCAGGCAGTGAACAACACAGATATAAATATAACATGCCATAAAATACAATCTCTAAAACAGAATAAAACAAAAATCAATAAAACAATCAGAGAGTGTGCAAAAGAAAACATAACCCTCTCCCCCAAATCACCCCCTACCCATCCTGCCCCCACCCCCCAAAAAAAAGCCTGGAAGAAGAGCCACATTTTGCATTGATGCTGGAAGGCAAGGAGATCCAGGCGGAGGCAAATCCCCATGGGGAGTGAGTTCCACAGCACCAGTGTGGCCATTGAGAACCCCCGGCTTTTGGTCGCCACCCATTTATAACATGGCAGCCCCCAGATGACTGCAGAAGCTGCCCAGGAGCCCAGGATGTGAGACAGTCCTTCAGATGGCTAGGGCCCAGGCCGTTTGGGGCTTTATAGGTCAAAACCAACACCTTGAATCGGGTCCGGAAGACTATAGACAACCAGTGCAGAGATCGAAGCACTGGTATAATATGCTCCCGGCGACCAGTCCCGATAAGCAGATGGGCCACTGCATTCTGCACCAGCTGTAGCTTCTGGACTGTCGCCATGGGCAGTGCCACGTAGCGCGCATTACAGTAGTCCAGCCTCGAGGTGACAAATGCATGGATGACGGTGACAAGATCAGAGTCTGAGACATATGGACAAGCTGTCTTACCAGATGTAACTGGTAGAAGGCACTCCTCGACACAGCCAACACCTGGAGATCCAGGCTCAGCTGCAGATCCAGAAGCACCTCCAGGCTCCAAACCTGAGATACAAATACAGGGAGGACCCCATCAAGGACGGATGACCCATCCTCACCCAGATCACTGGCCCCAACAACGAGCATCACCTCTGTCTTATTGGGATTCAGCTTCAATCAGCTCGTCCTCATCCAGTCTCCTACCACAGCCAGACACCGGGAGAGCACCAAGACTTCAGGGCCTGGGTTGGATGAAAAAGAGAGGTACAATTGAGTATCATCAGCATATTGATGACAGCATACCCCCCATCTGCACACAACCTTCCCCAGCAGCTGCATATACACATTGAACAAGAGTGGGGACAGAATAGAACCCTGCGGGACCCCACAGAGGGGGCCCCTGGGGGAATATGAACAACTCCCCAGGACCACCTGCTGAGATCTGTTTGCTAGGAAGGAATGGAACCACTGCAATACCGTCCTGTCCATCCCAGCAAGGTCCTGCAGGTGGGTCACCAACACCTCATCGTTCACTGTGTCAAAAGCCGTTGACAGGTCAAGCAGAACCAGCAGGGTTGAATGACCCTTATCCAGATCTACCTGCAAATCATCTCTCAAGGTTACAAGCACAGTCTTAGTGCCATAGCTTGGACAGAAGCCTGACTGAGAGGGGACCCTGGGGGAAGATGAACAACTCCCCAGGACCACATGCTGAGATCTGTTTGCTAGGAAGAAACGGAACCACTGCAATACCGTCCTGTCCACCCCAGCAAAGAAACTTTTCTTTGCTGCCCACAATAGCTAGGGATGTGCGAACACGCTTCGGATGTTTGGAGTTCAGCCTGAACTCCGTCCATTCAGACGTCTGAACCAAACGTCCAAACCGAACTTGAAAACGGCCAAACAGTTCGGTCATGTTCGGGTGAGTTTGGATGAGTTCAGGGTCAAGAAAAACGTGACTTTGAGTGGGAAAAAACGTGACTGGAAGGGGGAGGCAGAGCAGACTTCCTGGCACCAGGGATGGAGACCAGGGGTGGTCCCAGGGCCAAATGATACTGATACAGAAAAAAATCTTAGAATTCGGTATCAATTTCGGTATCGATAGTGTATTTTCGGATGTTCGCCTGAGTTCGGCCAAACCGAACTCCACCGAACCGAACAGCCGAACCTGAACTCGGGTTTCGAACCGAACGTCCGAACATCCGAACCGCCTTCTGTTTGCACATCCCTAACAATAACACAAGGAGCCTGCTGACTTCAATAAAAATTGGCCTAGGTCTCTGTGCTTGTTGGCCTTGTCTTATTCTTCCAGTGGGGGATCAACAGCTTCCTGATCACATACACAGTGGCCCATGTTACATCACTAGCTGGCCAAGCCTAGGGTTGCCACCTTTCCATGGGTTAAAGGGGGTAGGGCAAAGGGACTCTTCCACCTCTTTTCAATGTGGCTACACCCCCCCACCCCCATGGAGCATTGTGATGTCATGGCACACTGCAGAGGGCCTCCTCAGAAAGGAAGTGGAAGACTCCTATCTGATGTGGCACTGTCCCCTGCTGCCCTAGTTTTTGCAGGGGATCAAGGCACCCCGGATCAACTGGAGAAATCAGGGTTTCATGCAGAGCCTGGAGACCACAGGCTAGGCCTTGCACAGGGTGCTGAATGAAGATTAGAACTCAGGACTCCAAGCTCTCAGTCCAGAATGCCAGCCACCAGGTCACACACTCAATTTTGGGTCACGTCTATAGGTCCCATTCAGGACAGAGCTTATGTGCTTTGTTGAACAGGTGTAAAGCTGTTGGGTCATGAGTGGACTAAAAGGTGGCAAGTACCAGACAGGATCAGGGCCCAAGGTAAGTCTTAGTAGGATCAAGACAATGCATGGTCAGGAGCAGAGCTGAAACAAGTGTCCACTACTATCCAGTATCCGATTGGATATCATATCTGTGGTATCCGATTGGATACCAAATGGTATCCAGCTTAATATCCACCGGCTATCCAATTAACAGAATTACCATTTACCAGTTACTGTTTACTGCAATACTATTTACTGCACTACTGTTTAATTACCGTTTGGCTTTTTTTACTCCCTCCCTCTATCTGGACTGGTTTGGTTATGCGGTAATACAGTAAGAGTAATGCAGTAAACCATAATATCTGGTATTTTGGTTTGACAGTTAACCGCCACAGATATACTGGATAGTTACTGAATAACCACCAAGCTATCCAGAATACCAGATTTAACTACAGATCATTTTTTTGCTATCTGTATCAGCTCTAGTCAGGAGCTGGAACAGAAGTTCAAGCCAGGGGGTCAGTCAAGCGAACATGAACAAGGTGGGGGTAACAAAGATGTAGTTGAGGGCCGGTGCCAAGGGTGCTTGGAAATCAGTTCTGATGGGAGTCAAAGCAGGAGGGCAAAGACAAAGCGGGCTGGAGTGCAGTTGGGGTACCGAGAAGTAGGGCTGAGGTTTGTAGGAGGGCTAGAGTTGCAAAGCACACTGTGGCAGTGCTGAGTATTGAACTGGTGTCAGGGTGGAAATACAAGTGCCCCCTTAGAGAGTCCTAGCAGCCAATCAGGAAAGCTTGAACTTTCCTAGCCACCCTGCTGGGCTGCAGTAGACATGGATGATCAAAGCCAGCTCAGGGGGCTGCAGACATAGGGGTGCTCTCCTTAGCACGATGTATCCTGGCAGGGCATTTTTGTGGGTAATTCTGACCTGCCATTGCCCACAACGTACCTGCTCTGCAGCTCAATAGGGGACGTCAGTCAATCCAGCACCGTTGTTCAATGTTCACATAATTTCACCCTGGAGCTGCCGTCTTCCCTTCAGCTTGTTGTGATTACAGCAGCACGATGAATAATCAGAGCACCTGTAAATGCAGTTTGAGACAGGGCAGAGGGTACTCTAGCACCTGCAACTGGGTTCCCAGAGGGTGGTTTTTATAGCTCTTGCTAGCTATGCAGGGCATGCCATCAAAGCATCCTATTGCTGATGGTTTATTTTAAGTCTTGCTTTTGCCCCACACTCCAAAAGCTACATGCTAACACCGGCGGGTCTGGGGATCCAGTGAGCAGCATTATAAGTCTGATTCTGCACTTCTGCACATCACCAGAGCAGGAAAAGACCAGTTTGGGAATCAAGAATTGGGTCCGATGTTGCCTTAGGGATGAATTTCAGCACTAACTGTGATGGAGCAGGCTCTGACCCTTTAGGGGCCACCTGCCCATCAGTCTGACCCTGCCCCCTTCAGGGGATATAAGAGTCTCAAGCACAAGCATGCAGCCGGTCTGTGACAGGCTGCTGAGGGATGCAGGAGCTCAGGCAGATCATGTGAGGGCAAGGAGCTGACCTAGGTCCTGAAGTGAAGATCCAAGTAGAACACACTCCATCCTAAAGCAACTGACAGTTCCCCAAAATAGTAACAGAAATACCAGAAAGGCCCATGACACCCAGTGAGGAGTGAGGTTCTTTAGACTAACATGAGCTGTAGGAGTACGCTGTTACACTATCTGAGCAGTATGCCAGGAAGCAGTGTACTGAGCAGGGCTCAGTCACAATCTACTGCACACGGAGTCCTTAGTCTGCTCTTAGGTGGAGTATACCGCACATCTGTTCTGTTCTAAGTTCAAAACAAGTTCTGGACTGTTGGGGGCTGAGAGCAAATAGCTGGGAATGTGCTATTCTGCTTTTTGGCCATCAGAAAACCTGTGATTGTAAAAGCTATATTGAGGAACCTGGTGATTCGCGAGTGTACTTGTGGCAGAAAAGCAGAATAGTGCATTCCTAGGTGTGCTAATTGCAGTGAGAATACAGCCATGATTGTCCTCATGGAAGTTTTCCCTCCTCCCAGGTAATGTGAGAAAGCAGCGCAGCAATGGTAGAAAGGCAGACTTCACGGGGCCCTGCAAGACTAAGCAGCACAACGACCAGGCACTTAACAAAGCAGTAACTGAAAAAATACACTATTATGAGAGGGAAACTAGACTCTTAACCAAACAATGATCAAACAAGGCTGTAAGGACACTGGGAAGCTATAAGGTGGGATCCAAAGCCTACACTAAAAGGGAATAGGTGTCCTATTGGGAAAGGTAGAATACACAAGAGTTATGAGCACAAAGGGAAGAGACCCAACAGCTAAGCAATACAATAGCAAGGAAAGATCTCACCTGAACAATGGACAGTCAAATACCAGGGAGTGGACCAGAACACCAGCAGCAGAAGGAACAGCAACAGATGCTCCACCAGCTTCTTGTGGCTCTTAGCCCTCCTTATATTCAGGCTGGGACCAATCAGGAGCTGGCAGGCATGGCTTCAAACAGCGTAAGGAAGAGAGGAGGAAGGGGGAAACACCAGGAAAAATTCCAGACCCAAGCAGACCAAACGGGGGCGGGGGGGGGAACAGCCACTACTCAGCCCCAGTGGCCAAGGAGTTCAGGGCCAAGCCTTCTAGTTGCGTGGCCACCCATTACCACTGATCTATTTGGCTTGCCCTGCAGGACGCACTCTGTGTTTCCTGACATGATGTGGAGAGAGTGGGTGCTCTGTGGCTTGTGGAAGCGTGTATCCAGCTGTGCCACCTTCAGATGGGTGGTTGGATGTGGGGCTAATTGGTGCACTTGTGTGGAAGCATCCCATGTGAATACACCCTTCTGTACCTTGGTAATTCAGTTTTCAGATGCATAGAGCATGGGGGTACACAAAGTTCCCAAGTGCAACATCCTAACGTATTAATACGGTTGAGAGCAATGACACATATATGCATGCACACACATTTCTCCCACTTTGATTGGCTCTGGTGCTCTGCGCTCCTGGCTCCTGAGATTCTGAGGCGCAGCTGCAATTCAGATGCTGGGACATGAGCCAAGCTACAGGACCATCGCTGACCCAGAGCTTCACTTGAATTTCCCAAGAGCTGCATGTACGCCGCCCCAGGCTGCCTTTTGCAGGAGGGGCGGGGTAAAAAGTGTTAAAAACAAACAAACAAATAAATACATAAATGTAGTTACCAAGCCACAGTTTTTGTTTTTATTTTCACATCATCCCCCCCCCCCCCCGCCCCTCAAGCCTCAGGGCGGCTTACAGCTTCTGGCCCCAATTTCCTCTGCCTCTGACATACAAATGAAGGGAGGTTAGTTACTCCCCAGAGTAACAGTTTGGGAAATGTTGGCCTAAGGGCACTTTTCTCTTAGGGGAGGGAGGGAATAACTTTGTTACTGATTGATCCCACTTGATTGACGAGGAGGAATATTGATAAAACAGGCAATTTCCACATTCTCTTGAGTTACCAAAGTGGGGAAGGCAGGGAAGTACAGGAGTGGTGTAACCCCAGAGAGGTTTGGCGCGCAGGCCCCCTCTAGCGGTGTGAGGGGTGACTAACCCCTCACAGGTTCATGAGCCTGCCCTCAGAACGGAAAGACTTAGGTCTTTTGGCTTAGAGGATAGAGGCTCATGCAGATAAAAACGGAGGTCTCCAATTCTAATCCCCACCCTGCCAGAACTGACAGGGTTACAGTGGCCCTACCATAAGGTGGCTGCTTAGGCAGGTGAACCTATAAGTGGTGGGGAAATGTTGTCCCTCTTACATTCATCACCCTGGGCAGGATGGGGGGGAGGTTGAGGTCACTTTGAAGTAGACATTGGGACAGGGTCACCAGGGCAGGAGAACATGGGGACAATAGGCCAGAGTCACTGGGGGTGGGGGGCATTGAGCTGGGGGTGGGGGTGAGGGGGCATGCTGGGGCAGGGTGGTGAGACCCAGAAATTCCACCTGAGTGCTCTGTCAGTAGGCAGCTCTGATCACCTGCAGAATGCTCTGGTGGTCTTGTCAGACCTCACCTCCCTGCCCCCTTGCATTCCTGAGTGCTCCCCCTCACTGCAGTGGAGAGTCCAGTCTCGCTGCCCCATCCAGCTTGCGAGCTGGGGGGCTCCCTACTAGGGTTGCCACCTCTCACAGTTTGACCGTGAGACTCCCATAGGCCAAAATGGGAGTCTCAGGGTCAAATGGCAACCCTACTCCCTCCCCGCTGCTGCTGAAAAATGCCTAAGGTTGTCCTTGTGGACCCAAGGAACCACCTCGGCTATTCTCTCAGCCCAACCAAAGTATCAGGCACTGACTGAAGAGCCTGATTTGCCAAATCACACTCAGTCTCAGGAAAAGGCTGGCAGGCCCATTCCTTGGGCATTTTTCATGTGACCCTGTGGAACCCCTGGTGGCTTCAACACCCAGAAAGCACTGGGAACTTTTCCTCCCCCCACCCCCCACCCGCTCCCCATACTCTGTCTTCCTGCCATTGGGAAAGATATGATTATGTTAATTAGTTTAAAAGGCCACATCATAATCAAACACGCCACACTTTAGTCGGTGACCTTGTTCAAAAAGAACAGGTTCATTATCTTCCAAAGTGCCACTTCGCAGCAGGAACTGTGAAGACAATTAGAAATAATATAAACAGTAGTAGCCAGTTAACCAGCCAGTCAAGAGGAGAACATTTGCCAGTAGCTGCTGCGAGCAGCATGGACAGGAGAAGAGAAGGGTATATTCCCCTTCACTGCCTCACAGCACGGTACAAGAAGAATAGGTCAGGGACAGGGACCTATTGCAAACTCCAAGCAACACATGGAAGGGGCACAGTAAGCTCGGCATCTGACAGGCCAGGTCCTGCCTAGGACTGACACTCCACTTGGAGCCAACAAGGAGTGTTGGGGGAGGCTTTCTTTTTTCTTTTACTGTTCTATCTTTTTCCCTATCTGATAGCAGCCTAGGCAGGAAGTGAGGCCTTAAAAAGTCTGGTGAGATGCTGAGAACCCCAGGAGCAAGTCCAGGGCAACACCACAGTCCTCAGGGAGGGAGAAAGCCAGGTGAGGCCTAGTGGGAAACTCAGCTGTAGGGATGTGCGAACAGAATGCGGTTCGGATGTTTGGACGTTTGGTTCGAAACCCGAGTTCGGGTTCGGTTCGGCGGAGTTCAGTTCAGCCGAACTTGGCCGAACACTCGAAAATAGCGCTACTAATACCGAATTCGAACATATTTTTTCGATATCAGTATCATTTGGCCCTGAAATAACCCCTGGTCTCCACCCCTGGTGCCAGGAAGTCTGCTCCTCAGCTGCCTCCCCCTTCCAGTCATGTTTTTCTCACCCAAAGTCACGTTTTCCCATCCCCGAACTCATCCAAACTCACCCGAACATGACCATTCAGACGTTTTCAAGTTCGGTTTGGACATTCGGTTCGGACTTCCGAACAGACTGAGTTCGGTCCGAACTCCAAACATCCGAACCGTGTTTGCACATCCCTACTCAGCTGGGCATGAAACATCTGGGGAAACTAGCGCTCCTTGGGCAATTTAGGGAACCCGAGCTGGGTGTGAGTTTGAGGAGTCCATGGGTGAGTGCCCAAGGAAGATCAGGGGCCTATTAGCACAGATGCCCTGAGGGCAGGTTATCACATGGGGCACTAGGTGGAGATGCCAGCAGGAGAGAGCTAGAGACACTGGAGAGCTGGCCCAGACCCTTGGCTGAGTAGGCTAAGGACCCTGATGAGAGGGAGAAGCCCAGAAAGAGCAGAAGGGGGTACCATGCTTGATGACTGTAGGCGGGCTACAGACTACAGACTGTCAGGCAGAGGACTAAGACACAGGTGGAAGCCTGTGGGGACAAACATGCCAGGATATCAGCTGGGGGTCAGTGGATATCTGGTGATCGGTAGGACTAAGAACATTTCCCAAGGACTAGAGACAGCTAGAGCTAGCAAGCCACAAATCAGGGACAAAGATAGAAGAGAGTACTGGGGCCTGGTCCTGCAAAGACCCTAGGCTGGGGCCAGGTCATGCTGTCACATAGGGGCACTAGCCCTGTTTGGAGAACAGAGGACCCCTTTAGCTACATTACTGGAACACAGGAACACAGGCCCCAGCTATGGGCTCCATGAATTAGTGTCTCCTCTCCAGGAAATTGGTGAAAGCTACATGTGGTGCTTTTCAATCCAGATGGATGGAACCCTGGAGCCCTGATTTTACAATCCACAGACAACAAGGTCTCATGCTCCATTCCTCGTGTCTGTGTTTCTGCCATCCTTGAGGGCATGGGTTGCAACAGGAGGGGGAACAGACTGCAAATCAGGGGAGGGAGGACCTATCTTTGGGTCAAATATGCCTCAAGTCTTTTTGTTATATGGCCCCTTTCCAATTTATCAATCAGGTCTATGGACCCAGCCCCTACTATTAACCACAAATCTCTATTAAGCCCCATCCACCTATCAGCCTGTATCTAACCTTCCCTTTTAAGGAAAGGTTATTGAACGGGGGGTTGCCCGACAGCTCCAGGCACATCTCAGTGCTGTTGGATTCCTGGACCCGTTTCAGTCAGGTTTTTGTCCTGTGTATGGCACAGAGACTGTACTTGTTTGGTCGATGACATGCGCATGGAGATGGACAAGTGGAATATTGATATTGTTGATATTGTTAGGTCTTTCTGTGATCTTTGATACTGTTGATCATGAGGTGTTGTTGACCTGACTGTGGGACCTGGTAGGGGTGCACGGGGCTGCTCTTGAGTGGTTCCACTCTTTCCTATCAGAGAGGTCCCAGCGGGTGGTGATGGGCAATTGTTCATCATCTCCTCAGGACCTTCCCTGTGGTGTCCTGCAGAGTTCTATTCTGTCTCCCCTCTTGTTCAATGTGTATCTGAGGCCGCTGGGTGAGGTCATTCGGAGGTTTGGGGTGAGATGTCATCAATATACTGATGACACTCAGCTCTACATCTCTTTTTCATCCATCCCAGGTCCCACAGCCTCAGTGCTTACCTGATGCCTGGCTGCTGTCAGGGACTGGATATCAGAAGGCACCCCTCCCGTGCAGCGTCTGCAAGGCCGGCTAGGGCCCCGCTGCAATAAGCGGCAACATACAGGAGCCAGGTCACGCTGGCGGGGGAAGGAGCTATCGCCACGGTCTGAAGGGACGGGGGAAGCCCCGCCCCGACGCAACGCACACTGACGCTCTCACAGGAGGTGGAGGAAGCTCGGGCCTCGCCCTGCATGCAGTGGGAGGACTCGGGGCAAAAGGGCTATAAAGGCTACCGACGGGGCTTGGAGCCCCCGCCGGTGATCGTTTCACGAGAGACTGGCCCTTTGTTTGCTTGGCGTTTGAACCTTGTACCTGAGATCCCTATTGTCTAGATATTAGTGTGAGAGTGTGGAGAGTGCGACTGCCTTCCCTGTTATTTCTCCTCCCCAGCCTATAGAAGTGGTGAGTGTGTGTGTGAGATTCCTTTGTTGTACATCTTGTTTTGTGGATTGCATCAGCCTGACCCCTTGGAGAGACCTTATTCCTTTATCCTACCCCCCTCCTAGTTGGCCCCTGAGACATTTGCTCCCTGCACTTCACCCCTGGATTGAGTGCCAGTCCCTATCCCCTCACTTCCTCTGCTCCCCCTTCGCACTCCCTGTGTCCCTTTCCTCTCCCCCTGTTCCCCCTCCCCCCCCCCCNACCTGGGTTTTCTCAATCCCCTGCTTCCCTCACCATACTGCATGGTTTCCTGGGCCCAGAATTCAACCTTGTGTGAGTGGGCCTTGTGTCTACTGTTTCCCCACTTCCCACTGGGGCAATTGGCTTGCTCTCGTAGTCCCTATGATGAGTCGGGTTGCCTTCTGATTAAGAGGGAAAGCCCATATAACACCCTGAGGGACCTTTTTCCACCCGTGGTAAACTTATGCTTACGAGACAGCCGCCTCACCCCCGTGTGTGTCGTTCGTGGAGAGTGTTCCCCCTGTCCTCTTTCCTTTCCGTAAACCACCTCCCCTTTCCCTATACCCGTGACACTGGATGAGGGTGAGATGAATGAAGCTGAATCCTGACAAGACTGAAGTGATGATGGGGTCGTCTTGTGACTTGGAAGTGATTGGGACACCTGTCATTGGTGGGGTCTGACCCTCTCTGGTCACTTAGGTTCACAGCCTTCGAGTGCTTTGGGACCCCTTGCTGCACCTGGATTGTCAGGTGGCGGTGGTGGCCAGGAGCACTTTTCACCCACTCCATCTTGTAAGGAGGCTGCAACCCTTTCTTTCTGATTCAGATCTGGCCACTGTCATCCATGCTTTAATCACCTCGAGACTAGATTACTGCAATGCACTCTACATGGGGCTGCCCTTGATGACTGTTCAGAAGCTGCAGCTGGTGCTGAATGGGGCGGCTCAGCTCCTTTCAAGGACGAGTCACCAGGAGCACATTACACCAGTGCTCCGAAGTCTGCACTGGCCACCTATAGCTTTCTGGGTACAACTCAAGGTGCTGTTTTTGACCTTTAAATCCCTGGGTCCCACATATCTGAAAGACTGCCTATCCTACCATGTCCCTTTGTAGCCCATACAGTTGGTTGGGGGCACCCTCCTGCGAGTTCCATCTGTTACCCTTGTCCATGGGGCAGGGGTGCACAGGAGAGTGTTCTTGGTTGCTGCACCCATTTTGTGGAACTCCCTTCCCCAGGAGGTTCGCTTGAGCCCAAGCCTGGGCATCTTCCGGAGGCGGTGCAAAACATTTTTATTTGGAAGAGCATTATTTATGCAAATGTATTTATTATTTATCCCATGGCAGGCAGGGATAAATAGAGTTTGGCTGTGTTTCTGGGAAGGGTGGGAGCTTGAGGGGAGGTATGGTCATTTTTACTGCATGGATTTTATTGTGTTTTATGGATTGAAAGCCACCCGGAGCCTTGTAGGAAGAGCGGCATATAAATTTGAAAGAAAGAAAAAAAATAAAATCTCAGCACCTCCCCCTCTCAGCTCTCACTCTCATCTCCGCTTCCTTCCCCTGAGCCATCAGCCTCTCTGCTCCTCTCTCCTTCCTCCCCTTAATGTGCCCCCTAAGATGTCCCCACATGGCAAGATCATAACTAGAGCTGAATCAAATAGTAAAACATTTATCTATGGTTAATATCTGGTATTCCAGCCATTTTGGTGGTTATTCAGTTGTAAACCAGTTACCGCAGAGGTTAACTGCTGAACCAGATAATACTGCAAAAGTTAACCAATTTATTGAGTTACCATTACTGTATTA
Organism: Sphenodon punctatus; assembly: GCA_003113815.1. NCBI lineage: Eukaryota > Metazoa > Chordata > Lepidosauria > Sphenodontia > Sphenodontidae > Sphenodon > Sphenodon punctatus. The sequence goes on along the minus strand of QEPC01002403.1, from coordinate 2,714,841 downwards.
CCACTGTAGCAGGGAACAGTCCATTCAGCCCCCTTTAAGAAGGGGGCTGAATGGGTCAGCCAGAGAGCTGAGTGCACACAGGGGCATGGCAGAGACAGCCCCTAGCTGGGGAACATCCTGTGGGGTAAACAAGCTGAGAAACCCTGGGACAGAGTGGGCAGGTTAGTGGCCCTTTAAGGCTGAAGAGAGGAAGCCTGGCCACGTCCACCTGCCTGTATATAAGGGGTTGCGAGGCAGCGAGGAGAGGGTCTCTGCCTGGGAGCTGGGGGGACTGCATCGCTCTGAGAAAGCCTAGTCATGCTACACTCTCCAGGGTTCTGAAGGCTGGAGAGCCACAGGGACCCAGGCAAGTGGGGGAGGCTGTGCCCAGGAGGGAGTCTCCTGCCTGGGGAAGGCTTGGCTAGAGCTGGGGGTTTGGAGGCCTGGCTAGATGGACCAGGGGGGTTGATATTGTGGTGCTCCTGTGCTTGAGAAAGATGGACTGGGGCCTGCAGGGTGGAGGTGACTGAGCCGGCAGCCCTGGGTACACTGGACACTGGTTGTGTCTAATAAAGAACTGTGGACTAATACCCTCTGGACTGTGTGGTGTGTCCTGAGAAGGTACCTCCTTTCTTGAAGAGGGGGATTCAGCCAAGGCTCAAGGCTGAAACAGCGTAGCAGAGGGGTGAGCTAATTCCCCAGAGTGCAACCCCAGCACCCCATGTGGCCCAGGGGGAAGCCCCCCTGCTACAACCACATTACTGCATACATGAATGTTACTGCTACTGTACTAAAATCAGGTCAGGGAGGTGGCAGAGATAGGAAAGGAATTATGGGCAAACCGTAATGAGGCAAATGGTAATGTAGTAACTGGTAATATGTGGTAAATGTGTAATCTGATTAACTGGATGATCTGCTGAACACTAGCTGGATACTGCAGATCTGTCCCAGATACCCAACAGCAGTGGGTATTCATTTCAGCTTTTACTTTCACCAACAGAAAAAGGTTCCCAATCTCTGCTGTAAATGAGTGGCTTTCATTCCTGCACATGGCTCCAATTGTGCCCTTAGTCTTCACTTCCACTTGTGCATGTGGAGCTTCTCTTCTCCCTCGCATTTGTTCTGTGTGATGTTTGTTCCATTGTGGATTCTTCTCAACCCTTCTCATCATGGCAAGGCATTCTTCAGGGGGCAGGGGCTTTCGATTGTTCTGGGGGTTTTGTTAAGCGAGTGTGCGAGGGGCCTCTTTTGTGGCATCCCAATTTTCCCTCTCTTTTGTTTGGCTATAGGTTAGGCTGCTTTCATTACAGGATCCCCTTGTACTTCTATGACTTCATTTAACAAGAATTCTGACGCTTCAGGAACAATAGGTGTCTTTAGACGGACACCTGCCCTGCTCCTGCTCTGCCCCACCCCCACGTGGCCTATCCGTGGAGAGGCGGGCCATCCTGGGGTGAGGCAGAGCAGAGCAGGTGCTTTCTGCTCTGGGCCAGCTCTGTTTGCAGAGCTCTGGAACATCCCAGAGTACCACGAGCAGAGCAGGCTGCCCAAACCCAGAGCACCAGCCAGGGGCAGAGCAACAGTCGGTCTAAAACACAGTCGGCTGCTCCAGTTCTGTTTCTGGCTGCAGGTTGTCCCAACAACAGCCATAGAGCTGCGGGCAGCAGCCTAGAGTGGCTTCCAATCTGCCCACAGCCCTATGGCAAGGAGGAGGGGGCAGATGCAGGTGGCGGGGGTTCTATTTAAACCTGCCGCTGCTGGAGCAGACCTGAGGGTGGACCCCCTGAAGTGGACCCAGGGTGACCACCTCCAGGTCTGTCTAAATCACCCACTGATTAAGCCTCCCAATTACATAGTAAGCAAGGGTAGTAGGGGGTACACAGAGATTGCTTCACCCACTGCTAAAATGCATCTGCTTTGGGGGTGAATGCAGCAAGGACACAATAACAGCCAGTGGTTAAGGGCAGGAAGGTAACACAACTGAAAGAAGGGCTTTCAGTTGTGAAGAATAATAATATCATCTAGGTTAGATATTACTACGTCTACTAGAATTTACTGTATCTTCCTTCAGAATCTCCCTCCTTCCTTGCCACTAAACTGAGCATGTGCACCTGCAACGTCTCAGCTTCCTGACTATATCCTTGCCCCTCCCTTTGTGCCCTCCTCTTCCCTTGTTCATTCTAGATTGTAAGCCCCTTGGGGCAGGCATCTGTCTCTAGTCACAACAGTTCAGTGCCAGGCACACTGCTGGTGCTATACAAATAATAATGATGATTTTTTTAAAAATTGAATTTATTATCGAAAACAACAAACAGAAACAATACGCCACTAACACAAACAACTTGTCTTTTGGAGCCACTACATCTCAAACTGTCAATATAGGAGGTTATTTCCAGCTTGAGGAGAAGGAATTAAATCTGATGTAGTGATATTTGCTTGTTGTTTTGCATGTCCAACAAGTTTGTCCGTAACGCTATCCCAACCTGGGTTCCAAATTATGTAAAATTCCTCAAGTGAGTCATCAGCATATGCAGAAATCCTCTCCATTGTGGCCATTTACCAAAGCTGTTTCAGAAGATCTTTTTCAGTTGGGCTCTCCTTGTTTTTCCAAGCCCTCGCAATTACATAAAAGTGTTGCTAAACGGATCTGTTGACAAGATAGGTTAGGCATTGTTTCTTTGAAATGGCACCTTAGGGAAAATACCCAATATCACAATTTCGGGTCTGAGGGGGACATCCAGTTCTGCTATTTTATTAATCAATTACCATGCCACATGCCAGATTGGTCGTACCATATCCCAGCTCCACCAACATTGTAGTGATGGCCCAGTCTCTCCACACCCCCGCCAACACAAATCTGTTTCTTAACCTTTTTAAAAAACATTTTGATAATAATTTAACCAGGACAGCAGGGTTCATCCGTTTGTTACTACAAAAAGAAAGGTGTAGGGTCTTTGTGGACCACAAGTCATCAGTGGAACTAGCCTTACACAGGAGCAACAGGCGCTTACTCTCCTGGCCCTGTGCTTTCAGAGGCCCTGTGTTTCTGAACAGGAAACATAGGACACTTGCTGTCTCTGCCACTCTGGAAAGCCCCATGGAGCTTCAGGAGCAGCTGGGACAGTAGACCTCCTGGGGATCCTCCAGAGCGGCAGTGGCAGAAGGTCTCTCAGGGCCCCTCTGGAGTAGCAACAGGTCTTCTGTTGCCCTTCAGAGTGAGGGCAATGATGAGGCTCCAGGGCCAGGCCACCGCCAGTCCTCTTGGGGCTCTCCTACCTCCAGCATCTTCTGCTAACCCCCATTCCAGGCTCCATGAATTCTATCGCTGGCCCTGGTCATCAGTAGCTGTAGCCAAAAATGGGCACCTTTTGCAGTATGTTACCCTCAGAGATCTAGGATTTGGGGGAATAACCAAACCCACTTCTTGCACTAATCCCATCCAATGAAGCTGGACATTGCTTAGCTTCTAGGCTGTGACATATAGGGTGGACTCAGACATAACAATAAATCTCTGGCAATCCATTGTGTAGAAAAATAGCCTGATCCGGTAGCTGCACCTACAGATTTTCATACTGTTGCATGTCTCAACAGCAACCAACAGTTTCCTCCTCCCTGCTCCCACCAACTGCTGCATGGTATATCCTTAGATTACCACGGACCAGAAGTGGGGCAGTGCACTTAACTACACATTACAGTAGCTATGTGCAAGCTGGCTGCCCCTATGGTTTCTGGAAATATATTATTAATATTTACTTATTTGGACTGTCCTAACTCCAGGGGAGGTCGCAAGACATAAATGTAACTCCCCCCCCCCCAACAAAAAAACAACCTGCCCCTCTAAAGCTTATCCCTACCCACCAAGTGCCTGGCCAAATAGGAAGATCTTACACTGCCTCTGGAAGGTGCTGAGGCTTGGGCTTGGGTGAACATACAGCAGCATTTTGTGGTAGTAATGCAATCCACAATTTGTGCAACCAGATGCAATGTCCTATACATGATTAGCTCTGTCAACAAGTGGTTAGTGCTACATTTGACAAGACTCAAGGTCACACAGGGAGGGCTGCTCAGCAGGCAAGATCCATATATGAATGAAAGCGCTGATTCCTAGAAGGATGTGCGAATGGACATCAAAGTCGGCAGTTTGATGAGACCATTTGAAGACAGGTGGATAAAATGGAGATGGGAGCGTGATTGCCGGCAGCCTTATCATTGCCGGTCTGAGTTCAACTGCAAGACTGAAGGGGTGTATGAAGTGGAAGGGCGAGAGGGGTTAATTTGCAATTTAGGGCTCAGCACCAAGGGTATAGTCATTGGGAGAGAAGAAAGCACCATTGGAGGCTTCAGGAAGTAATTTGCCTTGGCACATTCTTATAAGTGTGAATTGATTTTTGCTGTGTAGTGTCAGGCTGAATTATGAATGGGGGAAAGCAGAGCTGGATCTCCCAGAGGTGAGAGTATCCTAATTAGGGAGGGGATGTCTCATTCAGTGCTTGGCTGGATTCAATGATGCCCAATGAAATAACTAAAAGGAGGACCATCCCAAGGAGCTTGCATAGCTGAGGGCAACTTCAAAGGGGTCTGTAGCAAGATGGGCTGGTGGTCAGCAGCTGCACCTGCTCCAGGAGTCCTCTGGCCTTAATAGCTAATCCTGAGACCCAGTTAAGGGGTTAATTAGTCCCAGTGAGGACTGTTGGGGCTAAGTGGGTCAGATGACCACAAGCTGTGGGAATTTAAGGCTGGGTTGGAAACCTGCTCAGAGGACCACAGGAAAACTGAGAGGAATTGTCTCCTGGGTGGGGAAAGCATAGGAGATGATCCCAGGAACAAGGGATCAACATAATAGTTATATTATAATTTATGCAAAGAGTTTATCTTGGGTGCAAGTTTATGAAATTGATGCCACTGCTGGTGGAGCCCTAAGACAAACAGGGGATTGTTGGGACAGAGAGAAAGGCACTGTGGCATGAGGATCAGTGCATTCAGTGCCATGTTTGGGGTAACTGAGGTACAAACCTGGGCAGAAACTGAGACATATGAGCATAGAGTGACTTCCCTACAGGGTCTTGGGAAAGATGGTACGTGCACTGGGCTGCACTCAGGACAATTTTAAGTGGGTGGAGCATGCCCTGAACTTTCCTCTTTGGTTATGACACACCCTCTCTGAAGCACACAATCCCTTCCTCTCCCCATCATCCCTCCAAGCTCTGTCTGCTTCCCCAGAAGGGTGGTGGTGTGCTTTACAGGGAAGGGAGAGAAAGTGTGTGGACATGAATTTCCAATATATTATTGGCTCTGGCAATAAATGGTTAGTGTTACATTTGATGAGCCCCAAGGTCACACAGGAGGGCTGCTCAGCAGGTAAGATCCATACATAAATGGAAAGGCTGATTCCTAGAAGGGTGTGTGAATGAACTTCAGAGTGTGAGGCTCAAGGCCGCGTGGTGTTTTCTCCTGCTCACACTGTCTCGCATTCCTTGTCCCTCCTGCTGTAGTGCACACCACATCACCTGCCACGGGAAGCAAACCGAGCCTGAAGTGGCATGGAAGGAGAGAAAGGAAAGGACAGAGCATATGTGTGGACTCAGGGTAGAGGGTTTGGCTGGGGGGAGGGACTTGGGTAGCCAGCTCCCCACCTCTGATAGTGCTCCTGTAAATGCAACTCCTTGTCATACATAGGATATTCTAGTACCATCTCCCTCCCTCCCGCCCCAACATTGGAAAAGCCACACAGGTGCTTTACAGCTGAGGTTACCACCACTCAGGATTTGACTAGGGTGGCCAGATATGCGCATTTTAGAGGATGCTTATGAGAAATACAGGTTGCGGGGCTGCATTGGAGTCAATGTAGCCCTGCAACCTTTATTTCTTGTAAGTGTCCTCTCAAATTTGCATATCTGGCCACCCTTTGACCCTGAGTCTCAGGGTTTTTAAACATCTTATCTGGGCTTCAGGGTAAGCTGCTAATGTTATGTCACCTTTTATTTTACCTGTCTTTGTATGCACTGGAGGACAGGGCAGCATTAGGCAGACCTGGCTGCCCAGGGGAATTTCCTGTTGCAGCGAGAGAGGTGGGAAAGGTAGTGACACTGAAATCAGGGGTGGGAGAGTGGAATCACTGGCTCCTGTGGTAGCAATTGCACTGCCTGGCTTTGCCTCAGTGTTAGGTCTGCACTGTCCATGAAGGGAGAGAGGAGGCTAAAAGCATCCACGACATGCACAGGTCAGCGGCTGGTGGTTTTTGAGGCTGGTGGGGCAGTGGGTGGGTTGAACCTTATGCCGGCGGCTTTGCCACTGGAGGGCCTGAGCCAGGGGCAGTAGTAGGCACAGCCAGGGGCAGGGGTAGGCCAGTGGCGTGGCTTAACCCAGCAGCAAGGAGTTCCCAGGGTTAACCTTGGATGGACATTAGTTAACGCTGGGAACTCCTTGCTGCTGTGTGAAGCACTCCCACTGGGGGAAATAGAGAGCCCTCCTACTGGGGTCCCATCCACTCTCTATTTCCCACCGGGTCCAAATTAACCGTAGCAGGTTACAAAAATAGATTACATTGTCATCGCCTACCTTTATCCTGAACCTTCGAATCCTCGATTTTCATGGCATCCTTTTCATTTTCAGAAGAGAATGAAAGGGAAGAGAAGGACAACAGAGGAGAGTAGAAGGGAAAGGGTTTGGTTTTGGTGCACAAGAAGAGTAAGGGGAAGAGATGGATTCAGTGGGGGACAGGGAAAAGGGGTCTCCTTGTTGTCTGCAGTCCTCTCTTCTGCCATGCTCCTACCTACTTTTCATCTGTTCACAAGGAGAGCAGTTCCAGGCCTGTATAGCAACCAAACACTCCCCATCCAAACCAGCATCCCCACTACCAACACTGTATCTCCGGCAACGAAATGCCTGTCTAAGCAAACAGGTCGTTTAAAAGAAGTTTGGCAGGTTTCAGGGCTGCAGTGCCACCAAAGCAGGCCTATCTAGACAAGCATCCCCAGTACCTACACCATAACCCTGGCAGCCAAATGTCTGTCCAAGCAAACAGGTATTTTTAAAAGTTTGGCCAGTTTCAGGGCTGCATTGCCACCAGACCAGGCCACCAAGACCAGCATCCCCAGTACCTACACCATAACCCTGGCAGCCAAATGCCAGTCCAAGCACACAGGCCTTTAAAAAAGTTTGGTCAGTTACAGGCTTCTGTTGGCACCAAACCAGCCCCATCAAAATTTAAACAATACATTTCTGTTTCTCAACAAAAACCCCAGGCAAGATGCTCAAAGTCACACAGTCACAAGCAGAGAGGCCAGAAACTACTTTCCAGCAGAGAGCAGCAGTGAAACAGTGAAGGGACCATTTTAAGAAAAGAGTAGCCATGACCAATAGACCCACAGATTTACAAAATGGCCTCTCTACTCATGCTTGGGAGGTGAGAAGGAAAGCAGCAATGCATCATGCAAACACAGAGCAAGCAAAGCAAACCCTCTTAAGGCAACAATGTCATGTGCAGTCCTTAGCACACCATAAAAGCAGCAGCAGGGATTTTCACTTGTCCTCCAAAACATGCTACACAGCTCTGTTGAAGCCCCATTTTCCCCAGCAGCCCCCTTAACCCCAGCCCCATTTTCATCAGCCCCCCAGAAGCCCCCTTCTCTCTTTCCCCCCAGAAGCCCCTCAGGCCCCTTTTTTACCAGTGTTTCCCAGAAAAATAACTAACTCCCCAATGGGGATGTGTCTGATACAGGTCCAGCAACAATGTGGGGTAACAAAGCCACAAACAAGCCAGGCCAGCCAGGACTCTCTCTCCACCAAAATGGCGCAGATCACCAGCATGCCAAACGAGGAGAGCTCTCTTTTAACCCCACCCTAGGGGATGGGGTACAGGCAGGCAGCCTGAGCCCTCAACAGCAGCAACTGTGCACAGGCACACACTGCCTGGGCGTTTTAGTCTCCAGTCCAGTTCAGACAGTCTTTCAAAGCAGCCCACAGGGCTCTGTAGACTAAAGTGCTTTTCCCCGTTCAGGCAGCATGGGCTCTAAGCCCAATAGCCCAAATCACTTTTGTAAAGTTTTGTCCCTTAAGGGACTCCTTTAGAGCAGACTCAGCAGGCAGTACTGGCCCTCAGCTCCTACCTGCACATGTGTCCAGGGAGGCACAACAACAAGAACACTGAGCATTCAGCTGATTGCTGAACTGGAGAACTCGGAGCAAGTCTGGAGCGGGTTGCTGGCTCCCTCCCCCCCGTGCCTTTGGGACTCAGGTGAGGGTTTTTTCCCCCTTTTCTTTTTAAAAGCATGAAGAGCATGCAGAGGGGGGTCAGGCCAGGAGGGGTGTTGCCCCTGGTGCCCTGCAATGCACCCGCCCCGCCACAGGAGCCAGCACAACTCCCTGGCAGGCAGCAGCAAAGGCCAGGGGAACTTGGAATGACATGATCACAAGAGGCAGAAGTGAAAGGTGCAGAAGAGCTAGAAGGTCCAGCACCTTGAGTCCTTGTAAGGCAGCTGGTGACAGCAGGCCAAGACTTCTTGTCCCAGGACCTCCTTTGAGGATAGGCTATGATGAGGCTGACCTTTGCCACACCTACCCCCTATGCATCTACCCTTCACTTACTTCATGCCACATTCTTTTAGCCCAGTGCTCAATTTAAATGGTCTTTTAAATTTGCATAAATTGATATGAACTAATAAATACAAATTAACAATGTTTTGTTTTCTTCCCTTGGAGAGATGACAACCCAGAGTAGCTCTACACTTTATGTTAACCACAATGGAAATCAGTCCTGTGGCACTCACTGCAATATTATCCAGTGGTGGAGCAGCATTAACAAACATTCATGCTGCTCCATTGATGTGTCACCCTGTGGAGCCTGACCAATAGGGGAAGCCCATTGGTGGCAGCATACCTGGGTGAAGCCAGGGCCCAAGCATGGGTGGGGCAGAATGGGTATACTTTACGGGCCTAGAGGGTGGGGGTGTGCTGCAAGCCCATTACCATGAGAAAAAATTGAGGTTAAATTGTAGATACTTGAGGATGTTTATGCAAACTTATTTCCCTGTATCTATGGGTAAAAACAGATGTGACAATAGCCTGCTTTGGCCCGCTTTGACACAGGACCCACCTACACGTGTGTGCAGACGCTGCCAGATTGACTTGAAGCTGGGCCGCTGCTATTGAGCTGGGTCCTAGTCAATTTCAAAGTCCAGACGCCCCATTCCACGAGGGATTCGCTGTGGTTGACCAAGATCTCGTAGCGTCTGAAATTACCCTAAGTCTCCAAACTGAGGTTTATCCTTTCCGTTCAATAAAAAGATCTCTCTGTTCTGCTCCTGACTGACATCCCCAATGGTTTGAATATGAAAACTGGCTTTAGTCGGCAGACAGTGTTTGGACGGAACCTAACAGGGAGCGACAGATGTTGTCAGGCTCATAAGTGGAAAAGTGAAGCATCATAATCATCTTGATGTGAACCTGTCTGCTGCATATGTGGGTGTCTGGGTGGGGAGTGGAGGCAGCTTTGCTGTGCCTGGGAAGAGGATTCCCAATACCCAAAAGGGGAGATACTTGGCTGCAGATTTCCAAGCAGGATTGAGGGGTTGCTTGTCCAGTGCAGGTTGATTTTGCTGATGCAGAGGGAAGCAGGTTCAATTGGAATAGTAGGGGCATGGCAGACAGTGGAGGAGATTTTTGATCCAAGAGTTGCAAACATGAGGGCCTGCCCTAGATGTGGTGTCCCCTCACCCTGGCCCACAGAAACTTCAAATCTCCTTCAACTCCCCCTACCTCTTTCCCTTGACAACTCCAAGCTCTCTTCCATAGCCTGTCCCAGCTTCCTCCCCAGTATTCCTCTACATGGATCTCCGTGGCTCTTCAACCTCCATGGTAGGGTGGTTGAGGAGAATCTCTCCACAACAAGGACAGGGTGGAGGCATAAGAACACAACTAGTGCCATACTGGCTCAGACCAATGGTCCATCTAGCCCAGCATCCTTTCTCCAGCAGTGGCCAATCATGGTGGCTTGGGAGAGCATCCAACAGGTCACAATGGGGGATCTAGGGATGGGCGAACGCGGTTCGTCAGTTCAGAGTTCAGCCCGAACTCGGCCTGTTTGGACGACCGAACTCGAACCCGAACCTGAACGCAAAAATACCAAACAAACCGAACACCGAACGACAAAATGGCCGAACAGTTCGGTCAATTCGGATCACGTTTGGGTGAGTTCGGGTGGCAAAAAAAGGTTCACTGGAAGGTCAAACATGACAGGGAGATGTCAGTCACTGAGAAGCAGACTTCCAGACACCAGGGGTGGAGAGGCTTGCAAGAAACAAAACTAATTATCTGCCTCCCCCCTTCCCAACACCTTCTGAGCTAGTCACTGTTCCTGAACAGCAGGTATTGAGTAGGATTTTTAGACTGCTTTAAGTTTCATTTCAGTTTTGTTCTGAAATGAAACTTAAACCATAAACTGAAACCTTGTTATGCATTTCACTGTACAGACTCATTGAGTATGTATGTATTTCACTACAGACTCCTCTTCTGTTTGTGATTTCCCCCCCCATCCCATATATATGGGATGTATATATATCCATATATATAGATATATGGATATGGGATGGGGGGAAGATAGATAGATAGATGAGAGTTGTAGGAGTTAGCTTAG